>OZ024902.1:84412258-85012258 GCA_964017125.1 Flabesymbios commensalis
GCAATTCACGGCTTGTAGTGGATGAAGATGACTATGGTAAATTCAGGATTGAAAAGGTTAACAGTGTTTAAGGTTTAAAGGAGTAAATAATTATATGCCTACGTGTAGTTGCTTTTCCGTCGCGGGTGCGTTTTTCGCCAGTGATGTTAATACCCATTAAATGTAGAAATTAGAAAACTGGGAACACGAGTCCCCCTGCTGTGATACTGACATCAATCGGTATGCGGCGACAACAGATAGGACCAGGTGCACCCTTCGGAGGTCTCGCTAATGCGCGCCAATGTCAACCAGCACTGTAAACCACAATGGCGGACACCCCGAGGTTTGTTGTTAATGGGATTATATTGTTGCTAATATTTTGGTGACATTTGAACAGATCTCGTTTATATTGTCTGGGTGGCGGCTGCAACATATCAGTGCTCGTAAGCGATGGCTTCCTATCTGCATGACACAGTCGCAGGGATGAAGTAATCGCGGTACATATTAGATAAAATGAGTTTATTAAGCCCCCCCCCCCCACCCTTGGGGTAAGGTACTCAAACAGCATCGTATACCACCAGGCCCTGCCGTCAGGCCATCGTGGTGTTTGCGTGACGGCGGGCAATGTACCAGGGCTGATATGTAGACAGAACGAGACAGCAGTACCATATCATGTGAGTGGCAAAGCAGCTCATGCCCCGTGATTCATAAGAGGCCGGGAGAAGCCTGACAGGACATGCAGGAAACACCTGCAGCAAACTGTACGAGTTCCAGAAGACACACAACGGGCTAAATGCTATTTTCTCATTTAACCTTTTCGTCGCTATTCACGACTATAGTCGTTTTTAATTTGTTTTGTTAGCCGATCAAATCACTGCTCTTGCGAATAAATGATTGACATCAAGATTTGCAAATATTTAGTCTCAAGTTAAATAAATATTAGTAATTTTCAGCCACTTGAAGTTGTATCTCGCGGTAGCGAGACACAACTTCAAGTGGGTGAAAAATTAAATTATTGAATTTAGCGCTTTGAGAGTTTAGAGCGTTTCAACATTTCGTGCGAGAGAAAAAATCCATTAAAAAGTACCCAATAGTGAAATGTGACGTGAATACTCCTTTAAAATGGTGATTCCCTTCAATACGATCCAGAATACTTGTATTATTTTGTATTATAGCTTATCGACTAGTACTCACTGTTCCCAGTTAGAACATCCCTGGATAGCGTGACGAGGATCAGCAACCCCGTGTAGACCATACACAGGCCTGGCAGTACAACCATGTTTGGTCGTGCGTTCATCAGTAAGTGGTGCAGGAGCTGGCCGCAGCATGGAGCAATAAGCGCTGATTCCCCGTCAACTCCAACAGGCCGTAAACAACTGTGCAATAATCCATGGAGTGTGGTGTGTTAATCCGCGGGTATAACAGGCCGGCTGCATGTATCGCCTGATCCAGGTCTGGTTTATCGCGGGGCGCGTGCGACACGGCAGCGCTCACGATGGCAGGCGATCCCCCCACAACTACTCCCACTGGTTGTCAGCTCATCAGGCCTGCGCTGTCACAGAGATGGTTAATGAGCCGAGTGAAGCAGCACAACTCACTGTTATGTGACAAGGCTCTTCACGAAACCTTACATGTATAGGGCCTACATGGCATTCAGAAAATAGCAAAGGTCTAGCCAAAAGACATGATGACACATTGCAGGTATATTCGTTATAATCGTAAATTTAATGGAAATTAGCCATATAGGCCTACTTTCTTAAATTATGTCGGCAGCCACCTTTCTGTTTCTCAATGAATGTCAGTTCCTGAAATCATAAAAATAACTGTCGGTTTAAATTCGGAACGTATTTCTAAACCAGCAGACACGAGGCATTGACACGAGGCCAACATTAAATCAACTTTGTATCAATGCATCCTGCCTGTCGTGACGCATATTCTATAGGATCTAGGCTACTTCTTAAGAATAATCCTTAATGGAGAAAAGCATAATCATAAACACTGCATTGATAGAACGTATGCACACAATTAATTATGGTCCATATGAAGGATATACGACACTAATAGATAGCTCATGGTTTACTGTATGAACCTATCCCAGTAAACTTAAAACATTTGCATAACATTTATATAATGTTGGACCAACGTCGAAAACGTTGGCCCAACGTTGTGTAAATGTTATACTAATGTTTTGTTTTTGATGGGATTTGGGTTTGGGGTATAAGCCGGCGACATTGATTATGTGGCAAGAAATATAAACCCTGAAACTTGTAGTTCAACTTCAGGTGGGTACAAAATACTCATATAAGCCTATTTATTTAATTCGAGACCAAGCTTTTCAAATATTGCTGACAAAACACAAAATTTATTTGACATGTTAATTAAAACAATAAAAACGATCATAGTCTTGCTCGGTGCCAATAGACCTGGTATTTTTTTGACGAATTTTCTGATATATTTTTACGCTTTAAAACAGTTTAGGATGCCGCTATATAACACGCTAAATTGTTAGGCAAAATCGGAAAAAAGATACGTAGGCATAATCCCAACAAATATTGAAGCGTTCCTTAGAAGAAAAAATATCAGTTCTATTGGAATTTAAACCATAGTCATGCAACACTCTTACCTGGTGGCAGTGTTAGGATTGCTAACGTCTGTCTGGTGCCTGCTCGATTCTATACCTATAGTTGCAGATAGATCATGTGTATGGGCAGACCGTCACCGTGTGGCTGCTGTGCGATGATGCCAAGCATTGTGCAGGACCAACCTACCAGAAAGGTGTCTTTGGGTTTGTGAGCCTTCTCGTCTGATGCCACGGCGTGGCTGCGCGGAATAGCAGGCAGGTGGCGCTAACGTTACGCGGCGCCAATTGTTACGTCTTCCATGTATAGCCTATAGTTTGGAAAAAAAATATCAGAGTCGACCATGCCACGTAATTTATATGTCGCCGCCATCACATGGAGAGCGAGCTATAGCACAACACCAATTGCCAGAGAAAACAGACTATCTCGCCAGTCTTGTTCGAAACCCGCTGATCCTACCTATACTTGAGTCTTTCAGAGAAATATCGGCTAGTGTATCAACTGTGTGCTCCTTCACATATCAGTGTGTGGGCTGCATGTATGCGGCTAGATCCGCACTGTTGAATCTGATATGGTGAATCTTCGATGATATCTTTGAAGAAAAGTTAGATTTTCTCTAATGTCCGATTGTAATTTTTTGCAATTTCTAATATTAAAAAAACTGAAATTAGTAAATCTCTCTATGTAAACACAATAGCTTGTTTTTGGACAATTACCACCTTGAAAATGTATATCAGGCGCGTAGCCAGCCGTACGCCAGTACGCACGTGCGTACACATTGTAAGGGAGAGTAAAAAAAAAAATATGACCCATCAAAAAAAGAAGCAACAAGTTAGCAGTCTAGCCTAGTCTACATGTACATGCGCACTTAGCAGTCTATTCTTTATGTGGTGTTGCATAAAACGCCGGAAAAGTAGGATACAAATGCAATAGGCCTAAATGTTTCTCTTTTCAATGACAGTCACAAATTCACGACATGTATGACTATAGTGCCGCTAAACTTGCCGTGGACGAACCCACACCGTAAAGATGTGGGACCGTGAATTACTAGAGTCTACATTCGTTTCACCCGGGGAAATCAATTTTTTTCAACCAGGCAGTCAATGAGATCGATATCCACTCCAAGGTGGAGAAATGCTAATAACATTTTACTGTTTTTTTTACAAATGAACTGAGCGTACGATGTATACAAAATAACCTTTTATTAACCTGATTAATCGAGGCAAGTCTTAGATATGAGCGTCCAGAGAAATGTCCCACTTTTTTACCCTTGAGTGGGCATTATATTCTGTGGCAGTTCTGTTTTAGCAACGCTATGGGGCTAATTCTAAACGATCTATTTTTGTACCTGCACTGCACTGTGTTAAACAAATGATAGGCTGCACAATGACATGTAGGCCTATACCTGTATACATGCATAAATCCCATGCTACACTGACTAGCTTCTCAGACGTGAAGACACTGGTGACAAGAGTGAACCATCTGCACCAGTCCAGTCTTAATACACGCAGAGCATGGATTGCGTGCCGCAAATCACATGGCAGAGTGAAGATGGAAATACCATGCAGGCATTCAACCAATGTTATACTAATGTTGGTTCATTGTCCACGACACTGGCCAAACATTAAAACAATATTGTTTCAACATCTCATGTTTGCTCAGGGCTGATTTATGCCTATCACAGCGAATCATGTAACCAGGTAATAATGATCAAATAACGTTTTTGTATAGTGTATATATAGTGTATATATAGTGTATAGTCTCGTTTTCGTGTAAGGTTATCTGTTTTGTATACTGTCTGGCAGCTGGCATAGTAATAAAAATCATGGATATAGATCTGTATGCCTAAAAATAATAGTTATTTCATCTTTTAACCCCTCAACATACTCTAGCCTCTAATTATGTATGACTAAAAAAAATTGAGGGCCATTTTTTTTATTTACAACATGTCCTTCAGACAATTATTTATTTCATGAAAATTCAATTTCAAAATATTTACTTTAAAAACACTACACCCCCCCCCCTGTCGATTGAGTGGTGGCCCCCTTATGACCAATCACAGAATGTCCAGCTTAGCTATTATTCGTGTACACAAAGACACTACGTAGACTACATAGTCAAATGCTGGATCCGCCATGTCTGTTTTTTAAAAAAGTTGAGGCTATCTATGGATAATCGTACTTGACCGAAAATAATCAGTAGATTTCAATATGTAATCGCTGGGTAAAATGATTTAAATTATATTATAACTTGATTAATTCAATTTTCAATTTTGTTGCTGTATTCAATTTTAAAATTTTACAAAAAATATAAAAAAAACTCAAAATTTATAAATCAATATCTTTACCGATCTTTTTTTCAAATTTTCCTCGGGGGAGGCCCCCCAGACCCCCCACCGTGTCCGCCGGGCTTCGCGCAGCGGGTATGGGGGTTCCCCCCATAAAATAGCAGCCATGAATTAGGGAAAATCCACACCCTCCCCGTTTCGGAAAAGCTCTGTAAATTCGTACCCCTAACGTTGTGCGTACACATGTTCATAACCCTGGCTACGCCCCTGTATATATTCAAGTGTTATTGACGACAGGGATAGGCCTATATGGAATTATGGGACGTTTTATAGTGAATTTAGCGGCCATTTTGTTTTTCAGTTTTTAACACTTTCCAGTGCAATAAAAATATATTATCCGCCCCAGCGCTCATCTATGGTATCTATAGGACATAATTATCTGGATAGATATATCGTTTGCTACAGCGATTTGCACCATGTTGATACGATCAAGTTCGATGGCTGGCTGTACTCAAATATCAGTGATTTAAGTGAGGCCTATAACAGCCCCCTTTAGACCGGTCTTAAATGGGTTTTGCACTAATTTCTTCATTTAAGACTTGCATATCTGTAATCACAGGCCCAAAACGTAACTATTAGCACAGGTTTGATTGATGTATTCAATATGTGATATAAACTGATTTTGATTGGGCATTTCAAGTGCCCCATCTACTTAAGGCACCAATTTCTAAATTTAAGATCGACCATTTTGAGGCCCCACACCACCGGATGATGACTTTAGCTATCAAACCTTTCGTACTCGAGATGTGATACAAATCTCTGCTGGCCCCCCCTTCCCATCTTGCCGTATCAGGTCTGACCGTCAGACTACCAGTCTGACCTTGACAACAGGTGTGTGTGAAGCCGGTACGAAAATGAGGGGGGCGAGCAACATGAATATTCATTATGACGTCACCTGTTTACTGACTGCAGTGTAGAGGTCACACTCAGGTCAGATTGTTTGGGCCGCCTGAATCAACTGTGAATCGGCCAGGGAGGAGGAGGGAGGAGGGGGGTTCTGAACTCATAGCACATATAAGGGTTATCCAGGCTCTGCCGGTAGCAGGAATTTTCTAATTCTCAAATTATCAACTTTTGACACCTTTTAGACCATTCCACCCAAATTCAATGAAATTCCATAACTCTGACGTTCTTTCTCAGGGTATGCGGGAGTATGGCGATGGCACACAGACAGTCAGGCAAACAACACGAGGTAAATTGATCACATTTGATCCAAAATTCAGAACGCAATTTTAAGTATGTCAAACATACTAAGTGAACTTAAGTGTACACGAGAGGCATAGGTTTAATAAAAGAAATGTCTCAAATGTTAATTTAAAGGATCTGTCAAAACTAACACTTTATCGGCCTTTTTCATCCAGATTTCAAGAGTTAAGACACGAGATATAGGGTAGCTACCGGCTGATTCAACACCTCATTTAGACCACCGCGACCCTCTGTTCGCCGAGGGCGCATCAAAATTGATTAAATTCTAAAATGCTTCTGTTTCCAGGTTCCTTGCCTCCCTTGCCAACCAGACATTTTCTAATGAGTATTATATACTAATGAAATATTTGGATAGGCTAAGAGAAAGCTTTCATACAAGCTTCGAATGCCTTAATCCCACTCTCAGCACCCTTCGGGTGCTAGGGTTCACTCAGCCGGTAGCAGACAACTGGACAGATGAAGATGCCCCTTCCCAGTAAACGCAAAACATTTTGTATAACATCTGTACAAGACACTGGGCCGACGTTATACAAATGTTATACAAATTGTTTGTGTTTGGTGGGTCGGCTGCTTCCCAGCAAAAAGGAGACGTGCAACCAATGGTGGGTCAATGGTGGGTCACTGTCTGCGCCGCTAGCCCAACATTAAACCCCAATGGGTCAAAACGTCTCATGTTCGCCGTGTCAGAGCTTGCCGCCGCACTGCCCCGACCAGATGTTGATTTAATGTTGGACCACCGTCAGAGACGGTGTTCCAACATTAAAACAACATCGGGTGAACGTTTGCGGGGTGTGGTGCTGCTATGCGGACCTGTGCAGGAGACGTGGCCTCTTTACGTCCAGTTAGCTCTGGTCTTTGATCTCCTGGCGTTGTTGGCCAGACTGCCCCTTATAGCGCAGACATATCGCCGTGATTACCGTTAGTCACATCCGCAGGACCAGCAGCAGGTCCTTGCGCCCGGGTTGTTCGCTGACACATGCCTCGGGCGTTTTCTTAACCTTTACAACGCTAGAAATATAAACTATATATAAGTATAAAGAGGCCTAAACTATGGAGACCAAAAGGTTTTTTCAATTTGAAATCATCATAAATGTCTTAGTTAGCTCTTTCCGCTTCATTTGAATACCTTTGCTATGGGTCTACGGTCGTTATACTTTTTTTAGACGATTTTAGCCGTCAGAATCTGACGTCTATAAACGTCAGATTCTAACCTCTAAAGTCGATCCTCGCGCTAAAAGATCTAAAAGGATAAATGCTCAGGAAATGTCGGCGGCGCTCACCCATCTTTAAAGCAGCTGAGTCATTTCGCTCCACTGGCATAATATTTACCTCGCGACGGACCCCCACTCCTTGGAGAGTTCACCATTCCGCGCATGCGGGTGGGCCTACAACGATGACAATTCATTTCCTGTTAATAACAACTGTGCTCGACGAATAGTGACGATCCACTTTGTATTCAACTCATGGTGAATGACTTATGTGGCAAAAAATGTTGAAATACAATGTATAACCAGCATAAGGATTGATGGTCAATCATTATTTAAACTAGACAGTCAGTCAGTCAGTCAGAGACTGCAGACCACTGCTGAAATTAATGATCTTAATCCGGATTCTGCATCCGGATCGTAATCCGGATCATCCCCCAAATTTAATAAATCATTGGCCCGAGACACTGCCTGGAGAAGGCTCGCGGGGACCTTTGTGACACTACGCCAGGCCGCCAAAACCTATAGTATTAGTATTGCATTCATTCATAAGGTGGGTAGTAACAATTCACTGCAGATGATCAATTATGACGTAATAGATTCAACCTATTTCATTCGTTCATGAAGGTGGGTACTGGGTAGGTAGTAAAAATATATTACAGCTCTGAGACTATGACGTCATAAAGTACACAGGTATGTCAAAATCATGGCATAGGTCAAAACAGTACTTTGCAACCAATCCATGCGATCCGGATCGTAATCCGGATCCTGTATCCGGATCGTAAAACAGATCATCCCCAAAAATTAGTCCATTGTTCTTTGGCCCAAAGCACACCTCTGGTGAAAGTTTTATGCAAATCCGTTCATTACTTTTTAAATAATCAGACCAACCAACGAGACAAAAAACATAACCTTTTTGGCGGGGGTAAAAAATCCCATGTCGAGCAAAAACTACATTTCGGGTTAGGTGTATATTTCTAAATAGCATTTGTGTCGAATAATTGCAGGCCTAGTAATTTAGTATTGGTAGATGATTCTGTCCTGGGTATAACACTGTAAACCCATGAAATTACACCGAAGAAGATTATCCATCAAGCAATCCTTTTGTCAAGTCAGTCCGCTAGAAATTTAATGGTGAGCTCACACGAAACGAATTTATTCATGGTATTATACATATTACAGGATATTGTCTATATGTATAAAAAAAAGTATAAAAAAACAAGTAGCTGTCACTAAAGATGACAATGTTTCCAGCTTGTATTAGACAACTGTCACATCTATTAATAAAAAAAACCACGTCTTTGAATTTGTTTAAGGCAGACCTTGAACGCGTGGTAAAAAAAATCGGTTGAGTTTGGAGAACTGGATCATCAAGCTTACATGGTAAGATAAGGAAAATCTGAACAATCAAATGAATATTAAGGAGTGTATCGTACCCCGGTACTCAATAAAGTTAAAAAGGCCGTGGTGATCCCAATTATTATCGATCAGTCCTCATCCTCGAATGTCGGGGAGCTGCAGGGATGGTAAATAATACGAGCTATGGGTTGTTTAATGAGACACGATATTATGGGACAGCTCTCATCAGCGAACCTGTCTAAGCTCTGTGGGATTTGCACTCATGATAAAATAATCAGAGCAGCCGGTTAAATATTATAATATCATAATATTATTAAGAAGTGCATGCATGCAAGAATGTGTCTGTTTTTCAACAGAAAAAAGGCCATGGTGACCCCATATATTATTGTATGGAACAACTCTCATCTTTGAAATTGTCTAAGCCACGGGGGAGTTGCACGCATGGTAAGAAATCCGAGCAATCTGTTAAATATTGAAGACTGTATCGTGCTTACAAGAAATTCTTTTTTTTAATGGCTGTGAATTACCTCAAATATTATGGACCGACTCTCAGCGTCCAACTTGTCCGAGCTATGGAGGAGTTGCACGCATGATAAAAAAAAGAGTAATCGTTTGAATATTAAGAAGTGTAGCGTGCTTACAAGAAGTTTCTATGTTTTTTTAAGCACGGTTCGAGTTGAAGACTAATCCCTTTTGACGTCTAAAGACGGTCCCCGCACTGAAATAATTGAAAAATTATATTGGCCGTAGACCATAATAGTAAAGGAGCTTGATATGTCCCGTGGACATTTTTGTATGAAGACAAGCCACCCATTCAAATGTCCTACGGGCATCCCAAATAACAATAAAAAACATGTTGGCAGTCTGAGATATGTGGGGAGGAATGTGGAGGTACATGTATATAAGAAACTATAACATTTTACTTGGCTGACTTAGCGAATGAGCATTAAAAATATCCAGAGGATATTTTTACACATTTTTGCAGCAGTAATGCTATCATATATGATATAAAACAAAAATAAAACTATTACAGTGGTTATTACCTTATTAATTTATGAACACTAGTGATCAATGAAATATTCTGTGGGACAAAATTGTGGAGCATGTATAGTCTGGGATCAAAGCCGGGCATCAAAGCTTCAAAATACTGCTAGTTTTTTTTTAGTTTGCTTGACACAGGAAGGTAAAAATTCCCATGTCGAGCAAATATTACCTTTTGGGTTAGGTGTAAATGAAATGAAATGAATCGCGCTTTAAGTAACTTTTGTGCACATACAGGCTAAATTGCGCCAGGAGAACCTCCTGAGGATGGTGAGATGACACTGCTCTCCAGACACAGGATTCGAAATTCAAACCCTGGAGGTCTGAAGCCGACCACGCTACCTCTCGGTAACGGAGACTCCCCACAATACTGAGTTTTACGAGTGGATGGGGAAGAAACATTTTTGTTTCTTTCAAACCGCTGTGACCGGGAAACGAACTCCCAGCTCTAGCGTGAAAGGCAGCGGTGCTAACCACTACCCTAGGGCCATCGACCTAGGTTAGGTGTAGGTACATTTCTAAATAGCCTTAGGGTCGATTAATGCAGGCCTAATTTAATATTGGTAGATGCCTATGTCCTGGGTATAACACTGTAAGTCCATGAAATTACACCGAACAAAATCATCCATCAAGCAATCCTTTAGTCAAGTGAGTCTGCAGAGAACAGGGGCTCTGAGAGGAGCCGTTTTGTGTGACATCAATGCAGTGAGCTCTCTATCATATCACTGCAGGAGGCAGAGTCTGGTCTTAAGCGATGAGCTCTTTATCATTACATTGCTAGCATGGGTGATGGCACGGCGGACACGAATGGTTGGCTAACGATGACGGTCCAATATTGGTGGTTGCAAACACACTGCTCAGAAATCAGAGCACCTACCTCACGAGGTGAAAAGAGAGAGGCACTATAAGGTTTATACCAGAACTAGTGTATAATCTCGCGTCAGCCCTCGCGCTGCGCGCTCCTCGCTAAGTACCTACAAGCCTCAAAGACTACATTTTTTTAACACCAGGCGATTAAAAAATCTAAACCACAACTGTTATGAACAATTTTTAAATCACTGTCGAGGCTATCTCTCTTTCATTAAAAATAGTAAGATAAATTATAGAATTTTCGATTTTTTTTTTCACAAAACGTAAGTCAACCCTTAGAGCGCTGAAAGTCCATATTTAAAAAAAAACTTGTAGAATGTAATTTTGCCGTTTCCTGTACATTTGTATGATTGTGATAATGCTAATGTCTGTTGACTTCATCTGGTACATCGGTCATCTGGTAAGTAAAATTAGAATAATCCCACCTTGTTTTATGAATGAATTATGAGGTCAAAAGAGCGGATGGGGCACTGTCACTCTTTACATGTTTCGACCCCTTGCAATAACGTAATCCTCATGATTATAGTTATGAATAATTTCAATACCACTATGGCCACATTTTGTCTTGGCAATTATTAAGGATGAAACATATATATGTGAAGTTTAGATTTTTTTGCTAATAACTGACACAACAGAGTTTAGTCACCCCGATTGGTAATAAATCGTACAAAATCGGCCCCTGGCCCAAGGGCTAACACTCAAATGTCCTCTTCTGAATGCAATTGGTGTTGTTAAATGTTAGTGCTGTATTCCTACTTTAATGGTAATATAATGTGGAATAATTTTTTTAAACATTTTTTTTTTTACATTTTATAACCCAAATAAACACGAATTTCAATATAGTTACGTACAGACCCTCCCCCCGCCCTGCAACCCACCCACGCCCATTGTTTTAGCCTTCATATGTCTAAAACATGAAATGAGATGTTAACAGCAACAAAGATGTGGAGTAACTTTATATTTTGACCACTTATAAGTACTTATGTTGAAGTACCCCCAAACCCATTTTTGAAAATATCGCGTCATTTAGAATTAATTAAGGGTGTTACGGTAAAGTCATTTCTGTTCTTGTAAGGGGTACAGGGGTGGTTACTAGTATATAGTTACGGTAGCGCTTCTTGACCTCCACCTGGGGAGGGTCATTAGGGATCTGTTGTATGTATGTTGCATGCTGTACGGCATGGTACGGCAGCCAGGGGCGGATCCAGAAAATAATCAGGGTTCCAATTTGTATATATTATATATTCATTAAAACCTTATATTATTTGTGTGGGTAATAGGACACAAGGTGTGAATGTTATGTGATGCTCAAGGTGCCAACATCGGTGTGATCCATTGCTTACACAGCAATGTGGTGAGGCAATTAAAGGCTCAGTGCTGCCGACCCGTCCACACCTTCTAGCGCCAACGACTGGGCTTATCAATCATTTTAAATTACTTGTTTCCTAAATTAAAATTCACGAAAGATAAGTGTCACTTTCGTTTTGGAGCCCGGTCAGTTTAATTTTAAAAAGCTGACAGGGTTCCAAACCTAAAAAATGCCGTTTTTTAGGTCTGAAACCCTGTACTCTGATCAATTTGAAAATGCTGACAGGGTTCTGGAACCCTCTCAACCCGGTCTAAATCCGCCCCTGGAAGCACTAGTATACAGTGACTATCCAAGGGAAGCTGCAGCCTCCACGTGTCTGGCCATAATCTTCGGGCGGATTGCCAGCTGTATACCCTGGTTTCTCTGCACAACAGTGGTGCTAATGCAGCTCCTGGATCAGTGCAAGCACTGATCCTGCAATGATGTTGGTCGTGGTGGCCTAGACAACCGACAATAGAGTGTTTGACACCGGGTAGAATGAATGGAAGTACCCTCAGCCATTTTTAGTATACTATACGACCCGAGGATAGCGGAACAGTGTTTTGAACCAAAAATAACAACAACAAAAAACGAGTCTCTGGACATCGGGCGAGTGAAGGAAAACACTCTCAACAACCAAACATGCCCTATGACCCCACCCTCACCTTATCATCTGTACATAATACATCTCATCAATGGACTGGACTGTTTTTATCGTATCACAATGTCACCTAAATGATCATTAGTGCCGACAAGTGGCGTTAAGCAATATTCTACTACTATTGTTCTTGTAAGCCAATCTAAAACACTATATATGCCTAACATATGAAGGGAAATTAAATGTCCTTTCTTGTGATAAGTACAACATTGCAGTGGGGTAAATCCGTTAAAACATAAGTTTTAATACAACAAATTTAAAATCAACTTGTCAAGGGGAACTAAATAATGAAACGTAATTACTGGACACCGAGATTATGTATATGCTTAAGACTGAGTTTTATCTGTATTTTTAATTGTCATATGGTCTCACTACCCTAAATAGGCCGAAATCCAGGGAGGTGTCTACTAATGATGGAATCATCACACAAAATATTTTTAATGCGGCTGTTCCAACCTCTAGTGAAACAAAATAAAATATATAGAAGTCATAATTTTGTGAATATTGAATAAGCACGCGTTATCGTCTTTGTCAAGGATATCAGATATAACTGCTTGATGATAATCTCGCAGGGATACAGTGGGTTAAAATGATGTGTGTCTGTTCTATGAAAGAGAGTACGGATATTAGCCCAATTTAAAAAGTAGTGATCTTTTTACACGCTAGGGGGCGTAGCTCAAAATCTGCCTGGTAAGCATACCCATAGCGGTCCTGTTTCCAAACAAGGACATCTCAAGCTTTATCCTGATATGTCACACTAAATATCTAATAGGTTTGAAAGTGGTGAAATCGGCCTGCGGAATTGAGGCAGTTTACATGTGTTTCAATGGGACTGGCATTTGGGGTGGCGAGATCATCAGTATAATTTTGTTAAAGTATTCAAAATGGCTGCTGCAACGTTTTATGAAAATGTGTGTATTTAATCTGGACTTAAATCTCAAAAAAGGCTCTCACTAAGCTTTGCTCGGCATTTTAGAGTATACTTTGCCATCCACTTGTTTTTACATCATTTGGGTGGTTTTAAATCTGTCCAATGACATTGTCTATTTTGTGTCCTTCGCCTTCAAATTAGCAACAAACAAAATTGCCACCAACATGGAAGCGCAAATACGTTTTTCTGTGGTTTGTCGCACAAGTTTCTGCATGATTTGTAGTTGATAAAAACAATTCTGATATCTTTAGAGAAATCGACCTATTTTTTTACCTTTAAATCCAAGATGGCCGCCCTTTTTTATATATTTACTCTCAGCTAAACATGCTGACGATGATGTAGCATCTAGGCCGCTATAGGATTTATTTAAATATAGTTTGTCTAGAGGAGCGCGCAGCGCGAGGGCTGACGCGAGATTATGCACTAGTTCTGGTATAAACCTTATAGTGCCTCTCTCTTTTCACCTGGTGAGGTAGGTGATTGTACAAGCAATGGCAAGAAGTCCAGGAGACAAGGAACCAGGGAAGAGGCGACCAGCCACCAGAGTAAGGGCAAGGACTGACCCTTTGAAATGTGCTCTGCTTTCTGAGCAGTGTGTTTGAAACCACCATCATGAACCGTCATCGTTAGCCAACCATCCGTGTCCGCCGTGCCATCACCCAAGCTAGCAATGTAATGATAGAGAGCTCATTGCTTAAGACCAGAATCCGTCTCCTTCAGTGCTATGATTGAAAGCCCACTGCCTTATGTGTCTCACAAAACGGCTCCTTTCAGAGCCCCTGCTCTCTGTGGGAGCAGGAGTTCAGGAGTTCAACCGATATCCGTCAACCGTCAACCGTCAACCGTGTTCTTGTCTCATGCAGTGGAGTGATAGGGAACTCCCTGCTTTTGGTATGTCACACAGAACGGCGCCCCCAGAGCCCCTGTTCTATGTGGGAACAGGAGCTCAACCGTTATCCGTCAATCGTCAACCGTCAACCGTCAACCGTGTTTAAGCGTCAGCCTGGATTTCAGCCAGCAATTGATCCAGAATTGTATTAGAGCCTGATCGTTTTTGAACGATCTCATGATTCAACACCAGATCCTTGAAACACTGTGTGTTTTCAAGTGATCTAAATGTTTTAACCGCCAGTGCTGTCATCCTAGTTTTGATCATAGGGACGTTAGTGAGGTCATGCAGATCTATTGTTCTCATTCTGTCCAGGTAGGTTACACCAAGTGCTAGTCTCAGGCACTTGTTTTGAAAGATCTGCATTTCCTTCACTTGTGATTCCCTTAAAGCTCCAGTTATCAGTGAACCATATTCAAGGACAGGGCGTATAAAGCACTTGTAGGCTTTTAAGATGGTATATGGTCTGGCGCCCCAGTTTGTCCCTTTGAGCAACTTCAACAGGTTCAGTCGCCTGTAGACCTTTGTCATTAGGTCTTTCATATGGTCTTTGAAGCTAAGCCTTCGATCAAATAGGATTCCAAGCAGTTTGGCTGTTTGAGTTTGAATAATAGGCTCACCAAACAGTTCCAGATCTATAAGTTCTGGTTTTGGACCGACACTAAACACAATCAGCTGAGTTTTTCCTGCGTTTAGTTTTATCCGCCATTTGGAACACCATGCTTCAATAAGTTTTAAAGCTTTTGATAGCTTTGCCTTCACCCATTTGGCATTGGTTGCATGTGCCCAGATTCCCATGTCATCTGCGAACTGGGAAAGCTTGACATTGAGTGAACTCATGTCTGGGATATCATTCACATAGATAATGAAAAGGAGAGGGCTTAGGACCGAGCCCTGAGGTGTGCCCGCATTGAGGGTCACCTCCTCTGAGCAGTTGTTACAGCAATTGACTTTGATCGTTCTGTCACTTAGGAAAGATGATATCAACCTGACCATCTTCCTAGTTATATAGTTTGTCGCACAGGAATGCACAATTTATGTCTTCTGCATGATTGGGAGTCAGGACAATCATTTCTTTTTTCAATCCTACTATCTATATTTTATCTTAAATTATATTGATTTTTATTCATTGTACTTATTTTTAATATAATTATTAGTGTTATAGTTGAAATACATTTGACAAACTCTTTAAGCATGTGAACAACGCACATTGCTACTTAGCTCAAATTCGCCGACATTTTGAAATTTGTCGCCATCTTGATTAAACTACTTATCTTAACTGAAAATGTTTCCCAATACACATAGTCACGGTCATATGACATTACTAAAAAATTGCCCACCTTTTATAGTACCAATCAACCTCATGGCCCATGGACTATTAGCCGAAAATAATATAATGAGCATGCATTACAGATTTGAGCAGGATACATGAAAAACTTTTCAAGTTATCGCGCCCACTAGGTCAAATTATTGTCATAAAATGCAAAAAATCGCAATAAATCGTCCATTTTGAATTTTTCAATCATTATCAAACTTGTCCGAGAACTGCTTATAAGTAACATGCATAACAAATTTGAGCAGAATACATGAGAAACTTTTCAAGGTATCGCACCCAAAAGGTCAAATTATTGACGTAAAATGTGAAAAATCACCCATTTGAAAAAAAATTCAGCCAATATTGAACTTGTCCGAGAACTGGTCATTTGTAACATGTATAGCAAATGTGGGAAGGATACATGTAAAATTTTATCGTGCTACAAGTTGACCATTTTGTTTCTAGAGAATTTGTCCTTTGTGGGAGACCTTACATTTTGCATTTTGTTTTTGCGGAATTTGTCCCTGAAGGAGACCTTACATTTTGTTTCATATTCATGGTCCAGATATTTTGCATTGTAAATATCACAAAAATACTCATATTATTATTTTGAAAGTCACAAAAATACTCAAATTCGGCCATTAAGTTTTAGTATGCCAAAAGTTAATCAGGTCAATGGCTGTCATTGCTCAACATATTTGCCGAATAAAAAGAAAATCTGATGGGAGACTTCTTCCTGCAACGCGCTAACAAGCATTTCTTCATTAGAGGCCTAGTAATCAAAGGGTTGATGATATGGGGATCAAAATGTCACCAAAAACATTCCCCAGTGGTATGTGCTAATTCCCCAGTGGTATGTCAAGGATGTGCTAAGTATAAACAAGCAGGAATCAATATATTTGCTATTATGTAGCCCCCCCCCACTATTTAAAAAAAAAAATTGCAGCAGCAGAAGAAGGTCGATTACAGTAATAGGGAGGTGTATCTGCATAAGTATTATATGGTATGTTTGATTAAAAACGTTCAGACAGATATTTCTCAAATAATTTATTGTTTTATATCCTTGTTGACCTAGATCACTATACAATATCACTCTTGCAGTATAATAACAAGTGTAAATGTATAAAATGTAAAAAAACAATATAACATAATAATATTATAATCACTAATAACAGTTCATTGGACGGAATGATTAATCTGGTAAAATATCACAGAATTTATAAGCAACACTCCTTTTTGTCTCTGATTAAAATCATGGGAGTGTCAATAGTTAATTAAACATTTGAAAGATGAGACATGGGGTTGATGTATGCATAGAAAGCTGTAGAATACTGTTCAATTAATCATCTGTGACCCGCCACTCGAAAAGGTCAAAATTGCTTTTCATTGTTAATATGATAGCCGTGTCCCTCCTGTCTGGATAATTGTAAGAATTTTTGAAAAAACTTTTTGTTTTAAGACATTTTTAAAATTAGTTATGTAATCATTCAATTTAAATGACGGCATAAATAATTTGAATAAGGCCGCGGGGAGGTACCTTCTCGCGTGGCGGGTCACAATTCTTTCAATAAAGGCTAAAAAAAATTTTTACAGAGAGAAAAGTATTTAAATTAAATGACGTTGATCAAATCTTTTGTTTTCTTGTTGTCTGGGGCAATGCATGCTGAACAACATATACAATAGTAGCATCATAACAGTGAAATATACAGCTTGAAGTTTCATTGAAAACTAGCGGAACTTTCAACTGTATTAAAGAAAATGTGAGAGTTGAAAATGTTTGGTAACATTCTCTGTTATACCCAACTGGCCACTGTTTTACATAAATGTACAGACAACCCTAGATTCAAATGTGTGTGGCTTGATAGTTTAATCTGTCACTTTCATACAGTCATTGTGAAAGTATTGAGATACTCGTACGACATTCAAGTTCTTCAGGGTAAATTTCTTCAAATTCATGTTTCTGACTGCAATTGGCTCGCCAGAGATGACTGTATCACTTTTTGTAATGCTTCAATCTAAAAGAACAAAAACATATAGGTAAGGAATTATATAGACCCTATTAGCTGTTATGACACAACTGTGTCAAAGTCTTCCACCATATAAATAATAACAAAATTAAGGGGTGAGGATGTTACATGGTTATATAACTGCTTTGTAGGTCGGCGTATGATTATTAAAAGTTAAATAAATTATCAGCCTACGATGCAGCTTTAATTTGTAATATCCAATTTGTTAAAGAATAATTCATGTGAGGAGTATTAAAAATATTGAGATAAATGTACTATCTAATACCAACCTGGTTTTCAGATGACAGTGGCATACCACGTAATTCATATACACTCACAGCCCCTTCACTGTCGCCCACCAGAACACACTAGTAATATAATAAAAAGACATAATTAATAAATATATATATGACTGTGGGTGTAATACAAATGATAAGACATTATCTCACGTGCAGAATAATTTAGGTTTGGACAAAAAACTGTTGTTGTTTGAGGAAAAGTATACTTAGGTTTCATACGGCAAGCAAGTATTCAGAAAACTGAAGTGTATACAAAATAAGCACAAAATATGAGGTATTGTTTTACCCTAATCCTTCTTATTGTGCACAATCACCAAAGGGGTTGGAAGATAAGGCGCACGAAAATTCATGCCCGGCATGCAGGCTATGTACATTACTATTTCAGATTACAGTAAATTTAAAAACATGAAAATTGCACAACTTACATTTGAGTTTTTGGCGAATGATACAGTGCTAAGTTTCACACCTGCGGGGGGAGTATTGACGATGATGGGATCCAATCTAAAAAGAAAAATATTCATTAGTAAATTTTTTTTCCACCTTCGCTAAACTTCTCCGGTGAGTAGTTGTAATTAGCAGCATGTGTGACAAATTTTAGCAGGTTACAAGGAAGACTTGTCAAGTTATACCTACCGTTACAAATTAATGATGTACATCTGAAAAATTGGTCATTTTAATTTTTTTCCAACCATTATCAAAATAATCAAACACAGATTATTATCAACATGCAAAATAACGTGTCAAGGAAATGGTGGTGGATGACAATCTCAAATTCAATTGCACTCTTTTAAAAAATGAAGAGGATTAGATTTAGATCTAATTGTAATTGTATCTGCGCATGTGTGGGAGGAGATTTTATTAGCAGTTGCAATATCGGTCAGGCCTGATCAAATTGAGCAGACGTCACCCAAAAAATGGCCGAACTCTGATATTATACAAATTTTCTACCACATTTGTTTCTTGAGACTATTGAAATTGTGTAAGGCCTTAAAGTCTAATCACACAATTCTTTTCTTATCAGGACATGAAATAAGGATAATTGGTCTGGTTGTACGTCGGACAACTTTTCAGGTTGTCTGCAAAATTGTTTAATTGTTAGAATTTTGAGACATAAATAGAAGGTGGCTGTCTCACGATTTTATATGCAGCATAGCCCCTGCCATACTGTTTCAAAATGCACAAATTGTAACGAGGGAATCTGCACCATACACAGAAGCAATGCTCATATTTCGGTAAATCCTTTTCTTAACATTTTTGACTGCATGGTTGACTGACAGAAATCCTACGAATGATAATGGGTTGTCCAGTGGCAAAATGGGTTGCCTCGGATGCCCAGAATGTCCTTATTTTGTGCCCTGCTTATGATGATAATGTACACCAAGAAATATTGGAGTGTTTTATATTCTAGGTTTTTGAGGTTTGATAAAATACACAAGAAATTATTTCTGCCAAAAATAGTGTTCTATCGTCAGTGAGGTAATGAACTTAATCCACCAATATTAATTTATGCCTATTTTTGTAATCTCCTAAAGTATACAGCAGCCAATATCATAAGGTCATGTCTATGTATTCAGTATGATTAAAAAGCATAATAATATTAATTTAATACAAATTTTATTATTTTTAGAGTAAATAAGCTATTGTGTTGCTACTTTGGAGGTCAAACAATGGATGTATCTGCCAATAGATGACTAAGGAATTATCCTAATCATTGCGAGCAAAATGTGCACGTACGTGCTTTGGGTGAGATCCCACACTTCCACTGCTCCTTCATTTACACAGGCAAACACGGTAGAAAGTTGAGGAGACCAGGTCACATCTGGTACTGCTTTCTACAAAAAACAATATCACATACAAATAACTTCAATCTTAACTGGTCTGGTGACACAAAGTAACATGTAGCAATGATAGTGGTGAAATAAAGTTTATGGGGGATCTACACGTTATGATATACAGGTAAACGAGGTGGGCCTTAGTGTACACACAGGCACATCGATGAGGACTGGTGGTCTGTCATCCTGTTTATGTGTATTTTATTTATAAATCACAGTTATTGGGAATGCAACAAGCTGAACAGCAAGATTTGTAATTGTTTTGTTTCAAATTGAACCAATATGAGTAATTTTCACCCACTTAAAGTTGTGGATCACGGTAGCGAGACAACTTCCAAGTGGGTGACAATTTAAATTATTTAATTTAGCAGGTTAAAATGTGTGCCATGAATGCCAACTTCAAGCTGGATGAGAAGGGGGGGTCTTTAGCTTAGTGGAACCTGCTATGAGCAGCCCCTCTTATGAGCAGCCAACCTGCTATGAAAGGTCACTTGAGCATTCCCAAAAATGTCATTTTGTATACAGATGCACCTCCTATGAGCAGCCACCTGCTTTGAAAGGCCACTTTATCTGTGTCACAAGGGTGGCTGCTCATAGCAGGTTCTACTGACCATCAAAATAAATATTTTAATTCTTAACCCATATAGTGCCTAAATATGTTTGTACAAACCATAGAGACCAAAAGTTTTTTTCCAATTTGAAATCACCATAAATGTCTTAGTTAGCTCTTTCCGCTTCATTTGAATACCTTTGTTATGGGTCTACGTGCACTATAAAATATGTTTTTCTTACAGCGCGGGGATCGACTTCAGACGTAAAAATCGGACGTTTATAGACGTCAGATTTTGACGTCTAATGCCGATCCCCGCGCTGTAAGGGTTAAAGAGCGAAACACGAGATTAGTCATTTTTTATGCATTTTATCAGGAGATTAAACAATTGTCATTGGAAACGAAATGCATGTTTAAGCATCAAGGTTTAGAAATGCTTAGTCTCAAATTAACCAAATGCAAGTAATTTTCACATACTTCGAAGTTGTGGGTCACGGTAGCGAGACACAACTTCAAGTGTGCACAAATTTAAATTAGGAAACTTAGCAGGCAAAAGGGTAAAGCAGTTGTATTTATGGTATATAGATAAAAACATTGTATTTTCAGTTATTGTGTCCTGGTGGAGATTGTTGCGAGATGTTTTACTGTGAACTTACTGTGGAAGAGAAAAAATTGAGAATAGGTTGTGTATTGTCTTGATGCCATAGTCGTATGCTCCAATCACCACTGCAGCTGAGAAACACTTCTGGGTTAAATGGAGACCATTCTATCTTGTACACTGGACCCTGTTAATAACATCATCCGATTATATACTGAGCGGGAATTTCATCAAACATGGCTGGTCAAAGAAAATTCAGCCATTTTAATTTAGTACCACAACATTATCAGATGGTCAAATGATATATATATATATATATATGAGATAGTCTAAGAAAATACATATACAGTAGGCATACATAGATATTATTAGCATGGGGGCATGCCCTCTGAGAATTTTTTGGGAAAATCTGCTACGTTTTTTCTGTATTGTAGGCATTTGGAAAAAAAAGGTGGGTGAACCAAGTTGGTGTGGGCTAACATGCAAAATTCAATTGTACAATAGGCCTATGATAAATTATCAAACTTAGTATGTAAACAAAAAAACTTGCCGAATGACCAAAGTAGCTGTCAAGATACTGTTCATTATATGAGCATGAACATCTGTGAATGTGCCCATCTTCTGTTCCAGAAAGATATCTGTTGATAAAGAGAGGAACAAAGTAATTTAACTGAAAACAAACTTCATAATACATAATTGTTTAAACGTTCATTAGTCAGCAGTTAGTGATAATCCATGAAATAGCAGGTTAGGTATTCAAACAAAACGGAAAGGAGCAGACTATTGTAAACAGGAAATATTGGCGCCCTGTTTTATATTGGCGGTTTGATAAGAATACCAATATTCTGTTCCGCCAAAAAGTGTTTCTATTCAGGGTTCCCGTCACAGGGGCTAAATCCCCACAAAATTAATCTCCGTCAAGTTTGTTCATTCCCCAAACCGCCAAAGTTTAAAGCCGCCAATACTTCCCGGTTTACAGTAAGCCATAAATTTATGTTATGCAATAGATGGCTTCAAAAAACAGATTTTGAAGGTCAGGATGGATTTACTAGAATAGTAGAATAAAAAATTGAAAAAAACCTGTTGTATTCTTGCATTGAATTTTAGGGACTTCAAAATTTGCAAAAAAAGCTCATTTTAACAAGACTACATAAGTCCAGGAGATCCCGCTCCCAATTAGAATTTGATTTAGGCAATTTTGTGTAGGGTTATTAATGTAGTCCTAGGCTAGGTCAAAAATCAAGACGCAAGACAACTAGGTGTAAGAGGCTCAGTCTAAGAGTGAGATAAGAGCTAGACAGTCTGCCAGAGATTGCAAACCTCCATTGAAATTAATGATCCTAATCAGTATCCCAGTAATGGTCTACCTATCTGGCACAGTTTACCCGATATCAGGCCAATCGAGGTAAATAATGGCTGATTTGCAGTCATTTTGAATTAGATATAAACTAGTTAAAAAATTTAAGGGTGCATCCTCCCCCGAAACCTCACATTTTGTTTTATAGTAATGGACTAGCATCTAACACAGTTTGCAAAATATTGGGCATGTGAAAGTAAATAATGGCAGATAGGGGGCCTTTTTGAATTTGATCGAGTCGGAATTTTTCAAGATGCATCCTCAGCTAAAATCTCACATTTCATTCTATAGCAATGGTCTGGCCATCTAGCGCGGTTTACCAAATATCGGCCATGTGAAAGTGAATAATGGCCAATAGACGGCCATTTTGAATGTGATCGAGTCTAAATTTTTCAAGATGGATCCTCTCCTGAAATCTCACATTTTGTTTTATAGTATTGGTCTAGCCATCTGGCACGGTTTGCCAAATAACGGCCATGTGAAAGTGAATAATGGCATAAAGGCGGCCATTTTGAATTTGATCAAGTCGAAAATTTTCAAGATGCATCCTCAACTGAAATCTCACATTTCGTTCTATAGTAATGGTCCAGCTATCTAACACGGTTTACCAAATATCAGCAATGTGAAAGTAAATAGTGGCCGATAGGCGGCCATTTTGAATTCGATTGAGTCGAAAGTTTTTAAAAGGCATCCTCTCCCGAAACATCACATTTTGTTTTATAGTAATGGTCTAGCTATCTAGCACGGTTTACCTGATATCAGACCTATGGAGGTAAATAAATGATGATTGTCGGCCATTTTGAATTCGTAAGTTAAAAATTTTCAGGGTGCATCCTCCCCCGAAAACTCACATTTTCTTTTATAGTAATGGTCTAGCCATCTAGCACGGCTTACCAAATATCGGCCATGTGAAAATGAATAATGGCTTAAAAAGCGGCCATTTTGAATTTGATCAAGTCCAAAATTTTTCAAGATGCATCCTTATCTGAAGTCTCACATTTCATTTTATAGTAATGGTCTAGCCATCTAGCACGGTTTATCAAATAACAGCCATGTGAAAGTGAATTTAATGGCCAATAGGCGGCCATTTTAAACTTGATCGAGTTGAAATTTTTCAAAATGCATCCTCTCCTGAAACCTTACAATTTGTTTTATAGTAATGGTGTAGCTATCTTGAGCGGTTTTCATGATATTCTGCAAAATCAGGCCTGTCGAGGTGAATTATGGCCGATAGGCGGCCATTTTTAATTTTATCGACTTGAAATTTTTCAAGGTTCATCCTTTCCTGAAACCTCACAATTTGTTTTATAGTAATGGTGTAGCTATCTTGAGCGGTTTTCATGATATGCGGCAAAATCAGGCCTGTCAAGGTGAATAATGGCAGATAGGCGGCCATTTTGAATTTTATCAACTTGAAATTTTTCAAGATGCATCCTCTCCTGAAACCTCACAATTTGTTTTATAGTAATGGTGTAGCTATCTTGAGCAGTTTTTATGATATTCCGCAAAATCTTTCAGTCAGATCTACTGATGTTATAAATTAGGTCAAAGTGCTGGGTCAACTTCAAGGTCAAGGTCCAAAAACCTGAAAAGGCACAACTAGGAGCCTTAGAGAACATGTATGTGCAATATGACTGTAATCGACCCAGTACTTTTCGAGATCTGCTCCGGAAACAAAGTGTGCGTCAAAACGTCTAAATAGGTCATAGTTCTGAACCAAAAGTACTCGGTAGGTCAAATTTCATATACCCCAAAAGGCACAACTAGACCCCCTAGAGGTGTTGTATGAAAAATTTGAAGACAATCGGACAAGTACTTTCAGAGATATGCTCCGGAAACAAATTGTTTACGGACGGCCCAACGCCGTAATATCATCATTTTCTCCTCTGCGACCTTGTGTATTGAATTCAGATTAAAAACATTTCAACCTGTCCATTATCCACCTGGAAGTAACCCACATACCAAAAATTGTTATCCTAGCTTATTTTCATACAAAGTTATAGGCAAAAGAAGAGCTAAAAACAGAACGGAGGCGGAATCCATAGCTCCCTCCGTCTCACCTACGGTGACGGCAGGAGCTAAAAACTTGACCTTTATCTGCATGCAAGGAATGTTTTTAGAAAATTTGGAAAAGATCGTAAATTTTAGATACACCAAGTAGGATGTCCGGAAAATCTGGAAATCTGAGGCAAAAAGATGACAATCACTAAAATCAAGTATGTTATTCAGTGCACTGTAATTACGAGAATACAAGAAAAGATAGGAAAAAAAAACACTTCAAATCTGGAGAGCTACATTGCACTAAAACTCGACCGGCGGTAAAGTTGTTCACTTTGTTATGAATGGCTTGCATAGCTCCTTTTGCCTTGTTTGAATATTTGTAGTATGGGATTCTTGATAAATGATTGTGGGTGTTACCCATTTCATTGTTGGATCAACTTTTAACATCACATTTTCTGCAGATTCTGACAATGAAAGTCAGTTTAGTTACACTTCAAACCAGACACAACCAATATTTTTCATTTACCATGAATTAAAACTAGAATAATATGATGAGTACTGCTTGTAATACATACAAATTTGTGTCCTTGTAGTTGAAGTCAAAACATAAGCCACCAGCATGTTTAGAAATAAGAGCCTCTGTTTTTTTTGTACGTCCATGAGATTGTTTCGACTGCACTCTTTTTAATTTCATTAAATCTATATAACAAAAATAAAAATTACGCCTTTGCATTAGTAATAAAATCTTAGCACATTATCTAACATATATAAACAAAAAAGTGAAGCTTCGAAGAGCAACTCATCATTATAGTCAATTCGAATTAGAGCATAATAATCTCAAGATAATCACAAACATAGGCTACAAACGATGTACGGTACTCTTTATTTATTGGATGACCACCCCTCCCATTAAAAGTGTACTTCATTATTCATTCTGTCAAAATGATGCATTTTAAAAATATTTTCTATTGTGAAATGAAGACTTAAAATTGCTTAAAAAAGCTATGAATTATATTAGGACCTTGGACATCAATCATAAAAGAAAAAAAAATATTTAAATTTAAAATGTCCCAATTATGTTCAGAATAATTACAATATGAACAATCATGTAACATTCAGATGTACTGAAATGTGTCACATTTCATATACATGTAAGATTTTTGAACATATCAACTATGTTTGAATGATACAACAGATGGTCTGACGTTGATAACGAAATGACTATCATGGTGTATTAAAAAATAAAACTGCAACACCACACACTATGTACCACGTTGTGGCCTTCTTTCTCTATTCGGGCGGGGGCCCTAGGGTAGTGGTTAGCACCGCCGCCTTTCACGCCAGTGTTCGGGGTTCGGTTCCCGGTCTCGGCGGTTTGAAAAAAAACAAAAATGTTTCTTCCCCATCCACGTATGAAAGTCAGTATTGTGGGGAGCATCCGTGACCGAGAGGTAGCGTGCTCGGCCTCAGACCGCCAGGGCTCGAATTTCGAATCCTGTGTCTGTAGGGCAGTGTCATCTCAATCATCTCACCATCCTCAGGAGGTTCTCCTGGCCCAGTTTAGCCTATATGTGCACAAAGGTGGCCTAAAGCCCGATTCATTTTATTTCTATTTCTATTCAATGCAATATGTTATTATTTTAAAAAATATATAAAGACCCATATTATAATGACATTTATTTTTATTATCTTTTTACCGTAACATTCTAAGCCTTTGCGTATGGACCATTGTGTGATGCGGCCATCAGTTGATACAGTAACAAGAACTTCCATCCTCTCCTCACCAGACCCCCTCTCCTTTTCAATCCAACGTAACTGCCACACAGGACCCAGATGCTTTCCAGTGGCCTCACTGACAAATAAAATATTCAAAAATATGTTAATATAACAATATAAAGATTCAAGACAAAAGAAGTAGAAAACAACTGTTAACAGGAACTAATAAAAACAGTATATATAATGAACTAAAAACATTTTTAATGAGAAAACATGATAAGTATCTCATAAAGAAACACTTAGGCTTCAACCAAATAAAGTGAAAAATATAGCTCCCCCAATAAAAAAAACCCTGAGATACTCCAATGATTTTTAGTAAAATATTTTTTTATAAAAATTACCTCAACCAATGATTGTCGATTAATAAGATAAGATGACGGCCATCACAATTTTTTTTATGGATTGTTCCCAAAAGGTAGATATCCAGAGCTGTCAAAATTGAATACAATACATGCTGTTCAGGAGATATCATGTTCACAAGCTTATTGGGTGGTAATCTTGAAAAAAAAACTTAAAGGGGTCTATATAAAGAAGTATATGGACAGAATTTTCCAGGCATTTAGGTCATTATTTGTATTTAAATAAAAAAAAATTGAGCTGATTCAATTCCCGGCGGTGCACGCGGAGGCGAAATATTCGGAGCCAAACACAATAATGCTTCCGAATAATATCAGAGATGTTATTATCTATTATTTTGCTACGATCAAAATTATGTTCAAATATGTGCATTGATGACACTTTGTGAATACAATAGATAACCAAACTGCAGATTCAAATCTAAATGTGTCCACCAACAAAAACAAGTGATGCAAATTTCTTGTCAAAAAAAGTGTTGTGCAAGTGTTTTTTTCAAATATAAGGAATAAATATAAAAAGTAGTTTGACTATTATTTTAATTTCAAACTACCAGTAGTCAAGTATGTCAATAAGAAAAACTAGTGCTGGCCAGTACAATAATAGTACTTTAGATAAGGTGTTACTAGTGTTGTTTTAATTTTTTTCCAGTACATTAATTATAGAAAAATACAGTACTGCCACACAAAAATCTAATCAACATATGGCCAGGGTAAGTTGCTTTCTTGGATCAAATCGGTGAAGCAGTTCAAGCTCTTCAGAGTAACATGCGATTCGTCAGCCATCTTGGATTTTGTTGAAAGAAATTAAATTCTCCTGACTTTTTTCTCAGGGCCACTGAGCATACACAAAAGATAAAATTTGAGCTGTATAACCATATTAATTACCAAATTTTGATAATAGCCAAAATGAGCAAAACTGAAATATCAGCTAAAATCCTAAAACGTAAAAATATAAGTAAAAATATAAGTTTTTATTATCATATTCACACAAAAAACTAATCAGCACACATCCAGGATAGGGTTATTCCTTTGAACCAAACATGAAACAAATCCATGAAGCAGTTCAAGCTCTAGAGAGTGATTTTGGTGGCCATCTTGGATTTTGTTGAAAAACAAAAAAAAAATAACCGGGCAAATTCCCTAGGGCCAATATGCGTATTGCAAATATTTAGAAATAATCCGAGCAGGAGTGTATAGCTATATTACCAAATTTTGATGATAGCCAAAATGAACAAAGCCGAAATGTCTGCTAAAATTCTGAAACGTAAAAAAATCAAAGTTTTTATTATCGGAATCACACCAAAAACTAATCAGCACATGTGCAGAGCAGGGTCTTTCCTATAAACTAAACATGAAACAAATCCATAAAGCGGTTCAAGTTCTAGAGAGCGACATAGGATTTTGGCGGCCATCTTGGATTTTGTTGAAAAAGCTGAAAAACGTCGAAAAAAAATTTACAGGGCAAATTTCCTAGGGCCAATATGCATACTGCAAATAATCCGAGTAGGGGTGTATGGCTATTTTACCAAATTTTGATGATAGCCAAAATGAGCAACACAGAAATATCCGCTAAAGTTTTTATTATCAGAATCACACCAAAAGCTATTCAGCTCACGGCCAGAGTAAGGTCTGTCCTTTAAACCAAACATGAAACAAATCGATCAAGCGGTTCAAGCTCTAGCGTGCGCCATCGGATTTTGGCGGCCATCTTTTTTGTTGAAGAAACAGAAAAACGCAAAAAAAAAAAATAACCATGCGTTTTATGCGTCAAGGCGACATTTGCATTTTTCTTTTTTTAAATTTAATAGGCCTATCACAACTCACTATAGAGCTCACAACTCGATAAGCCTAGATAATTGAGATTGCAAAGTTATTGATATAATTAGTGAGTTATTAACTTGATATTGAGTTTAAAACAATAATAGCCTAATTTAAATGTCACTTCTAGGGCTTCGCATATGGCTATTAATTAGATTTATTAGGCATAGCAGGAGTAGGCTATGCATTGCCTGAGGGGTGTTTTTAAAATTTTCAGAGCATATTCAGACTGAAGGCACCAGTAGGCCTAAGTTTTTACTACAAATGGATTGTTTTTTTTTGCTGGTTTAATGTTAGAGCATCGTCTATGAAGCTCACCCAACAGTAATGTTGGGTAAACGAGTGAACGTTTGTTTTGTTGGGCAGTGAGCGGCCGATAGTCATATTATATAGGCCTTATATACATATGTATTGGCAGGCCAGCAGGAGACAAGACGTTGAATCAAAGTTGGCTTAACATTGGTCCAACGTCTCCTTGTGTCAGCTGAGTGTTGTTGTGTATGCCTCTGGGACAGACTGACACAACAAACACGCATACCGCTGGACAATCACATGGAGCCAGCGTTGTATCAATGCTGGCACACCGTCTACGATGCTGGCCCAATATTTGATCAGTCTTGCCGTATTAGGCCTACTATTAATGCCAGGTTCACTTCCCAGCAAGCACGAGACATTGACTCAATGTTGTTTTAATTCCGGGGCGACGTCGGAGATGGCGGGTCAACATTCAAACAACATTGGATCATAGTAGGTCACGTGTCGTATACAGTACTGTCAGGTTGGTTTTGCTGTGCTAGCGAGGGCAGGTCAAAGTCAAGCTCTGGGTCAAAGTGTATTGCTAAGGTCACATGCCTAAGAGAGCCCATGCCTGTACATGGCTGACTTTGTACAGTAATTATCCGTTATAGCACGAATCGTTACTACACGAATCGGATATAACACGATGCAAACATGGATCCCAAAATTTTACACTATCTTTTTTTACCATTTTTCTGGAAAAATCGTGTTATAAATATTTGAACATACAATTAAGCATGAAATTGTCCGCCAACGTCACATGTTAATCGTGCCGTAGCGGTATGCCTAATCCTTCACGCATGACGCTCACGCAAGGTCGCCGGCAAGTGGTATTGCACAGCACATAACGGCACCCTTTTAGAACAAGAGTATCTCATTTCGTATTTGAGCTTACCTTCAATTCAAACACGAATCGTGTATTAGATAATATAACACGAATATGACGTGCACGATTTGATCTCAGAGAATGTATTTATTTAACCAACTTAACTTAATATGGCGTGTTTAGCAAAAGAACATGTTTATTTAAATCGTGTAATAAAAATATTATAACACGAATGATAATGTTTTTACATATTTTTTTAATCTGTTCTAAAATATTATAACACGAATATGGTGATTCTGCAAGTTTTTAAAATCGCGTGTAATGAAATATTATAACACGAATATGATGTGTTTTATATCATGTGTTTTATATCGTGTTATAAAATATCATAACACGAATATGGTGCTTTTTATATCGTGTTATAAAATATTATAACACGAATATGACGTGCACGATTTGATGTCAGTAATCCTAGCTATTAAATAAAATTAGCTTAATTTAGCAGGTTCAACCGAAAAAATGGTTATTTTTAAATCACGTAATAAAATAGGTAGCCAGAGGTAATGACACGCCGATCGTTTGATGAATGCAACTTCTTCACAGCTCACATTGTGCAATGTCGAGCAGCGTTCTCGTTTGTATTGCAAGGTGTTATGTTCGCGATAAACAAGTCATTTTGTTAAATAATTTATAAATTAAATTAATATATTAGATTTAATGGTGTTGCATAAATATATTTTTATGCCGATATGATCAGTCATAAATCACTGTCAGTATGGACAGCTCACCGACAAGTTTGATTGACAAGCGTGTTCTAACGCTGATTGGTCAATATCTCCCTCCTGGCCCAGCATTAAATCAGCACTGGTTCATTTGCGGGCAGTTACGCGATGATCGACGCCGCAAGTAAACGTGAGCATATCAAACCATTTCAAGCCTACAGTCTTAGTAGTTATCCTATGAATAATATAACATCAGTGATATGCTGTTTTATTACACGATGTGGAAAAAACATAATAGTCGTGTTGTAGTAATTGATTGCACGATACAAAAAAGGCTAAGACATCGTGTTTGTTGTGTTCAAACGCTGATTGGTCAACACCCGCCTCCCATCGCACCGGGCCGTGTCAGGATGATTGACAGTCTCGTATGATCTCACGTTGAGAGTGATATTTCACGAGATTTTGACACCTCTACTCTCAAAACGATAACGTCATTAAACACTGTACATGACACGGACTTGTATACACAGCGTCACTCTGTTCACGCACGAGTTCTGTATTCCTGATTCAACTAATTTTACTTCTACTGTTTATATTAGACATATTCAACCTATTCACATTTTTATTATTTACAAATAATAATTAATATAACTTCTAAAACTCGGATATTTTCACAGTAAATAAGGCCTGGAAACAACGTTATGCTACAAGCTGATATATTGTCCCGTGTCAGTTATTTATATTACCGCATCCCGTGTATCTCCAGTCATATCGTATCTAGTAGTACTAGATAAAATCGGGCCATTTCGTATAACACGATCGGCTTATAACACGATTCGTACTTATGGACCCCACCGATCGTGTTATAACGAGTAACTACTGTATTAGAGATAAGAATTGATGCGTCATTTATATCAGTGTTCATCGGACCATACAAGCCCAAATCTCAAAATGTATAACACACACATGGAGTTAGATATGTTCTCAATTTGACAAATTAAAAGTTATTGTCGTGAAATTAATCATACAGAAAAAAATTAATCATACAGAAAACCACTCAGACCCACATCATCGTAAAAGAAGAGCAAAAGCTCTACTAAAAATTCAAAACAATTATTCATGCCTTGATACTCAGGTGTTTGAGCTACTGGCCCACAGAGCCAGTGGATTTAAAACCTATAGGCCATGCATTCATTTTAATTGTCCTCACTTCTTTGGTAACCGAACTTGTGTATTAAAAGTAAATATAGACTAGTCTTGAACATGTATTGAAATAAATCGGAGAAAAAAAATCATTGACCCAGCAAAATTACAAAATACTAGCCCATACCATCTAAAAATATCATTGGGCCAGCCCCAATGTCAAGCCCTGAAATTAAAATGTGGCAGCATAATTATATTCCTTTTTCATAGTCTGGTATTTACATTTTGACAACACAACACAACACATTTTGACAACACAATTTGGTACATATCGGTGAGACAAAATTAATACATTTTCAGTTACTCTTTAGACAATATTGCATATTTGGTGAACAACGGGATCATAGTCTCATTTTTTTTGTAAAATCCTGTGTTTGGCATCTTGCAAATTATAATGTACTGTATTTATTCTAATAAACATCCATATTTCAATAAACATAAAACCCACATCATGTACACTGCACGATCATTAAAAAACTACTCTAATAAGCACCCATCCCCCTGTAATCTCGGGGGGTATTCTAATTAAAGCCCAGGTCTTTATTGGAATAAATACGATATATTGAATGCCAAAGCCATTATTGCAATAAAATTCACTGCAATAATTTGTAACTCCAATTTTTTTGGCTTTCTTTTGCCCCCCCCCCCCTTCCCTAAAAAACAGCCCTCATCTTGGAACTTGGCAGAGCTATTGGCAGGCTTCATACATGGTAAAAAATCATTGTAAGCATATTGAGCCGGAGGGTTTACACTAGTTACAAAAATTAGCTACTGCAATAATGCAAAATATTATTTTTTACATTTATCCCCAGTACAGATTTTTTAAAGGTGTCCAGACATTGAAAAACACACCGAGACAGTGGAGCAGTAAATGGTGGTTGTCCAAAAGGACAACTAAAACTTTGCACAGAATCATATCTCGTTGGTGATATCTGGGTGTTTCGACCTGCTATTCATAACAGATTAATAGGTTGTATAATAACCAGTATGAAAAATGTCATACACAGTTGAATTTTTTACAATAATAAAAAATTACACTGGATTGAAACAAGAACTATTATATATGTCAGCAAATATGTCTGTGTATGACTTATTTTTCTTATTTTAGCACGCTTCATTCCACGCCATTAGGTGTAGTTGTGATATCACACACAATGTAATTGCTTTTCCCCATAACAAATTAAACCTATATGAATCAGCAAGCCAAATGGACTTGTGGATTAGGTTTAATAACACAATTCAAATATAGTTTGCAGTGATAAACAAAATATGCAGCCCCTCACGACGGTTGAGTTTGAGTTTTGGTGTCCTGGAGAATAGATGCCTCCTGCTTCATTGCGTGACGCATTCTTGTAAGAAAGAAAACATCACATTACATAATACCAGTATTTACCACACCTGATGCATACACCTGTCATTCATCTCCGATCAATACTCATACTTAAACTGTTCAGTGTGTCGGAAATATATAGATGTGTATTTGAATATCTGTCTCCAGCAAAATGCGAGTCATTTTGTGGCTGGTGAACATTTGTTTCAGCTTACATATAACTCTTTTATCACAGCTCTCACAATTGTATTAGATATACAACCTGTCTGCCAATGTTATTATTGGCATATGACACAAAGTCAAGAGCCTGTGGAGCAAACTCTCCAGCATCTGGTGGGACCTATGGCAGCGTCCATATTAGTCTGGGTGTCAGCTAACCTTATAATAAACATTTCAAAAAAATTATGTTTATCTCAAATTATGATTAATTTTGAAGGTAAATAAAGTTATGTATGTCTGCCTTTTTGTCCATCATGTTTATAAAGCACTTATTTATAGGTTAAAAACATGTACGGGTGCATAGTCTGTGTGCAACCTATTTGTAATACATACTGTATCTTACATGTAATTACCTAATTGAAATATATACAGGGTTATATGCCTTTCTCTTTCAGTCCATAATACTTTTGGTCAAAGTTGACTGCTTGGAGAGAATACTTTTCAGTTCAGAACTGCTGTGATCGGCTCTCAGTCTACTAGCAACATCATATAAAAGCCGCTGTGAGCGGTTCGTGGGGCTCAAAAAGTGAAGAGGTACATTTGTGGGTCAACACTAAATTAATTCTTGGTGTTTTTCAACAATCTAAGATCAATGCTATGATCTTAGTAGCTAAAGATGGGCCCAAGAATTTAAATAGTTTATACAGGCTGACATTACAGACAATTATTCCAAATTTGGGCAAGTCCTTCAGATTAGGAAGAGTGGGGCAGTGGATAAAAGAACAGCTCAATGAAAAGGTGCATTTCGGCTTCCATGCTTTTGAATGTCTATCGTGAACAAGTAGATCCAACAGACGATGGTGCTTGAAGCCCAACACTTTGAAATTATTTAACTAAATAATTCTCATATTACTGATAGGCACAGATACTGAATTGATATATTGCAAGATACCGGTGAAGCAAAGGTGTTAAAAAGGTCAGAAATGTGTTATCTAATGGTGGAATGTGCATTCAAATAGTGTTATAAATAAACAAATATCATATAACTCATTTCCACAACATAATATCCAGGTACTAGATGTATCGTGTGAATAGAAATGTTCAAGTAATTGACGATCATCATATAACAAAAGTGCATTAATTAATGAAAATCCAAAAACAAATTAATTTTGGGTCTGAAATACAAACACAAAACTTAAAATCATTTTCGGGAAATATGTAATCAATATGCATTAGTAACCTATTATTCTTGCAAAGTTAAGGCTACATTAATATTAAAATTATGTTGCTGTTGATATCAGATACTTTTTTTTACCAAAGGACAAAACAGCTAAATCAAAAAATATCACATAATAAAGAGGGTTTAATAAATAAATATTTCAGAATTATAATGGACATGTATATGGCATGCGTGTTGTCAAGTTTACAGTTTTATGATTGAAACTAAACAGCATCATCAAAAATTATTAACTACATAATTATTGCACATACTTAGTAGTAGGCATAATACTCCAAAAACAATAGAAGTAACTTGCCTATTACTATACACAAAAATAAGTTTTCCACAACACAAATCACATAGATTCAGTGGTTTTGTGAAACATAATTTTTACATCAAGTGTTTTTATTTGGAGTTGGCATATCAAGCTCCTCAGTATGAATTAAATCAGGATTAACCTAAAAGATTGGAAAAATATTATTTTCAGAAATTTTGGAAAACCAGATGAAACAGTTATGTCTACCGGTACTTAAAATACAAGTACTGCTGTTTGTTTAGTAAATCTTTAAATTTATTAGGGATGAAAGTTAACCTTTCATTAACATCCAGGTAAAACAGCAATGATAGTGACAGATTGATTATGGAATCTTTACATTGACTCATGCGTGCTGACAACGTTTAACAACTTACTCAGCTTCCCCAATTATTCTCATATCTTTCCTGGTAGCAAAACAATTGACCAGTTCTTTTTATGATGCAGATATTTAATATTTGTCAATGGTCAACAACTAATTCTGAAAGTGCTTCTTGACCCTTAAAGCGCTACAGTAAAAAAATACTTTTGACCCAACTTCCGGTGAGTGAAATGTCGACCCTGAATCTACCATTGTCATAATCATCCTCTACAAGCCGGACCTGTAGTGGATGAAGATGACTTGAAGTGGGTGACAAATGGAAAAAAGATTAAACAATTCCATGCAAATTTTTGTTCTACAACCCCTAGGTTTTAGAAATTTATTTCATTCTTCAGAGATGCAAAATGATGCTTTCATGCATCTGAAGGTTCAAAGGGTTGGTTAATGTGCATTGGACCAGCAAAGTTATTTTCGGGTAGAATTAATGCAAGAGCATATCAATTACCAATCAGGGTTTTAAAACACTGAAATATGTATGAAGGACCCAATGGTCAAGTGATTTTGAATTGATCTTCACCACTAACAACACGATAACCGGTCAGTCCACGCTGATCTGACTCATAACACATGTATTGCAAGCATTGCTGATTAATAAAATGGATAAAAACAAAGCAATCACAGTATTAACTAAGTGCCACAATAGTAGGTAAATTGTGAATTGTTGATGTATCAAATATCGTTGCTCAAGATCCAAATGGCAAATAGTGCTATTGAAAAGTAGTCAATGTCAAACTTGAGCTATCATGTTCACAATGTAGAATAAAAATCTAATATAGTTGATAGGGTACAATCCAGAAATAAGAACAAATATTTAAGGAAACTGTAATTGATCAAGAGTGCAACACAATAAGAATCAGTGCATAAGATAAATTATTTTAAATTCAGAATATTTCAACGCAACAGGCGGAAGGGTTAACAACTTGAACTTCAAAAGGGACTATATTAGACAAAACCTTGAAGATTTATTTTTATATCTATGATCAAAAATATTTGTTTGACAATTTATACATTCCAACAAAAACCAAAGCTCTGTTATAAAATGTTAACTATATTTCAAACATACAGATAATTATTCTGTTCTTCATCACATGAAATATATTAATGTATACTTTACAGAACAGAATTGGGAAAATCATGAAAGCTGTCCATTGAAATTTACTGGAGGACAGTGGTAGCAAAAAAATCATTCAAATTAAATTCAGTGCATACTTTTATTGAGCTTTAAAACCTGTAATGACTAGTAAGCTCTATATCCTGCAAAAGCAGCACCAGTGACCTAAAATGCCACCAGTGCTCATCTGATAGACACTTCTCCTTTAGATACTAATACCATGACAAACATTGTGATTAGGCTCCATGTGTCAAATGATAAATTTCATGACCAGCATGTGCGCTGAATTATTTTAGGCCCACCGATAAAAATGTACATGTATGTCACATCGATTATGCAGAAACACAGATTTCAATTACCAGGTGACACAGCGATTTTTGCTGGATGCTCTGTGTTTTGTGTGGTGTTTGCCTTTGATTTTGAATAGTAACTGGTGACAAACTCCCTCATGACATATTTAAAATAAAATTTGTTTATTAACCCTTACAGCGCGGTGATCGACTTTAGAATATGACGTCTGTAGACGTCATATTCTGATGACTAAAGTCAATCCACGACGTCAGATTCTGACAACTAAAGTCGATCTCCACACTGTAAGAGCAGAAATATTCCTAGTGGCCGTAGACCCATAACATAGGTATTCAAATGAATCAGAAAGAGCTAACTAAGACATTTATGATGATTTCAAGGTGAAAATTAATTTAGCGCTTTACAGGTTAAAGCATGGTATGATCCATTACAATAAGGACCTTTCATTTGGGATATTACACTTCAGCATTTTATGAAATTGCTTTAACTCATTTTCTTTCCCTTTGAGGTGAGAATTGCGGCAGAAAATGAAGGAATACGAGAGAAATAGGGTGTTAGGAGGGTGGTAGGAGGGTCAATACTCACACACTGTCCAGAACAGATTCATCTTTGAGGCTCCTCACATTACAGATGGCCACTGTTCCATCGTACAAACCAACCTTTTAAAACATAATACATGCATGTATGTTTTTAGACATTTTTTTTTTGAATAATGGGAAAAATGCAACTATGTTTATAACAATATTATACCTACCGCTAGTAGATTTGGATGTGCCATACTGAAATCTAGTGATGTAACACCTGACCCGAAAGTATACACTCTTTCTGGATACTGAAATACAAAAAAAAAAAAATCATTACTTCATTCTCATTTACTTGTAAGAATGCTGCAGTAGAAAACTAGTTGCGACTGTTTTCGGCACAAAAACATTAACCCTTACAATGCTGAAATATTTTTGTTCACACCATGGAGATCAAAGGGCTGTATGTAAAGTACAATATAAAATCAATTTATGTGTACTTACTTCTGGATTTTTCAGCGACCAACAACAAACCAGTCCTGACTTTTGTTTTGTAAAATCAAACTGTCCATAACCAACAGCCAGCAAGTCCTAAAAAAGACAATTTTCCATTAATTGGAAGAAAAACCCAAGTCTTACAAAGATCTCTAAATAATAACATGAGCCCATCACACCCCACAAATTTGATCTTAGTCGAGTTGAATTAATGCAGGTTAAAAATGTAAAAAAAATGTAATGTAATGTAAAATAATTAAAAATCTGCACAAACCATAAACTCAGCTATCTAATTTGCATACTTCATTTGTCTTTTGCATTTTTTAACATATACATTGTTTCTGCTGACCAGAAATAAAATTGGTTTAATTACTGGAATGTTACACTTGTTTTCAACAAATAATATAGCGGCATATAAACAGAGATACTAAAATTAAAGCGACAAAATCAGGCTAAAATCAATATTTTTATTTTAGCACCTTGATGTGCCCATAATATGTCAACATGTCTATCGACTACAAATGAGTAAGTTTTTGAAATATTGTATTGCGCAATTAGCAGTTAAGCAAGAAATAAGGACAAAATTTAATTTCAGACATGCATGGCAGAAATAAGAAGTACAGGAATAACTGCTAAACATGGCTTTCGGTGCACTTGCTATGTTGCCACAGCAACCCAAAATGTAAAAGACTTCCGCAATTCTAGGCTAGGGACATGTTCACATCTCATGGAGATATTACAGAGCCAAAATAAAAATACTGTTTTTTGCTGATTTCAGCCTGATTGTGTAGCTTCACCAACGCAAAATCGCATAAATCTACAATTTTGATTTCTTTATTATTATCAAATTGATTATTATCATGTACAAAACAAAAGTGATCGCTACTATATTGCCAACGTCAACACTATTGACAGTACATGCACTGCAGAATTAGTCAGAGAAATAGCATGGGAAGCCATTAGCCTACCATTAGTGTATCATATGATGGACAAGCTAGAGCCTGACGGCACTGAAGTAGAGCTTGGGTCGGGCTTCATGGTCATTGTTTTAAGGAAAGCTAAAATGCAGCTGTTTCACAATTAAGCAACAAATATATTGGTCTTAATAAGGTGTTGAATCCGACAGTAACTATGCTGTATCTCGTGTCTGACTGTCGTCAGCTCAATGTTGTTTAAATGTTTAGTCGGTAAGGGAGGGTGGGTGGCTGGTGGTCATGCGTTGCACGTGTAATGTTGTGAATTCCCGGCGAAACGAGCCATAATCAGGTAGGCCTACCCTAATGGAAATAGGCCTATAGGCTCAGGCTACTCCCTGTGTGACCCTGGGCTGGGACTGTGGTGCAGTTCATTATTCAAAGCCAATCTATTAAACAGAAACCGTTTATATCAAAAATGAAATAAATCGGGCTTTAGGCCACCTTTGTGCACATATAGGCTAAACTGGGCCAGGAGAACCTCCTGAGGGTGGTGAGATGATTGAGATGACACTGTCCTCCAGACACAGGATTCGAAATTCGAGCCCTGGCGGTCTGAGGCCGAGCACGCTACCTCTCAGTCACGGAGGCTCCCCACAATACTGACTTTAACACGTGGATGGGGAAGAAACATTTTTGTTTCTTTCAAACCGCCGAGACCGGGAACCGAACCCGGAACTCTGGCGTGAAAGGCAGCGGTGCTAACCACTACCCTAGGGCCCCCGCCCCTGTTTATATCAACCTGACAGTTCAGGTGGTATAGGCATACATGTATAAATGTTACTAGGCATACCCCAGTCAATGCATGCTAGTAGCCTAGGCACATTGCATGCTATTAGGCCTACTGCATATTTGCTCAGATGTGATGGCAGTGTGCAGTGTTCAGAATTTAAATAACAGTTGTTGAGCCAATGTTGATTTAATGATAGGCCAGCGTAATAACAGTGTGAGACTGCAGGACAACATTGAATAGACCTGGGGGGATCTCTCTTGTTTTCTGCGCCTTGGCACCACATGTTGTGTAAACCTACTTTGGTTGTCTTCTTCCCGAAAATTAGACCGTTAGCCCGACCATCTCAGTCCAACAAGGATTTCAATAGGCATATTCTATCAGGCATATGCCATTGACAATCAGTTTCCATCGTGACTTATGTGTAACGTTGGGCCCTAATTTATTCATGTCAATGACTATTTTTAATTTACTACTCCGTTTTAATTATGTTTTATGTGTGAAGGAAACATTTGCATTTTTTTAAACCCAATAGGCCTATCACAGCTCACTATAGAACTCGATAAGCCTAGATATATTGAGATTGCAAAGTTATCGATATAATCAGTGAGGTAATAATTTGATATTGAGTTTAAAACAATAATAGACTAATTTAAATGTCACTTCTGGGGCTTTGCATATGGCTAGGAGATTTATTAAGCATAGCAGCATTAGGCTATGCATTTCCTGAGGGGTGTTTTTAAAGTTTTCAGAACGTATCCAGCCTGTAGGCACCAGTAGGCCCTAGGCCTAAGTTTTTACTACAAATGAATTGTTTTTTTTGTTGCTGGTTTAATGTCAAAGCATCGTCTATGAAGCTCGCCCAATATTAATGCCACATCGGGTGAATGTTTGGCCTGTGTATGCCTCTGGGACAGACTGACCTAGCAAACACGCATACCGCTACACAATCACATGGAGCCAGCGTTGTTTCACTGCTGGCATACCGTTTACGACACTGGCCCAGCATTGCCGTATTAGGCCTACTATTAATGCCGGGAGCTGTTCCCAGCAAACACGAGACGTTGACGCAATGTTGTTTTTATGTCGGGCCGACGTCGGAGACGGTGGGCCAACATTTAAACATCATTGGATCATAGTAGGTCTCGTGTCGTATACAGTACTGTCAGGATGGTATTGCAGTACTAGCGAAGGCATGTTAAAGTATATTGATAAGGTCACGTGTGACGTCACCGAACTGAGCGCACTGTATGCCTGTACATGGCTGATATTGTAACAGATATAGGAGTTGATGCTTCTTTTATATCAGTGTTCATCGGACCATTCAAGCACAAATATCAAAATGTGGCTTCGTGGTGCAACAGAAAAAGTTATTCTTAACACACACATGGAGTTAGATATGTTCTCAATTCAACAAATTTAAAGTTATTGTCGTGAATCATACATTCATACAGTTAATCATACAGAAAACCTGAAGCTCTACTAAAAAATCATGGTATACAAGTATGTATTAAAGAAAGGAATTAAAGAAAAACTATACAAACTGGATTGACTCTATTCCAAGCCATGCAGCTGACATTTCTTCCTTTGCTCAGAGGACACTGGTAGGCCCACAATCGATCTAAGTTAGGTCCTAAATCAGCTGCTGCAATGGGGGCTGTAGTGGATGGAATAGTGGTCTGAGGTTTCTCCTCTTCTTCAGGCTTGACATCAATATCTAAAAAAAATCGTAACACATGAATGTATATTTTTGTTTTAAACATTACATAATTGATAAAGATAAATAAGATAAATTTATTTCAATTATCATATTATTATTTGCTCTAATTTGCACAGGGATAAAAATGTCCTACCATCAACAATTTGAAATCCTCTATATGCAGCTTGACGTGGCTGGTATGCGTTTAGGTTGACAGCACGCTCCATTATAACTAAATTTTGTCTAAATGTATCAGACTGAAAATTAAACAGTAAGAGATCAAACAAAAATATTTGTATGATCGACTATTTTCATTATCAAGTAACTTTTTGTTCATATTGTTAAAAAAATAGTAGAATGACAAAACAAATAGCTCAAGTTCAACCAATTAACCCATGGAGCATGAATGTTTAAATGCGGCTCTTGGTCATTCGTAGAGACAACTGATGGTCACCATTATTGGTTTAGAATCTGTAATTAATCATGTTATGCAATAATTTGGAGTAGCAAGACTATCCTTTGACCATGTTCGTGGCAGTTTCTGTTTTCCAAATTATAGTATTCAGCTTCTACTCCTATTTATCTCCTGCCAATGCTATACTAAATAATGCTATAAGAGATTTCTTACTAAAAACAATAAATTTTCCCAATCGACCAGATGGCGGTCTCATGGTGCCTACCTCTAGTATAGCTAAAGGATCCACTTCTTTCTGTTCAGTATTTCCAGAGATCACACCAGATTCTTTACTATTAAAGACACTGTCTGTCCCAAGCATTGAAAGCATAGTTCCCTGGCTTTCTACAATCAAATCATAGATAGTACTGCAAATAAATTATGATATAAAAAAGATAATTAGAAATGGGAATATACTTAAGTGGAAAACTAGTTGGAAAAGAAATGCTTCTTAACCCTTTCAGTACATGGGCCGTCGCCACAACGGCCTAAATTGGGTACTCTAAAGTACGTGGGCCGTCGCCACGACGGCCTAATTATATGACGTCATACATTAGGGCCCAGTACCCTGGGTGACATTACTGCCAGTAGTGAAAGGGTTAAAATGTTTTAAAAACATGACTCATGATATATGCATGTCATGACTCAGCCTACCTATTCAAAAGTAGACTATGTTATACTGAGACACAAAGGTACATGATCTATTTTTTGCAAGAATGCGTAGGTTTAATATAGTAGAACCATCAGGCTCAGTGATTGACTAATGTCAATAGATAAAAAAAGAGCATGCAATTTGAAAACAGAAATTATAAGGGTGATGCACTAATGCTTTGAGTGTTATATCCCAAATACATTGTAGGCATATATAATAACCCCTCTTGTATTATCCACAGGATCAATTTGTAGTGTGTGTGAAAATATCAGAGTGAAGAATAATTTTAGCTACGTGACAATTCGCTTTAGAAAAGTTTACCTTTTATCCACATAGGCCTAAGCGTTACCAACTAATCGCCCTTGTATTAAAACATTCCTCCGCAGGCATTGCTTCTTAACCCTTTGAGCACGGATGTCCACCAGAGTAGTATTTCTGTGATTTTATCAGCACTTCTTTAACCAGATATTAACCCTTAGAGAGCTGAATTTTTTTATGGAAACTTTGGTTTTTTTCAATTTGAAAACATCATAAATGTCTTAGTTAGCTCTTTCTGATTCATTTGAATACCTGGGTTACGGGTCTACCGCAATTAAAAATATGTTTACTCTTACAGTGCGGGGATCGACTTTAGGAAGTCAGAATCTGACGTCTGCAGACGTCAGATTCTGAAGTCTAAAGTCGATCATCGCGCTATCAGGGTTAAATGTGAAACCCTTGTGCTGCTGGAACCGTACAAATATGGCTTCGAGCAAGTCTTAGGTCAAAGAAATATCACTAAATTTGATAAAATAGTTTTTTGGTAGATGCCCAGTTAATCCAATAATGCAATATTGGAGATCTCTGTTTTTCAAAAATGATATTATTTTTCATTCATTTGAAGCTTTAAAAGAATGAAAAATACTCACAAACAATTCAGCGGCAAAATGGTTAATTTGTGACACTGCAAGATGTTGTGACTTAAATTTCACAAATCACAGTAATTTTCAGTGACTTTAAAGTTGTGGGTCACGGCAGCGAAACACAACTTCCAATTCAGTGAAAATTAAAAATTGATAACTCAGTTCAGAGCTGTTTGGTTAATCTGTGTCCTGAGCCAATTAGAGGCATGTGGCATACTAAAAATCATGTAGGATAAACAAACTAGCTAGGCCTGCATTTTGTTTATTTTTTTATATTAGAATAGCTAAGAATAAAAGTTTTCAACCCCCCTCAACACACATTCAGTTGTTGTCATGCCAGATCATGAGGCGGTGATCTCTCTTACCTAAAGTTCCCAGCTGAAAAAGGTTGATATACATGGACTAAAATGCTAAAAATTCCATCTAATGGTATATCACATATTCCAATTACCAGCATTCAACAAGATGTGACATCTCAACAACATAGTGTGACTGGGCTTACAATGTGAATCCATTCTCTTTGTGTGATCAAATCAATAGGTGAGAGAAATACCTTCATATTTGGCCAGGTCATACATCTGACAATGCTTTGTTATTTTCGCAGCTACATGTATGTCATGAAGCAACAGAAACAAAAATTGGCTCAGCAAATTATTCTACATATCATTGGCTTCAATCAGATTGAATATTACTGTAACAAATGGCAAATTTAACTGCCGTAAGGCCAGACATTAAATAATAATAATATTGGTAATATTTATAAAGCTGATCCTCATTGTACAGCTATTTTCTAGACCAGAAATAACAGTTGCATGTACGTACCAATTCCAGATTTATGTTGGTTACTTCCTTGATCTCCTACATCTTTCTCCTTGTCACTTTTTTCCTTATCCATTTGGCTGGCTGAACGATTCAACAAATCTTCATCATTTTGATCATCATCATCTGGTGAAAAATAATAATGATAAATATGACTTTTTAGTGCACATGTGGCTAAAAGTCTTAAGTTGAGGCATTATGAAGTTCTCCCACTTACAAGCCAATTTAGTTTCCGTGACCTGGTTACCTTAAAATAAGCCAACGTCACCGAACATCAAGATAGACCTTAAGATCATCTTAGTGCACATGTAGATATAAAATGAAGGCCCCTAGTCAAGGTGTTTGTTATTAAGTTAGTGCTTACAAACCGATTTTGGTGACCTTGACCTAATTGCAAGGTCACTGAGTGTATCAAACATGTAGAAACAAATAACATATATCAAGTCAAGGTGTTATGCAGTACACACAGCAGCACCACAAGAATAGAATGCTCTACTCTCTGAAAGCATAGACAACACGGGTATGGCAGTCTTCAAATGCATACTTAAGATGTACATATTAATGGATGTATTCAAGATACTTCTGTAGATAAAGACACACTTCAGTATTGTTCATATAAATGTAATGTAATTGTGCAGACTAATAACCCCTAGAGCTCTGAGCTAATCAATTACAAATTTTAGTCACTTGAAGTTCTTTATTTAAGGTCATTAAAACATAAGGAGACAATACCATAGTCAGTGCTCTAAGGGTTAACTGAATGTGAGAAGCTGGACAGAATATTACACTGTCACCTTGAGAAAATACTCTACTACTTTGCTAGCTCTGAAAGCCACTAACCTTTTGCTTCTTGCTCTTCTATAAATTTGTAAGTGTCATACATGTCCCACTCAGAAGCATTTACACTCGCATCCTGTAATAAAAAGTATTAAATCAGCAAAGTAAAACTTTCTGCAGTATATTCTGTCATCACTATGAGAAAAATTACCCATGTAACGTTCAACTCCCAAAACTTCATGCGATGCCAAATTTTTTTTACAAATCGAAGAACTTATTAATCTTTTTGAATAAAACTTATTAGGACTTACTGAGTGTACTATTTTTGATGTCTGAAGACTTTTTGCTTTTGGTGGTTCATTGAATGTATTCATTCCCCTCTCCATGTAGCGGTCATTTCCAACTCTACTCTTAACAAGCTATGAACAAAGACAATAAGCATGGTAACCTACATGTAGACAAAACAATAGTAATGATTTTGGTACTGAACCATACTCAAGTCTACCTCTGCGCAGAGCGAAGGTAACCTTGCCAAATGCATGCAGTAACTTCACATAAATAACCCTTAAGATTTTGACAATAAATTTCCTGTCATGTTTAGTTGATACTTTTGTACTTGTATTAAAGACCAGAGTGTCAATGACACAGAAGCTCATCCTCAATTAGGGCGAGTTGATTACGAATTAAAATTTATGAAATCCACGAGGCAGTTCTATGCACATGCACGAGTTCTTTCAAATAAACTAAACAAAATTGAAATTAGATAAGAATTGAGGGAGGAGAAGCATTTCTTGTGAATTGTGGACAGAGTGCCCTTATTGGGTTTTAATTAGGTCATAAGTTATTTAATAATTAAAATTTCTGAAATCCATGAGGCAATTCAATGCACAGGCCCGAGTTCTTTCAAACAAACCAAACAGAATTGAAATCGGATAAGAATCGAGGTAGGAGAAGCATTTCTTGTGAATTGTGGACAGACGACAGACGCAACTCGATGGCATAAGCTCATCAAGGCCTAAAAGCCGTTTGAGCTAAAAATGTAGATACCTTGATTAAAATATTCATTTGAAGATACAATAGACAATACAAACTAGACCTAAATGCGCTAAAGTGCAAACATGGTTCCCACACTTTTTTCAAATACACAAGTACAAAATTCAAGGACTTTTCAAGGACCTTTCAAGAACTTCTCAATATTTTTCAAGGACCTTTTTTCTGCATGTTAAGAGAGTGGTTCTCGGATTACAAAAATAACCTTTTGTAACTTTTTTATCAAATTTCATACTATGCATATCAGTGAAATAACAATATTTCAGAAAATATGAAATGTAGGCCTATATTGTTTATCAACATTTGTCTTTTGACTTTGCATTGATAAAATAGGGCACACTACATTCCTAAAACACATCGTTATTTAGGTGAAGCTTCTTCTTTATTTAATCACTAGCTGTCACCGCTACGTGACGTTTTTGAAGATCAACAGCAAAACATCACAGGTTGATAAAAATCAAGAAATTTTCCCAGTTTATTTGTTTTTACAAAAATCAAGGACTTTTCAAGGCCAAATTCAATGACTTTCCCCGCTTTCAAATATACCTGTTTCCACCTTCGTTTATACCCTGCATTGCTCACTCAGCAACATGCCTGGTTACGCCGATTTCACGTAACACATGAGTACAGCTGTCTACTAAGAAGCTTGTGTGTATTAATATTACATGTTCTGCCCTTGCACCACACTCAGTTTTAAAATCATTTCATTACAAATATGGTTGTCTGTGTGTCAGAGATTGTGAAGTCATCAGGGTCCTTTATTCCCTCCTCATGTCAGAGGATGGACATACATACATTCCTCCCCCCCACAAATCTTCCCCCCCCCTTTTATTCCTTTTCCCTTTAAGTTATCTTTTTTGAATTTTCACCCATTTGAAATTGTGTGTTGCCATAGCGAGACACAACTACTAATTGAAAATTACTAATATTTGTTTAACTTGAAATCGAATATATTTGTCTAAACACAAATAAATAAAACGGATTATAAACAACCATAGTTGTGCATAGCGTTTAGCTGGAGAGGTCACCCTCCTGTTAATCAACCATTGTCATGCAGAATAATCAGTTAGTATTAGTCATCCGTTTTGAACCTTGAATTGCACAATACTGGCCAAGGAAGACACATACCCTTATCACACCTGCATGTACCTACTAATAAAAAAATAATATTTTGTATTTTTTCATTATTGTGTAGTAGTGGCTTGTGCTCAGTCTGGTGAGCCACCATCTGAAGATAGCTATAATAATCTAGAAGTAAATAAAACCACTGCAACTCGCATATTACTGTATTAAGGTGTTTTTCTTTATTATTATCATAGATGTATATAATATCACTACAGAAAAATAATTGTCACCTGTGGTCGAGCTACATTGATACATAGGGATACAGTGTGTAACAAAACAAAATAACCTCCCCAATTAAATCTTTTGGATAAAGAACTCCTCACAGGCTTGTCACACGATAAAATAAATAAATGCCGAGAATCATCAATACTGATTTTCAAGCTCTTTTTTCCCTAAAATTTTATGGCAGTATATTATGACCTACTACTTTCAACAGTAATCAGGTTATTGTCAAATTAAAGCTATAGCTAATTAACCTAAAAGTATGTTTTATTTGTTATCTATGTGACATGTTGTCTTATTCCAATTTGCTCCCATTCAAGATATATGTTAACCATTGCTGTCCCCAAAGTTTTGTTAGATTAGCAATGTTTCATGATTTCCCAACAAGGCATGTCTTAATTGTCACAATCTTTCAAAGTATATTTGTATCTGACAAGATTTTTCGGTTCTCCTTTTATTATATAATGTGCTGAGATACTTATTTGAAAATAATTTTATCGGATTGAAAAAAATTGCTTAATGTGGTAAATTTGTTTTAAAGTACAATTTATAATTTAATTTATAATATAATTTAAAAGAGGTTGATATTTATATTTTCATTTTCACGTTTGTAACTCACCTTGTCATTCAATCCGAGTTGTTTTAGCTTAATAGTAAGAAAATTAAAATGAGTAGATTGTAAGCAGCATCAATCCAGCAAACACAAAACATTTGTATAACATTTGTACAATGTTGTCCAAACGTCTTCGATGTTGGACCAACATTGTATAAATGTCATACAAATGCTGTGTTCGCTAGGAAATTAACAATAACAAATTCAATCTAGTTAAGTGTTGTGTCACATTTATGCAGCACATGCCCAGCAAACACGAGATGTTAAGCCAATGCTGGTTTAATGTTGGCCCATCGTCTGCGACGCTGGCCCAACATTAAACCAGCATTGGCTCAACGTCTCGTGTTTGCTGGGTGGACATTAAATTAATTCAAAAGAATATAGTATAATCCATCATAATAAAGACATTCAAAGGTTTTATTTGATTAAAATACATGTTGAAATATTTGCTCATTTTTTTCACTTTTGGGTTAAAATTGCAGCAGTAATTGATATTTCAAAGTGGATTAAACTTAGCAGAAAAAGCTGAATTTTGGCAGGGTTAATGTACATTTTCGAATCTTAAATATGAAGAATTCAGCTATTATTTAGAATGTATCTATTATTTAAAATTGACCTTTGTATTGTTGTAATTGACAACCAAAATTATTACCTAAAATTAAAGGTTTATTCCTTGTTTTAGAGATCTGGATTATTTAAAGGAGCACACTGCAATGTGAATAAATCCTCCAGATATCTGTGTAAAAATGGTGTAATACATGATAATGATGTATCGTACACGTGAATGTGAAATGTCATGCAATCATTTATGTGCCGACGTAAATTCCCATATACATGCATGCTGCAATCAAAAAGATTACAAAACATACTTTAGTTCCAGATATTTATTATCAATATGTAACAGGACAACAACATATTAGAATTCTGCACATCATGTGGTTGTATATGTTTAGGAATGGTCATGTATGCAAAGATGTATATGGCATTCAAAACATCTATTGCATCTGCAAAATTATGAGCATAAATACACCTATCTCAAATACCACCTAGCACTATCATCTATTTCCAAATAGCTGGTGACATGCTGTGTTCGCAGTGAAAAATGTTAAAGCCAGTTTACTGTTTCTGAATCCAAGTGTATTTCCTGTTAGTCAGCAAGCCTCAGCTTAACCCTTAAAACACTGAAATATTTTTGTATAAAACATGGAGACCAAAGGGTTTTTTCAATTTGAAATCATCATAATGGCTTAGTTAGCTCTTTCCACTTCATTTGAATACTTATGTTATGGATCTAGGGCCATTAGAAATATTTTAATTTTTTCAGTGCGGGGGTCCGTCTTTATACATCAGAATTTGACGTCTACAGACGGCAGATTCTGATGTATAAAGACGGTCCCTGCACTGAAAAGGTTAATGGCATGGTGTATACATGTACAGTATGTATGCAGGGTCTTGAAAATTGACAACTCTATATGTAAATATCGACCTAACGTAATGTTATATAATATATACCAAAACTCTCATGATTTAAAAATACTTCATAAATAAAATTTCAAAATCAATTGGTATCATGCAACATGCTGCGTAATTCTTCTCCTTTTTCTCTGTGCTAAACATAACTTAAGGTGAAGTTAATTAGTTGTAGATAATAGTGTCAGCACTATTATCCTTGGCTGCTAGTATTAACCAGCATATTTCAAACAGTTGAGTGCTCCATACATTTACATGCCACTCACAAACATTTCATGGTCTTTCTTCTTTCTTAACCTGTCCCATTTCTGTATAGGAGAACAAATACTGTTTTTTTAAAAATAGCATCCTCATAATACACATATGGTCTAATCCATTCTTGGACGATTTAATATGACAAGTACATTTGGAAGCAACAATTATATATTCCACTGTCTTCATCGATAATCAGGTGGAATCTGATTTGATTGTGAACCCTAAAAAGCATCCCCATGATACTATACAAGTGTCGAAGTCTATAATTATGTACCTGTAAGGAATCAAAGATCACGCTTGTCGATCAGATGGGAGAATTCAGCCAGTCGTGGCAGATACGACCCTTTAATACCAAGGTGACAATATTTTGAAGCTATAAACTTATGTCTTGATTTTCACCCCTGAAGGTCACCCAAGTTCAAAATTAAATATACTATTGTAAACCCATGATGGTGTTACACATACGCAAGAAATGGAAACTGCAGCCAAACCTTACATATTTTTCGAGACTTTATAAGTAGAAAGCCATTTATCGCGATTTTCTGCCATTTGACCTCTCAAGGTTACCCATTCTATTAGCAAAATGTCAACAATTGGTAACTACAAGGAAATGTGAAAGCACCAGGAAATGTAGATATAAGGTCTGGCAGCATAATAACTCTCTTAGATTCCACAAATTTATTTAGTTGTTTTACTGCTTGTTTTCTGCATTAAGGTGGGTGGGGGGGGGGGGGAGATCTTATTCGTTTAAAAAATATTTGTTTTGTACTTCCTCACTTCTTATTATCATACATTTTCTAATACTGTTAGATGGTGACTAATGTTAGTATTAGTAGCACTTATATCATGGCTGTTGACAGGTTGAGAGAACAAGCAATATAGCCCATAGCCACAGCTGTGACCTAAATTTATGTTTTCAGCCACATAACCAGTTTTTGACCACCTAGAATTGCCGAGCATACTTTTGGATGTTTATATCTAAGATTTGGCAGCGATTTATCAGGCGAATAAAATATATTATAATCTGCAACAGTCCACTGGTGCATTATCCTATACCCACAGGTTGGTGATGATAGGGGTCGTTCACAAATTCTGATGGTATGGTAGGGAGGGTGCACTTGTTTGAATAACTTTTAACGATTTATCTGTTCAATTTACTATAGTAGGCCTACTGCTTACCTCTTGATACCGCTGATTTTGTTCACGGACAAGCACAGCATCATCGCTCTCAGTTGACACACAGACACCAGGAAGGTCAAGAAGCCAGATAGTTTCAGTCTCCTCTAACTCAATGTCTATGACTTTCTCAAGATCTTCCTCAGTTAGCTCTTCTGGTACCTGTTCACCAGGTATGTACTTCACAACATTCACTTTTTCTGTACAAGGTCAAGAAAACATTACTGTACAGCCCATAAGTTGGCCTCCAAAATAGTTGGCAAAATCAGTCCCAGGCAATTAAATTATAGATTTCATCAAATTTAGCGAGCACAAGTCCAGCAGATCATTTCATACAATATGTACTAGTTAGTGTTTAATCCCTTACACCGCTGAGCACGAGTACAGTTGTTTTTAATCCGTTTCATAAGCCGATCAGATTACTGCTATTGGATAAGAAATTGGTTTAAGATCTGCAATTGTTTGGTTTAAAATTAAACATTTATATGAATAATTTTCGCCGCATGGTAGAAACATAACTCGAAGTAAATGAAAATTTAAATTATTTAATTTAGCGCTTTAAGGGTTGCACACCTGTTGTATGCTGAATATCATAACATCCAGCATACAAAAGTGGACTAAAGTTTATATCTGAACTTTCATTTCATAATGAAAAGTTCTGTATTATATTAATGATGTTACCAGGTGTTGGACCAAGATCGATGAGGTCATCTGTAAGCGATCCTGTAGAGCGACCAGACTGTGATGCACTGAAAACTGATCTGAAACAATAGACATGTAAGCAGTTGTAGTACTTTCTATAAATACTATACAAACAATGTAAAAAACTAACAACCCTATTTTCAGCAGAAGAAACAGACTTTAAAGCCCACCTTCCCATCTTCCAAGCAACTGCAAAAATATAGAAAAGTAAACAAAAAATCTATCCCTAGACTCTTTCAGCCGTTTATGCGGATCTGGATTCAGCAGTTTGTGACACACACCTGTGAAGGATCACAATAGATTATAACTTAGATCAACAGTACATAGATTAACTGATTTGACATGACTATCTTAATGCTGGATCATCAGGGGAGAGATTCACCACACAGTCATAACAAGATTGATAATTTTGTAGTACTTTGCTCGGTTACCAGCGGCGACTGGTCTGTAACTTTAAAATAGTACTTAGTGTAGAAGCATCTGTTACAAAAACAATTTATAATTCGACAGTCACAAAGCTTGTGAGATGGATATACTATTACCTCCCATACTTGTGGACTAACATTAAAATATTTAGTAGAGTGGGGTACAGTATTTCGAACGAAAGGTATTTCCGAAAATTAGTAATAATTACTTATTATTATTTATTATTTACATGGACAAATGTCCCTTGCAATGCACCTCTTAGATATTAAAACATCGATATTTATACTGGGTCATCATAGCGTCATCATTTGGAACGGGTTCGAAAATAAACCCATAAAAATGATTTGGTTTCATCTAAATATGAACACAAGGCCCATATGCTGTTTGTATTCTAATGAACGCACTGGGTGTTAATTGGAATCTCCCCTGAGGCAACAGGAGTAGTTTTTTGATGTCTATATATACTAACTAGTGTACTATGATCATTGATTTCATTTTTAAAGCAGAAGAGTCTGTGTTTATAGGAATAAGGGCATTTATTAGAATCAGTGGTATAATATGGTATAATATATATATCCTAAATATCGCTAAAGGTCTAGGATGTAATATGTTCGTCACAACTGTAAGTGTTGTGAGTGGACCACATACATGTAGATATAGAGAGTAAGAAAAGGTGGGCATACACCAGTGCGGAGTATCTATGGTCAAAGCAGCAGTTGTTGGTTAATTTAACCCTCTGCAGGCTATACTCCGGAGCGGGCAATACACCAGAAAATACAGTAAGCAAGGCAACATAATGAACTCACCTGGTAAAAGGGCCCCCACCAAATGTGCTTTGTGTGACAGTTCCACCTTGGTACATTGAAGCTTGAGACATCAGATCTGTGGGCTGGAAGAGAAATTAGGATGGAGGATCACACCTGTTCCAACAGCAGCTGAACACATCCATGCATCTCAAGGGATGCATAATGACTACCGTATATCCCCGTGTATAATGCGATGTTTTTTCTTAGCTATTCATGTCGCAAAAAGGCACCTCGTATTATACATAGATGTAGAATTTAATACAATTTTTTAGCTCTCTAGCGGTAAGTTCAGCGGTAAGTTTTCCAGCGGTAGAACGTATAGGCCAGTCGGCGTGTTTGGTAAGCAGGCCTATACACACGATACAACAAGACTGTGCCTTTCCATTTAGTAGCAAACAAGAGACGTTCACCCAATGCTGGTACATTGTTGGGCCACCGTCTGCGACGCTGACACAACATTGTACCAGCATTGGGTGAATGTGTCGTGTTTGCTGGGAGTCCCCGTCTCACATTCCCGCCGACGCGCGTGGCACCCTTGAAAACCACGGGCAGATAAATGACGCCGTTAGTCTGCAACCAATTCACACTCCTGACCTGTTCATTTATATTAATAATGATTTGATCTAAGATCGCCTTTCATATGGGAGTGTTCTATTGTGTACGACAAATCTGAACATGATATTTTCATATTGGAATGAGAGAATGCGTTGACGAAATATAACAAGATATCACTGATTATATCTTCTATCGTAAATTCTATACATGTAGGCCTCAGAATGTCCATATTGCTGGGATAACATTAACGCCTACCGCTGTTGCCGCGGCTGATACGGTATTGAGCAAATAGTGGTATCTGTTAGCTGTAGTTCATGGAGCGCTGCTGTGTTATTGCACCCTGACACTTATACAAACGAACACCTCTTGTGTCTAGACAATGCCGCTAGTCTGCAAATGTTTTACAATCACATTTCATCTTGGAATGTTCTTATTTGAGCACGACGATATTAAAATATGGTCTTTGTAATAGATAAATTAAAATAATATAGATTTTTCGGCGAAATATAAATACGGGTATTTTAAAATCTGTGTGTATATATGTAGCCTATGCAGGCCTCAGAATGTCTGCCGATCGAGACAGTCCCGATGCCATCCACTCTGCCGTGGAAAATGAAAATACAGTATCTGCTTACTTTATAAGTATGCAGATACTGCCCTTTGGTTTTGCAGAGTTGTACTGTTGCCGCTGTTCCCGTCATTGAGCATCGTCTATGCAGGTGTCACGGCGCTATGTAGTAGAATAAGATAATATCCATGCCTCACATTTAGATGGCCTGGAACGCTGCCGACCGGGACGCTGCCGACATCCAAAATTTGAGGTCGTATTATACAGAGGGGTAGACGTTTTTCAGTTCATCCGAGGCCTCAAATCCTAACTCGTATTATACATGGCGTCGCACTATACGCGGGGATATACGGTATAAGCTAAATCCTTACATTAGACTAAATTAGAGCATTGTAGGAAAAAGGAGAATGATTAAATTGTATACTTCGAGATTGTCAATTGAATTACTCAAAAACTCACTGTTCCTTGTGAACTATCCCCCAGAATATTACTCTGCTTTTGCCGAACTGCATTTGGATCTGTTTGTAGCAAAGGAAGAGGTGTAACTTCAATTCCATCATCCCATACCTTAAAATGACAGAAAAAAATGATCATAATCTATGCTATAATAGAAGAATACAAGTTTTCAGTGGTTCATCCTTCAGTCACAAGAATGCTCATCCTTGAGTCAACTGCTATTTTCACCACTCCCACACAGCATTTACATTAATTCAAAAATATGCGCTCTTGTGTCAGTTGATTTGTGTCGTAATTTGGCTTTTATTAACAATACATCTAAAAAAATATGTAGATTATTTCACACAAAGGCAGCGGTGTGCAACACAACCTGCAAACACTAGGCACAGAGCCAACATCGGGCCGATGTTTGCCAAAAATTTGTGATGCTGGGAGCCATGCCAGTGAAGTGACAAGTGCAATGTTGGGAAAGAATAAAAACAGTGGCCCAACATTAAACTAGAACATTGTTTCAACCCATGCTTTTTTCGCATATTAATTCTAGTTGTTCTACAAAAAGATTAGTCATTTAAACTAATAACGAGCAATGGAAGAGTTGTGCGCATCATAAAAAAATAAGAGTAATTTTTTTTTTAAATCTTGGCAAATACTAGTGAGAATATCACGCTTACACCAGACGCACAGACAGAAGAAGTACCTCACCCTTCTCCTCAAAAAGGAGGGGGATATCATAAAAAAACATTCTACCTGAACTGTTGGCTTTACTGTTCCTGTCAGTTTTTCTGAGCCCACTCCTTGTATATTTCTCCTGCTAGAAGATGAAAGTATAGTTCTGGAGGCACCACCATAAATGCTTTTCTTGTCCACTGATGTAGGTGCCACACTTTTCCTAATAGATGTTTTCGCACCAGTGTTCCGACTTGATGTCCTGAAAGAGGTTCCAGTCAGTTATATAATTCACAGAATGATTAGTTGCGATTACATTAGCATAAGTTCAGTCTTCTGGATGAATTGGCTCGAACTTGCTACTTAGAACAAGATCTGTTTAAAGCACATAAAAAAGTGATGAAGCGTGGTGCAGCAGGATCGACTATTCACAAGATGAATCATTATCAACTGAGCAAATTGTAAACTCATCAGATGATGACAAAGTGCTGCTCAAAAATGGTACATGCAGCACCAGTGTAGATAAATAGGCCAGTGTAATGTTTTCTGATCAAGTGCAAACTTATTTTTTTCTTTAAAATTTCTCCCCTCACCACCAAAAAACAGCCCTTCTAATGAAACATCCCTCATCTCATTTCTTATAGAGCAGGCTCTGCGAGTTTGACTCATCATGCTCATGGTAAAAAATATAAGCAATCAGTTGAATATTCACAATAAAATTTCAAGTTGAAAATCCCTAGCTGTGATAACCAAATTTTTATGAAACAGCCCTTATCTTCCAACTTGTTAAAATGCCACAAGTGACAAGTTCTACATGAATTGCGATTGATTAAATATTGAGGAGTGAAGCATGATGTCAGCCCTTACAAAGCTGAAATATTTTTGTTTAAAGCATGGAGACCAAAGGGTTTTTTTCAATTTGAAATAATCATAAATGACTTAGTTAGCGCTTTCCACTTCATTTGAATACTATCAGCTATGGGTCCCTGGCCATTATAATTGTTTTGATTCTTTCAGTGCTGGGACCGAAATTAGACGTTAGACTTTTAAATTAAGAGTGCATGCACACACAAGCGAATAATATCAGGGTTTTTAACCCTTAGAGCGCTGAATTATTTACTGTATAAACCATTGAAACCAGAAGGTGTTTTTTTTCAATTTGAAATCATCACAAATGTCTTAGTTAACTCTTTTTGATTTATTTGAATACCTAAGTTATAGGTTAACGGCATTATAAATATTTTTTACTCTTGCAGTGCAGGTATGGACTTTAGACATCAGAATCTGACTTCTACAGACGTCAGATTCTGACGACTAAAGTCGATCCCTGCGCCGTAAGGGTTAAAACAAGGCATTGCTTGTCACTAACAACATACCTTAATTAAAACTGTGTCGCCTACTTTTATCTCAAACATGTCAGAATTCATAAGATTGGGTCTGATTTTTCATAATTTCTTACGGGGACGGGGCATTTTAAATTACTGCATTTAATTACTGCTAATAATGTTCCAGAAACAGGCCCCCGATGACTTCAAACATGTAGTCTGGGTACCAGCTATACATTTCCTACTCCACAGTGACGTTTTAAACTTATTATATACATGTAGAGAATAAGAAACTAGACAGTAAGTCAGTCAGAGACTGCAAATCTCCACCGAAATTATTGATTGTAATCCTCGATCCAGATCATCCCCCAAATTTAATGGATTGGTCCTTGTCCTGAGACACACCTCTGATAAAGGTGGTCGCTTAATAGTTGTTTTTTGTATCTTGATAGACTTAGTGGATTTTATTTTCAAATCAGGGGAATGGGCGTTTATTGAACCATGGGCGTTAAATATTACAAGAAATCACTGTGTTAGGTGGCAACCCGTGCACCCGTCTTTTGGACAGGTATAAAGTCAAAATGACTGGCAAAAATTGTCCAAATTACACCATAAGGAGGACACACACTGTAGTGATGAAATGTAATGTGAAAATAGAAAAAAAAGACAGGCAGTTGTCTAATATCCTAGCTAAGACAGTGGAAGAAATACAGTAAATATATAATAAACAATAAGGAAACATTTAATTGAGAACTGATACACAATGCATTGAATTTGAGTAATTATGCAAACATGCAGAGGCTCTTATCTAATAGATAGTGATGTTATTAGCTGTAATAAATAAGCAAATTTATGTTTTCTTACCCTGCAAAAACGGTTTTCCTCTTTCCAGTAGACATGCCTTCAAACTAATTCACTGAGCACTTGAAATGGAATATTGATTGATTCTAAAACAAATATCTTGAGTAAATAACTCAAAGCGACACAATCAGGCTAAAATCATAAAAAAATCTGTAATTTTTTATTGGCTTCTTAATATGACCATATGATGTAAACATGTACATAGTCTAGAACTGCAAAAGTTTTTTTAATCTTTGTGTTGCGCATTTACCAGTTAAGCGAGATATAAAGACAAAATTCCTGATTTCTTATTTAGGAGCCAAAATAAAATTACTGATTTTTTAATAATTTTAGCCTGATTGTTTCGCTATAATGAGTCAACAACAAATTGTTAAATAAATTGATAAAATAAAAAATGTTTAACCGTTGAATTTTCTCTTTATAATTTGCACATGCTCACTGAAAATATTTTTCTCATTTTAATCTGCAATAATGTTTTTATAATCATTAAGAAGCTGAGGGTAATGACAATCTTGAAGGTACTGGTATGATAGTACAGAGTGCAATTTTAAAATAGCATTATACTTACAAGTACATCACAACATTCTCAAAATAAAGATAAAAAAAAAACGGAGGTAGAATCCATAGCTCCCTCCGTCTCACCTACGGTGACGGCGGGAGCTAATAAGGGTTAGAAATAAAGGGTAGTGCGTAAGTCTGAACACTAGTAAAATATCTCTGCATAATGTATAGTAGATAAAACAGTGTTCTACCATAGTAGAAGTCACATTAATCTGTCACTTTCTCGCTGATCTGGGCTCAGGCCTCAGTTTTGCCAGATATTATAAAATACAACTATCAGGGGAGAGGTGCATGGCCAAACTCGATGATTTTAAAAATATTTATTGTATTGATTATTAATAAATTATTTGACATATACAGTGTATCTTGTTTTTTATATTCATTTAAATGTATTTTCCATGGCAACTGAGCAAACTCACTCACATAAATTTCTATTTTGATGTTGTACTTGTAGGCTAGACTAGTTGTGATGCTTGTGTGGATGATATAACATTTTTAGTAGGCTACCGGTAGGTAGGTCTACAGCCAGAATGGAATGTTTCCTAAATCTAAGCAGACCGTGTCAAATCTTAAAACTACCAATGGTTTTATGTTATCCAACATTTTGAATAGATCTATATCAGAAATATTATTTCCATCAGTCTAGCATTAAAAAAAATAGCTTATAGGCCTTGGCTATATCTTTAATTATTAATTAAAGCGACTCAATCAGGATAAAATAAACAAAAAATAGGTGGTTTTTTTTGGCTTCTTAACCCTTACACTACTGCATAAAATTTGCAGCATGTCTGGTTTCCCACTAAGTAATATCTGGCATGTCTTTTCTTCAAAAAAAAAACATGTGATGAACAACTGATATTAAAAACCATTATGTTACAAGATCAGTCAGTTAACTATCTTTAAAGTGCAAATAGAAAGACACCGAAAAATTCAATTTTTTTTTTTTCAAGAATTAACTCAGACGTCGCCCACAGCAGGCTGCGCTTGGTTTATTCAGTGTTTCTGGCTCTGAAAAAAGTTGGAGTCAGTCAATATGAAGATTCTGACTACAAACCTGGCGTTGGAGTCAGCACCCAAGCTGCGCGACTTGCATCTAACGCCCGCCAAAGGCTGTTCCAGCTCTAGGGGATTCCGCGGGCATACAGCCCAGGGAATTTTTTTCGGGGCAGGCTTTAAGTGGCTTCCACTGATATCAAAATGTAGATTTCAAGCTTTCAAACAACTCATTTTTACTAATTAAACACTGAATTGTTTTCTTGGTAATCTAGTCCCGAGGGAGGGGGGGGGGGCATACTTGGGGGTACTGGGGATGTGCCGCTGGACAGGGTGACTTTTTTGAGCTTACAGCTATGGGACAGGGTGTCTTTTTGTAATTTTAAGCTTTTCGAAGGCGGTTGCAGCTCTAGGGGGTTCAAGGGGCATACCCCTCAGTGATTTTTTTCAGGGCAGGCTTAAAGTGGCTTCCAGTGATATCAAATAGTAGATTTCAAGCTTTGAAACAATTCATTTTTCACTAATCATGCTAATGAAACACTGAATTTTTTTCTTAGTAATCTAGTCCCAGAGGGGGTACTCCCGAACTTAGGGGTACTGGGGATGTGCCGCTGAACAGGGTGCCTTTTTTGAGCTTACAGTTTTGGGACAGGGTGTCTTTTTTCGTACTTTTAGGCTTCCAGAATTGCTACAGGGTGCTTTTTTGAGGTTATAGCTTTGACACCCTCTTTGGCATTTTTTTTTGCTGATTTCTCAGGCTATTATCATCAGAACCACTATTTTCCAGTCTCACAGCAGATGGCTGCAAATTTCATGAAAAAAAATTTTGAAGAGCTTAGAAAAAACATTAAAACATGAAGTAAATTGATAGTAATCTGGTAATGACACCATAAACCAATTTATTAAATTAAGTGTAAATTTCAAAATTGGGACAGGGTGTCTTTTGAGTCATGAGGAAAATTGCGACAGCGTCAGGTTTTTGACAATGCCGGAGGCACACCCCTAGCCATTTCTAAGGTGAGTACCCTTCACCCCCCCCCCCCCCAACCCCCGGGTGTCTAGTATAGGCTTATATATATCATTGCGTCAGGGGGGAAAGCTTGTCGTCAATTCTGCGAACAGGTCTTTCATAAAATTATTTATGACGTTATTTATAATTTAAATTTACTGATACATAACTTATTTTAAAATATTAAAAGTCTCATAAAACAAAAAGTTATGAATAGTTATGACGTTATTTATAATTTAAATTTACTGATACATAACTTATTTTAAAATATTAAAAGTCTCATAAAACAAAAAGTTATGAATATTTTTCAAAAATTCTTTCAGTTATTGAAACAGAAAGGACACAGCTATCATATTAAAGTAAACTTTCTATGAGAGGGATATGGTGCAATGGCTAGAGCGTGGCGCTCTGCCGATGTCGCTGCCTGCCGTGCGGTTTCGAATCCCGCTTGGTGCAGGATTTTCAGAGAAATATAAAGTTTCTCCCTCTCAATCTTGGGACATTGTTAAGATGTTGTGTCCTTGGGCAAGACACTTCAATCTCAAATGCTTCACTTGACTCAGGTGAAAATGAGTACCTGGTAGGACAGTCTCAGAGATGGCAATGTGCACGATAAGTTCAATGCGCCGAAACTGCTGCAGGACTGTATGCTCCACGGGGACTTGAAATGGCAGACGAATGAACAGGTCCAGTGACCAGGGGGTAAAAATGTAAAGTCCGATGATAGATCTTCAGACTTGATATCAGACTATAAAAAAACCTGCACCTCTACCTATATGAAAATAGATTTGGACTTTACAGCCCTTTTCGCGTGGCGGGTAACATATGATGTAAACATGTCCATAGACAAGAACTGCGCATTTATAGATATAGAGACAAAATTCCCGCAGGGTCTATTTCTTATTTTGGACATGCATGTCAGAAATAAGAAATCGGGAATTTTGTCTCTACATCTCGCTTAACTGGTAGGCCTTAACAGTTAAGCGAGATAGGGGCATATAGAGACAAAATTCCCGTATTTCTTACTTTGGACATGCATGTCTGAAATCGGGAATTTTGTCTCTATATCTCGCTTGACTGGTAAATGCGCAGCATAAAAATTTAAAAAATTTGCAGCTCTAGTCTATGGACATGTAAACTTACATCATATGGTCATAAGAAGCCAAAATAAAATCACCAATTTTTTTATGATTTCAGCCTGATTCAGTGATTGAGTCGCTTTAAATAAACAATTTATTGTGATCAAAATTACCCTCCTGTGTCACTGAAACTGGATCACACTGGTGCTTTGGGACTGAGTTGGCTGGAGGGCAATTTCAATCTGCAACAACATTTTTTGCTACCATTTTCCGCCAATTCCAGCTGGCTCATTACAAAATATGAAAGAATAAAAAATAGCCTAATTAAATTGAGTGATTTAGAAACAATCAACATATTTTTATAAAAGCTAACTTTGGCCAAGGCTAGATCAAATCATGTTAGTCCAAGCCATTGACATAAACATCCGACCTGCCGCCCGAGGCAGGTTAAAAAGGCCCAGGCCGTATAAACTGTCCACATCGGCTGCCCGATGGTCGGGTAAAGTTTTCATAGTTTTAGCCCCACGTACCACTTCCAGGTCCAGTTAAAAATTACCAGGGCAGACAAAAATCACAGTTTACCTGCCCTGTTGTCTCTAGAGTGTAAGCAAATCCTGAATGTCAATGGCTGTTAGTCTAACTTAGGGGGGCCGTTCAACAATTATGTAACGCCTAGAGGGGGAGGGGGGTTAAGTGATGTGTTACGGACCGTAGTCAACAAAGCGTTAAAAATTTGCCGGACAAGGGTCCCCCAGAATGCAATAGTGCCCGTGGGTAGGCCAAGGCCCTATTCCATAATAATACTTAATATGCGTTTCATACCCAAAGCCTCATTAGGAGCAAGTTCTCAAATCTCAGCAAGTTTATATAATTATACTTGACATCTATGCTCAAGTTAATAATTCAAAGCCCTCAGCCTCCAGGCCCCCACTTGGTCGTTGGCTTGCAAACACACTAACTGTATTACTGCGGGGATGTCGAAACTGGCCGACCCAAAGCTTGTATTGACACCCAGTAAACACCAAATTTTTGTATGACTTTATACAATGTTGGACCAACGTCAAGATGTTGGGCCGAGGTTGTATAAATGTTATACAAATGCGTTGTGTTTGCTGGGCAGAAGGACTTTCTCTCAAACATTGTACATTTCTCCAATGTTGGTTCAATGTTGGGCCAGCGTCGCAGACGTTGGCCTAACATTAAAACAGCATTGGGTGAGTGTCTCGTTGGAGTAGTCTAGATAGTATCCATGTAGTGACCTTATAATCAGCTTATAGCTACTCAGCTGAATGCAATTAACATGTAACGTACTGTATATACCGATGAAGGCCTACAGACACAGTGCTACACACATGACCTAGGCCTACGCATGCCCATTCTGAAGATGACTGTTGGTTTAAATTGAATGTTATACAACTTAGCCTTAGGCCTAGTACAACTAGGCCTACAAAGTAACGTTACATGGTTACAAGACAAAAACATTGATTGATTAAAAAACATTGATTGATTGAAAAAAAAACAAGTCAAATGATCATCTGTAACATGTGTAACTTAGAGTTAGACTCTTAGACTTCGACTAGTCTTTATCATGTTTATCCAATATCTGTGACTGGGTTTCAACTGCAGACTTTCATCAATTCATGTCAATTGTCATGTTAACTTGTGTTTACTGAATACTGCAGGGTACGAGTCGTACTACAATTACAAATATCGACTATATATAGACCCCTACATCTACGACTAAAAAAACTACGCAGTCTACGACTACGCCTACGAAGCTATGGCCCTACGCAGGCTACGGGGAGTGAGTTACAGTCTGTCTGACGGTGCAGGATAGTCCAAAATGAAAGTTAGCTTTTTGGTATCCAGTCAGTCAATTTTCAAGCAATTTTCATGAAATTTTGTAAACCCTATTTTCTAGTCATTTGGCATCGATCCTGAAAATTTTGTACAAAAATACTATGGATCAAAAGTTAGACCATTTGACATGTAGTAAATGTCTATTTATGACGCTCCTCTATAACATGTATAAACCCATAATTATTCATTCGGGTTTATTCTCAGAATTGCGTTGCATGTCAAATGGCCTAACTTTTGAAATGCTCAATGAAATTTCGCGAAATTTTCAGGGTTGTTGCCAAATGACTAGATAATAGGCCTAATGCTATGTTAACCTAATGGTTACAAAATTTTGTGACAATCGCTTGAAAATTGACTGACTGAATACCAAAAGGCTAAGACTAAGTTTCATTTTTGGACCGTCCTCCACCGTCTGACTCAGACAGACTGTAGCAGTTAGCCTGTTATTATTGTGTTAACGTTAGTGTTACTGTTATAAAAACAGTAGGGGTCTACTAAAACCGACGGTGGAGCATGGTCCAAAATGAAAGTTAGCTTTTCGGTATCCAATCAGTCAATTCTCAAGCGATTTTCATGAAATTTTGTAAACCCTATTTTCTAGTCATTTGGCATCGATCCTAAAAATTTCGTAAACAAATATTGCATAGTTCAAAAGTTAGACCATTTAACATGTAGTGAATGTCTATTTATGACGCTCCTCTATAACGTGTATAAACCCATTAGCTTCCATTCCGGTTTATTCTCAGAATTGTGCTACATGTCAAATGCCGGTTTAACTTTTGAAATACTCAATGGAATTTCCCGAAATTGTCAGGGTTGTTGCCAAATGACTAGACCTAGATAATAATAGTTACAAAATTTATTGACAATCCCTTGAGAATTGACTGACTGGATACCTAAAAGCTGACTTTCATATTGGACCATCCTCCACCGTCAGACAGACCATAAATTAAACTGTTTTAAGACAAGTTACTTGTTAGGCCTACTCAGGCTACTGTGTTGTTAGATCTATAGTAAAAGTCACTTTACGTCTTTAGTCTTCAAATCTGTCACTTTCGCGGGGCATGTTTTTCGCTCATTGCTCAAGCAATTTTCATTTGATTGTCATGAAATTTGACAAGCGTTATGTTCTAGTTTTACGCCACCTGCCCTGAAAATTTCAGGGGAAAATATTTCGTAGTTTAAAAGTTAGACCATTTGACATGTAGTTTTTTGCGAATTATGACGCTTCTCTATAAACCCATTGCACGCTATCAGCTTCACTCACGAAATTCCACTACTGGGCACTAGGCCTACATGTCAAATGGTCTAACTTTTGAAATACTCATTCAAATTTCACGAAATTTTCAGGGTAATGTTAGGCCCCGGAATAGGTAATCCTTTAGAATAGGGCCCATTAGCCTAGGGGACGCTATTTTTATGACGTAAATTTGTAAAAAATGACCCAAAACACTGATTTAAAATGTGGTCCAGGCACCACATTGTCGTCTCTATACTGGAGGAATGTGGTCCAAACGTCATAAAAAGTACTTTATTTAAAAAATAAATGTGGTCCAATTAATTATGTAGGTACATCCAAACAGTCATCATGATGGGGTTCTTCGTGTTTTTTTCAGGATTTATGTGAATTTGTGATACACTGCAATAAAAGACATATTTTTCTCTGTTTGTTTGTTCTTCTTGCTCACTATTACTGGTAGAAATGAAGCCATTATTGTAGAATTAAAAAAGTAATTTTCTTTGAATGACACTTTTATGACCTTTTCCAAGGGTTCCCATTATTAGATTTCTCGCAATTATGAAAAATGGTGCCAGCTCTCGCCTTTAATTCCATAATTGTTGCAACAAGTGCTTGAAGAGGTAAGTGGAACAGGCATGCTGTGGTCCCTTCTGCAAATTTAATTTACGCAGGTGCCATTTTAAAATTTTTGTAAAAAAATGCAAAAAATGAAAATAGACTATGTCCACTGCCCTAGGCCAAAACAAAATATATGTTTGTTTCTGATTTGTTGTCATTTTACCCAGTGGGTAGGTAGGAAATTTATTTTATTTTATTTTTTATTTTATTTTTTGTCACTTCAACCAATCGGTAGGTTAGAATTTTATTTCATTTTATTTGGTGCCAAATTCACTTTCATGCATGTCTTATCTGTACATTACATAACGCTTTTTTTTTTATTGACACTTTTCCACCCCACTCTCCTTTTCGTAACGTTTTTACGAGTTACTTTGACTACAGTCGGAAACTCATCCCTAAACTTATTGATTTCCTAAAAAAAAAAAAAAAAAATTTTTTTTTTTTTTTTTTGGAAATTCATAAAATAAATTTGGGTCGCACATGTTTTGATAGGGTCGGTCGGAAATCAGAAACAAACAATATTTTTTTTAGGCCCTATGAGGAAGTTCTGGAGGACATCATTAGGACCGTTTGGACAGAACAATGTGGGCATCTCGAAAAATTGAGATGCCTGGGGAAGGCTGTACTAGTTTGCCCAAGGTAAAACCTGGGTGAAGTTTTGTTTGCCTACCCTGCACTTCCTCATTGGGCGCACCGAGGGTAAAAATGGAAGTTTCATGGCTATAAGGATGAGAATCCATCAAAATTTTTCTTCTTCCATGACCCCCTCGTGGACTTAAAAAAAAAAAAAAAAACTGGGGCCGGAGGCTATGGCTTTGCCCAAATTTCTGATTGTTGTGTGACCTATTTGCTCTGTTACAGTATTGCGGGGCACTCATTGGGTGCCCTGATGTAGCCTATCTTAAAACCTGATATATACGGATACAACATCTCAGTAGTTTTATTCAGCTGCTTCAAAAAGTTCAAGTGTCTGGGTGATGTTTTGGCTCTGTCCCCCGGCCGGAATTGGCAAAATTAAGGTCACAGCTTTTGGATGTTTTTATAATTAGATCTAGCTCAGATTTTGATCTGGCACAGCATTTTTCTTGCTCAGTGAAAACTGTGGAATGTGGTCAATTATTTATTCTAGCATGTGGGCAGTTACGAAAAAAGGCTCAGCATAATTTTATTGGACAATTTAAAAATTTATTGAAAGTGGGGCCTACCTAAATTATGGACCACATTTCCTTCGCTATAGTATAGTATAGACTATAGACTAGTACTAGTCTAGTACTAGTACTAGTAGTAGACCCCCTATGTACTAGGCCTATATAGAACAGGAAATGTGGTCCAGACGTCATAAAAATAGCGTCCCCTATTCTAAAGGATTACCCCGGAATGGACTAACACGTTAGGGATAGGCCTAGTTGAAAAGAGTGCTTGCAAAATTTTATGGAAAGTGATTTAGAATTGACTGAGAAATAAGCGAAAAACACCCAAGTTCCAACGCTGGTGGAAGTTGACTGCAACTTTAGAAGTTTATGCTAGACTGCCTAACGTTACCACTGTAACAAAGTTGGGGAGTTAAAACAAAGTCTTAGACTTGAAAGTAAAGTAAAACTAAAAGAAAACGTGTTAGATCTAGATCTACTGCCTACCACCGTAAAAGAGTTTTACTGCCAGTGCTTGAAAAAGCTATCATGCTGTTGCCATAGCCATGATACAAAGTGACAGTCTCCCATCGTTTTGCTCCGGCAAAAGATTGTAAGGACATATTCTATTGGACAAGAAAGAAAATGTAGGTCAATGTCACGAAATTGGAGTATTTTTCGCAAAAGTTGTTACTTTAAAGCAATCTAAAAATGTATGTAGACTATGCCGCTATTACCAAGTTTACTGAAAGTATTTTGACTAAGGCATTTACTAAAGAGAAAAGTAGACTAGGCCTACTTGATTCATTTGCTATACTTTATCAGTGTTTATTTCTTATTTCCTCATCCAATAGAGTTAGGTTTAATATTTGCTGTAAATAGATGCCTCGTTTTGAATGTGAATTTCTCATCCCATCAGTGTCAAAGATGGCGGATGTAAGTTTGGTTTTCTTGAAATAATGTTTCACAAAAATACACGTAAATGGACAAATATAATTAATTTACTTTCCAATATGGTTATTTTATATTTAACAGTGATTCATTGTTATTAATGGATATATAAGCTGCACAAAAGATGTAACTGTAACGATATATTTTAGTAAACAGATTAGGCCAAGTGACGAGGCTCGACTCGCCGCTTCACCGCTTACCAATCATGCCAATATACTTTATATAGTAATACCATTCGCCACTCGATCTGCCGCTCGATCTCAGTCATTCAGTGTTTAATGTAATTGTGCACCGCTGTAGCGCTGCTGTGCTAGCATGAGCGGTCGCACAATATCCGCCAGTAGGGCCCAACTAGCCTAGCCCTAGGCTAGTTATCAGGCCATTTACGTCATGTCATGTCTCATGATTAATTTTTCTGACTCTTTTTAAAAGTTTTTAAAAACTTTTTTAGGCCTATTTTAAATTTAATGTTTAAAAATAAAAAGAATCTAGATCTACAGTCTGTTTCAGAAACTTTCACCATATCCTGGGACTGGGACTGGGTGTCTAGTCTAGCCTTTTTTCAATTTGCTCGATCGATCCCTGTTTAAAATTTTATCGTGTAATTTTTTAATCTTCTCCCAGCACAACAGGCAGCCAACTTCCCTGAAAATCTGGTGGCATTTTGTAGTGTATTAAAAATTATGTAATTTAGAGCTTTTGACAAGTTTTGTCACATGACAAAATTTGGATTTATTAGTCTACATAAATAAATTTACAGCTCCCATTTCACCATTAGGGCCTAGGGTAGTAGGTCTACCATGAAACAAGGTCAAGAATTTTATTACATGCCAAATGGTCTAACTTACAAAATACATAACAAAATTCCACACAATTTTTTTTCGCGATGTTGGAGGAAAATAAAAAAATGACAAAAAAAAAATTCACAACATTTTTGAAACCCAAGGAGTAAATTGAATAAAGGCTAAACTCTACTTTTTTAAATTTTCTCAGTCGCTTTTCCAAAATTTTTGAGCAAAATTTTTCTTGGATCATTTATTCATCATCGCCCAACATCGCTGAAAATTTGAAGGAGTTTTGTTATAAGTGATCATCCATTTTATTAATAAAAACTGGCAAAACCCCTGAAAAATTAATAAATAAAATATATAAAATCAGGGTTTCCACCAGGAATGTTTGAGAGGGGGGGGTCCAAAACTGGTGCGGGGTCTGGGGGTACTCCCCCCTTGGGGTACTCCCCCAGGAGGAAAAAATCTGATTTTAAATTTTGGTGCTCAAAATGGCCTATTTTAACTGAAATGACAGTAAAATAAGGAAAATATTTTAAATTTTCTTGCTGACAAGTGGTGCTGAGTGGGGGAGGGGGGTCCGGACCCCCCTGGACCCCCCTTGCAGATACCCTGAATATTGCACATATATTGCACAAATAAAAAATAGAAATTAATTAATAATGATTTGAACAATATTACAATCTTTTACAAAATGATTATAATTCATACAGTTTCATAATAATGTTGCCATCTTTTAAACTTGTAAGTCAAAGTCAAGACATTCACATTATTTGTAGCATAACAAACAAAACAAAGTCGTCATAAAGTATCTAAATTAGCAAACACGTGTTAAGGCATTTAATCATAAAACAACCAAATAAGTAACAGCCTAAATCAACATAACCCAATATCATATAATCCTTACCCCACCAATAAGCACAGCAACATATTACTTGTTTAAATATGCAGCAACATAAGCCACCAGGATGAGACCATCTGCATTAGAAATTTATGAGAATGAATGTTCAATTTAAAAGCATCACAAAATATCAATATTATTATTTATTAATAATATTGTCAGAATAATTATTTAATTATTCTCATCGGAAGTAATTATTATTTTTGGTACCAGGTACTTATTTATAATAATTAAATGAGCAACCAGTTAACATTATCAAAACCACTTAGTAAAATTCCGTGACTCATTCATTCACTGCACATGTGAATTCTGCCAATTCTGCTATTAAATAATCATTAAATTCAGCAACGAGTTCACATTATCAAATCCATTTTAGTAGTAAAATTTCATGACACTACATCATGCACTGCACATGTGAATTTGCCATTTGGCCTTAAAAAAAATTTTGTTTGTTTTCGATTTCCGACCGACCCTATCAAAACATGTGCGACCGAATTTATTTTATAGATTTTCAAAAAACATTTTTTTTTTTTTTAGTAAAACCATACGTTAAAAGATAAGCTACCGACTGTAATCAATGTAACTCTAAAAAACCTTATGTATAGGAGAGGGGGGTTAAAAAGCGTCCAAAGATACAAAAAAAAATCGTTACATAATGTACAGATAAGAAAAGCATGGAAGTGAATTTGGCGCCAAGTAAAATAAAAAAAATTCTGTCCTGCCGATTGGTTGAAGTGGCAAAAAATAAAATAAAAAATTAAATTAAATAAATTTCCCACCTACCCACTGGTTAAAATGACAACAGATCGGAAACAAACATTTTTTTTTTGGCCTTTGCAATATTTATTAGCAAACTAAATTCATTTTTAAATTACAATTACTGATAAAATAAACATAAACTAATATTAAATGAACAATAAATGTTATGATACTAAACCAGGATGATGCTTTTTAGTGTGAGAAATCATTTCCCAATGAGTATGGCACTAGATAAACATCCTCTCTCTCTCAAACCGAAAGCGAATTGACAGAACATTTTGAAATCAAATCAGATTGTCATCTAAGCCCAGTCGATAGATTTTACTATTAATTAATGGAACCAATGAACAGTCAATGATGAACAGTCAAAATAAACAGTCACCAGGTGGCATTAAAGTAATAGTTCAATAATCAGCACTGTCACATTAGTATGAAAGAATGATTGTCAAGTTAATCGTGAGTAAGTTGGCAAAAGTCTGGAGAATCGTGAGAGCCGAATTTTTGGTCAGAAAATCCAGAGTACACACACCCAAGTAGGGAAATTTGGCACAACTGTAATTATAATTTATAGACTACCCTACCCAAACTTGGCCAAATTCAGAGTTTGCATAAATTTAATGATTTATTAAAAGTAAAACTGATCAACCAGGTGAGGATAGCACATTCGCTGACTTCTCAGATTCAATTCTCAACAAATTTTCATGAAATTTTGCCAAAGCCATTTTTCAAAAGAATTCTAACAGGAACAGCCCTGAAAATTTTGTACAAAATTTCTTCTAGAACCAGAATTTAATTAGACAAATGTTACACGGCAGATGGATTGGAATGGTCTGACTTTTGAAATTTTTACTGCTGTTTCTGTTAGAATTTGACTGGAAAATGGCCTTTGGAAAATTTCAACAGCAACTCATTTAAGATTGGTGGTACATCATAACCCTGGTCGCGGTTCATGGATGATTCTTTCTCGCGTATTTCAATTGACTCTCTGATCTTGCGTTTCTAGAAGTTGTCCTCTCTGACGTTAACTCTCACATTATCATTGTGTCCAGATAGCCATAGTATACTTATAGTCAATTCTATATTGTGAAATGGAGGATATGTATAGCAGTCAGGATCAGATCCCTATGCATTCATCATATATCAGCTCTGCTGATTTTTGTCAAGCCCCTTTTTTTTCAATTTGACATATAGTAAAACATATCTACTCTATTTGTAACCAATCATATGCTGTCGAAGCATTCCAAATTGAATATTTCTTGTAAGAATAATGTAGTCACATCAAAGACTTTCATTAGGTATCTTGGGGTAGATCTACAGCGAACACTAGATCAACTATTTTTATAAACATTTTAAAAAAGGGATTTTTTGTACAGTATGCCCGGATGCCCGGGGCTACCATCTTTTCATGTTGGGCTACCAAAAGTTATCTATTTTTGTCTCTATACTAAGTAGCCCAGAAAGTCATCCGGGCTAGCAAACACAATAAGGATTTGTCAACTCCTGCTTTGAACTCAAAAGGATATCATTGAACTTCCTGTGCAGAACTTTCTGTTCGATCTGATCAATTTGACAATATGTTATTAAAATCTGACCATTCTAAGGTAAAATATTGGTTCTGGATATTATGACATAAAATGATCAAATTTCTACTGTCATGGTGTCTTATAAGCTATTCTATGTGTTGATAATTAATATTTTTTTTCCCACTAAGTACCTGCTCTGTGACATTTTCTTATTCTTTTTCTCTTTGCAGCTGGCAGCCAGTGAGTCAAGTCCAGGTAGGCTATACTTTTCAATTTAAACTTTTTAATCTTTTTTTACTGGTGACTGTTTTCCATTTTTCTGATCTTTAAAAACATATTTTTTGTTAAACCTTGTAATCCAGTTACCCTAGAAATAGGATACTAACTAGTACCAGTTCGAAGTATACCAAGTTCAGCCAATAAAATAAACGTCCGACCATGCCTAGATCAAATTTGTAATGTCCGATTAAAATTCACAGTCACCTGTCACTCGGTTAACATTTATAAATCTTAATCATAGAAAAAATGTCAACAATGGCAAGAAAAGTGCAATGATGTCCGGTAAATTTCCAACTTTACCGGATCTGTCAGTCTGGTAAAAAAATCTACAATTTTGTTGGCTGCAAGTTAATAATTAATTTCCTTTGGCAGTTACAAATTTTGATAAAGTGGTGAGCACTGTTTGACTATTGGTGAAATATTAAAATTTCTCATTTCACACAAATTAATTTTTTTCTAAGAAGATCAGCTCCTTTTAAAATCATTTCACTGGCTTCAAGTGTCCTACAAGATATTAACCCTTTCAGTGCGGGGACCGTCTTTGGGCATCAAATTCTGACGTATAAAGAATTAAAATATTCATAATGGCCGTAGACCGATAACATATATACATTCAAATGAATCAGAAAAAGCAAACTAAAACATTTATGATGATTTCAACTTGAAAATAACCCTCTGGACTCCATGGTTTATATAAAATTGCTTCAGTGATGGGCAATTCCACAGTGTCAGCAGTGTACGATTTAGGCAAAATTATTCACCGACCATCCGGGTCAGTGATTTTTTCAAATCACTGACCCAGAACCCCAATCACCGACCCAGATTTTTTTCACAAAACTTAAATTACTTGCGTTATTTATCTTGATGTGATTTTATTGAAAGATGTCCATTTGAAACAGAGCTTTATATGATACAGATTATGACGGGCTGTGCTTCACTCATTGTGCATGCTGTGAGTCAGTGTGATACTGATAGATAGCAGCAGCAGCAACAACAGCCTTTAGTGTTTACACTGTTACAGTCATACACTGTGGCGTTTGCTATGTGCGGTTGTATGTGTACTTATCTGAGCAGCATTGTTACACATTGTCAAGCCTGCACGTCTGATTGATCACCACCTGTCGGTCCGGCGAACATATTACATCTCCGACCCGTAGCTATGTACACCGTTCTCGGGTCGTCGAGTCGGCCTTAAGTCGTACACTGGTCAGACGTACTTTTCAGACAGTTATTTTATGCTTGGTGCCCTAAATAGAAATGAGAATTATATTAAGTTGTTGCTATTTCATACACACTACCTTACTGTATCATGTGGGACATTTTGAATATTTTGTGTCATTCACACATAATTACAAACAAAATTACAAACAGTGGCCCCCGGGGAAGTGCTTCACTTCAATTCGCACCATTTTAAATTTGTTCGACTTAGACAAAGCACTACGCATGTCTTGGGCAAGTGATAAATTTGGAGGAAGAGTAACAAAAAATGTTAAGTTTGCGTCTTTACGGCTAGAAGATTAAATCAATTAGTGTCCAGCCCTAAGAGGATAGTAGTGCACAAATGCATTCACTTATATACCATTATCATACTATATGTTTGTCTTGGAAACAAAATAGTGAGTATAGTACCATATGTATACATCAAGTTAGTTGTTAACCACTAAGTCCTGTTTACACACTTTAATGAAAGTCGTCTATAATTTCAGAAACGGATCGTGATTTTGATCCAAATGCGGACATGCTGGTTCATGATTACGATGATGAACGCACCATGGATGAAGAAGAAGCGTTAAGCAATGAAAGTGTTGGAAATGAGCTGGATGATCTCCAGAAGGTACAATTTTCTTAGTTTGCTGAATATAGTTTAAATAGACTGTCACTGATTAGTGGTCTATGTACATGCTCACTGCAATTTAATATATTTGTGATCATAATTAGTTGTTTCTTATCACTTCAGGAAAGTGAAATGCCAATGGAAGAATTGATGTCTCTATACAGACACACAGGAGATCAACTATCAGATGAACATAGTCAATCTCCAGTTGATGATGATCTTTCATTGGATGCACCTTCAATTTCATCAGAACTTCATGATACACGCTCCAGCAGTGAAGAAGAAATATTAAGCAATCAAGATCTCACTTTAGACAAAGATGAAATTGCTCGAGATCTTCTAAAAAATGTTGACAATCCCGAACAGGAAACTAGTGTAACTGATTTACTCCAGAGTGTACATGTTCCATCTCAAACAGCCAGACTTCTGAGATGTAAGTGTACAGGCATATTTTATTTAGGTTCACGATGTTTACCTGTATCTCTAAAGCTCGCTGAAGATAACAACATGTTATAGCAGATCTGTGTCTGCAATCATGTTTTCGTGATAGAATGTCCTAAATAATTGGCCCATTCAGGGTTCGTAATAAGGGCTGAACGTCTGGTTGTCCAACGGACAACCACATTCTTAAAATGTGGTTGTCCGCCCGATTTTCTGGTTGTCCGCATGCCTTTGGAAGGCTTTGCTTAGGGCGTTTCCTGCTAAGCCTAATCCTGGAAAGAGTGATATTTTGCCATCAACAGACTACTTTTCAGTACGGATTAGTTTTAGTGCCTAGGCCTATATTGTTATCGACCTGTGACGACCAACTTTCTGTTTTTAAAAACACGTCTTACGACCTTAACAATTTAGCAGCATTAACAGACTTCAAGCTAATTTTTATTACATATTTTTTTGTTTGTGCAGTTAATTAGTGTCATTTATTAATACTATGTAGGCCTGCAGTTTGTACAATTTCGTAACCTAATATAATTCGCTTAATGTATTCAAACTAGGCCTACATGACTGCAGTCTTCAAAAGGTGGCTTTGATTCTTAGCAGTGCTATATTTGACGCGATAACGGCGGCACCGTTGACATAGATAGACCTACACTTTTGTAAAAAAACTGGCCCAGCGTTGGGTCAATGCAGACGACGCCGGACCACTGTTGAATCAGCATTGGACTGGCAATCCTAATTGGGATAAGATCGGTTAAAGCATGGAATAATAACTTAAACTATATCCATGAGCACTTAAAAGTAATGAAATACAATTTGCATAAACTAATTGCGAATGACAATGCAGATCAGTATCTCACGATCTATCATAGCTACCATATGAATGTACCGGAACAGCAACTGCTTACCACGTGCATGGCTGTTCCTTTTTGTTGCGAGTCCCCCTATCAAACGTTGATTATCAAGACATACCTGGAAGTCTAACACACAAGTCATAATGACAGGGAAGGGAAGACGATAAAGAAAACAGCCCCAGGAAACGGAAACCTGGGGATTCCCCACTGACTAGAGGAATGTGTGTAGACATTGCGATATCAATGGATACAAGTTTACATTTGGCTTCAGCACTGATTCATTGCAACGGTCGCATGTTAAGACTTTTTCAAGAAAACTAATTGTTCTGTTTAGTCCTAAAATTTAAATACTGAGTTTCTACCACACAGCATTGTCAACAGTCAGACACACATGACTGCAGACATGATTCAAGTTAACTCTGTCTATGATATGACGCTACTTTGCCGTGTGCTGCGTGTCATCGCACGGCATATATGTCAGGATGTTCAGTGGCAAAATTGTTTCTGGGATAAACGTGGTTGTCCGTACGGACAACCAAAGTGTTCCAAAGATTCATATTTGGTTGTCCGTGACGATTTTTGGTTGTCTTGGACAACCGGACAACCACTATTACGAACCCTGCCATTGAACAGTCTTTTATTTTAAATAGTCTAGGAGCACACGGTGACCAGAGTCAAGATTATGAAGCTGTGGTACCGGCTACATTTAATAAAACTCACTGTTTGAAATAATGCCTTAAAATACATGTATGCCATCAGTGCTTCAATAAGCTGTACGACGTACAAAGAATTCCTGCAAATGTTACTCCTGTGCTGGTGGTGGTATACTCGCATAACTCCATGGATTTCTTAAAACTTAGTCGTTCTGATTTAAGATTGGTAGAATTAGAAATGTACTGATTTTGTCACGTTCCAAGCACATTCAATTTTTGTTGTATATATGGGTTGTTTTGCAATCAGGGTACCCACTGTACTTTATATTTGTTATCACTTTCAAAAATATAAAAATCAATAACAGTTGCAATGTTTAGACGCTCTACTTAGATACTACTAAGGTAGAATAACCTGAATGAAAAGCAAAATTTTTATTTTTCATGATATTTGTAAAAAAAATAAAAATATTTGCATTTTTTAATGAAAAGTAATGTTGCATACAAAATCTATTAAACTTTACAGGCTAATTACTTGAAGAATACTCGAAGAAAACTTAATCCAGAGTATGTCGTATTTAGTGATATACTTTCTCAGTTCTAAACAACAAAAATAGAACGGATTTCTAATTTTAGTGCTGAATTACGGAGACCTACAAAACGTGTAAAATGTCAGTCAAAAAATGTCCTTTCCAAGACAATGAGTCTGTCTGTGGTAAAAAAAAAAATATTTAGATAAACATAACATGGCAAATGAGACATCTTTGTATTGTATATTGAGATATGCAATATTGTTTTTTCTGAGTTAAATATTATGGGAGAAAATTTTATTCAAAGTTCAAAAAATTGATGTCTGTCAAAAAATGTCCTTTCCGAGAATGGTAAGAAAGCTCATTCAAGCTGGCTAGAGGAATATATTTTTCATAGCTATGTTTTTCATAGCTCGCACACATATTGTGTATTAATTTGAAAAACATTATATATTTCTCAGATGCATATTCTTAGAAAATTTCCAGTTACAGGGTATGTCAAAAAAAATGTCCTTTCAGAGACTAAACTTTAGGTTCTTTTTTTCGCATACTCCAAACTCAAGTGTACAACTGGAATAGCAAGAGGCCAGCAGGCCACAATATTCCTCTGCCCCGCACGCGTGATAGACATTTTCCAGGGTGCATCTTTCCCTGAAGTCTCACATTTTGTTGTGCACTAAATGTCCACCTATCTAGCACAGTCTGCCATGAATATCACAGATATTAAAGTCAATGATGGTCGTAAGTCGACCATTTTGAATTTGATCAAGTTGTAATTTGTCAGGGCATATTTCTCCCTGAAGCCGCACATTTTGTTTCATAGTAATGGTCTAGCCGTCTCGCACTTTTTTCCAGATATTACGCTGATCAAAGTCAATAACAGTCGGCCATTTTGAATTTGATTGAGGTAACATTTTTCAGTACATATTCCTCCCTGAAAAGGCACGTTTGGTTTTTTAGTAACGGTCTAGCTATCTGGCACGGTTTTCCAGAAATTAAGTATAAGGTAATAATGGCGGCCAGTCGGTCATTTTTAATTTCGCTGATTTGAATTTTTCAGGGCATATCCCTCTCTGAAACCGCACATTTTGTTTCATAGTATGCCTAATGGTCTAGCTATCTGGCACAGTTCAGGCATATTAACGTTCTTTATGGCTGATAGTCAGCCATTCTCTATTTGATCAAGTTGAAATTTTTCTGGGAATATCCCCTCTACTGAAACCACATATTCTTTTTATATATTAATGGTCTAGCTGTCTGGCACGGTTTCCAGATATCACGCTTATCAAAGTCAATAATGGCTGATAGTCGGCCATTTGGAATACAATTTGATTTAGTTGATATTTTTCCGGGCATATCCCTCCCTGAAAGGTTTGCCAGACATCAGGCATATTAAAAATAATTGTGGTCGATAGTCAGCCATTGTGAATTTGATCAAGTTGAATTTTTTAGCGCATATCCAACTGTACATTTTGTATTACTATTATAGTGATGGTCTGGCAATCTGGCATTTTTTGTCCGATATCAGGCATATTTAAGTTAATAACATCCGATACTCTGCCATTTTGAATTTGATCAAGTTATTCAGGGCATATCCCTTCCGAAAACCACACATTTTGTTTCAAATTTTTTAGTTCTGCCAGATATTAGTCATAATAAAGTTCATTTAATGCCCAATAGTTGAGCATTTTGAATTTAATTGATTTGAAATATTTCAGAGCATATCCCTCCCTTAAACAAAATGGCTACCAGAAAGCATTTCAGATTTTACAGGCCTATCTGCAAAATTTGTCGTGTGTTGTCCTTGTGTAACACCGGACGTTTTTTTTTCATATTACCATTTTAGCCATCTACATGTAATATTTTCCGAGATAATTAGTAAAACCAACCAAAAAATTTTGCTTCCAAACGTCAATCAGGTCACTAAAAGACATAGCTAACATATTTGCCAAATTAAAAGAAGATTTGGTGAAAACTTTTCCCTGAAATGAGCTTATGGTCCTTTCTTTGTTAGTGAATGTACTAATTTAAATTAAAGGGTTAATGACATGGGCATCAAAAATGTCACCAAAAAATTCCCCAGTGGTATATGATGGCTATAGTAAGAGGAGGCAGAAGTTGCTAGATTAGCTATCATACAAGATTTTATAAATAATGAGAAAAAACGAATAATAATGGCTGTCAGTCAGCTATTTTGGATTTTATTTCTGCAAAATCTGTCATGAGCTAACCTAACATTTTGTTTTATATGCATTTTGAATTGTTTTTCAGTTAGAATGCGCTAATGAACATTTCTTCGTTAGTGGCTGTAGTAATTAAAGGGCTGATGATATGGGGATCAAAATGTCATTAAAGACAAATTTGTTATGCATGTCACAAATGACAAGTTCTCTGACAAGTTCCATAATGGGTAAAAAAAATCAAAATTGCCGAATTATTGAGATTTTTTGCATTTTACGTCGATAATTTGACCTTGTGGGCATGATGACTTGAAAAGTTTTTCATGTATCCTTCCCAAATTTCTTATACATGGTACTACTGACCACTTCTCGGACAAGTTCAAAAATGACTAAAAAAAAATTAAAAATGGCAGATTTATTGTGATTTTTCGCATTTTAAGTCAATAATTTTGACCTTGTTTCAAGTCCAATAATGCCGACGGGCTATTGACGAATGTGCTCTTGTTTAAAGATGCTACCAAAACTTATAATGACCACCAGAGGTCAACTCCCAATTTTTTTGTGGGCGCAAAAACTCTAAAACTTAGTAAAAAAATTACTATCACATTCTCCACGATATGGAGATGTGCAGGTGATTTTTTCAAGGTTTTACTGAAATTTTAAATTTCCGCTACGGATCAACTTTAATTTTTTTGTGGGCGCAAAAACTTAGAATTTATTCACATTTTACAATCACATTCCTTATGAATGAACTTCATAATTTTTTGTGTGCGCAAAAACTGAAAAATTGAAGTCAGAATTAGTGCACATTTTACAATCACATTACCCACCATCTGGAAATGTGCAGGTGATGTTACTGAAATTTAAAATGGCCACCACAAATACTAAACCCTAATTTATGGCAGAAATTTATATAGGACTTCAGGCCTCTTGTTTAAAATTCCTTTTTTTCTAACCATTCTGTAATTTATGGATTTGTGTTTATGCTGTAATCTGTAATGTGGACAGGCCTAACTCGAACACCACCAACATTCTCTTTTGTTTTACAAAAGAGGGTTTTGGTGGCCAGACTTTTTTTTATCTTTTTACGGGCTTGCCAACATTGATTTAACCAAAAGAAAATTGTCATTCTCAATTTTTTTAAATAGATCTACGCCAACGTGTTATTGCACATAGTCTAATTGATTTTTTGTCTTGTGAAAACTCTGATTTCACCCTGTTTCTCGTCTTTTTTCCGGTCCTGAGAACAGACACACACAACTATCCGTGGCCTATAAAACTGGGACGGCTTTATTGGCCACAGATAGTTGTGTGTGTCTGTTCTCAATTGTGTTTACCTGATGTGCAGAGGTCATTCTCAGAAAACAGTCTTACATTTCATTATTCCCCACCTCAAAGAGTTATGCATTTCAACACAGTCCGCATTTTTAAGATATCTGAATTTTATTCTAATTTTGAATCACGACATTGCCTCCTGGCAATTTCAGCCCGTAAAACATATAATAAAAAAAGTCTGGCCTTATTCAACTAATTATAATTTTTAAATGATTAAGAGGCTGAGAAATTTTTGTTGCCGATGGGCCTGATGAAGTTTGCGAACTAATGACGATGAAAAGTCACAAAAAGTACAGAAACACACAATAATTATTACCCAGAAAATTATGACAGTTAATTGCCATGCAAACATAACATGTAGTTTTTCTGTTTTTCTTAGCCAACAGCCAGCCTGGGAGTTCAGATGATGATTCAGAAGATGAAGATTACCAGCCAGAAGCAGAAGATGACTGGAAGAAGGTGCTCTTGAATACTAAGTTAACCCTTACAATGCTGAAATATTTTTGTTTAACCCTTTCACCACTGAAGCCCATTTTTATGTGCTGAATGCCATAGCATTCAGCACATAAAAACGGGCTTCAGTGGTGAAAGGGTTAAGCCATGGAGACTAAATCTGAGATCATCATAAATGTCTTAGTTGGCTCTTTGAATAGTTTTGAATAGCTATGTTATTGGTCTACTGCCAGTTAAAATATTTAAACTGTTTATTCGAACTGTATAAATAGTGGTTTAGAAATTAGGAAATCATGACATTTATCATATTTTCACAGCATCATCTAATTTCCTAAATTGTTAAGCTGTTTATCAGTTGTGTGTCGTATTTTTTGCAGACAATATCAGTTGGATCTGATTATCAAGCTTCTATTCCTTACGGGTTGTGCAAATATGGCGATGCACCAGGTTTGTTACGTTTACATCTGTATATATAGACTTAAACACTTGTAAATGTATGCAAGATATATGATGAATATTAGTTTGTATACATTTTTAGGCCTATTGTGACTGTCGTCATGCTAGCCGTCCATCTGGCTGTCCGTATTAGGAGCATAACTTGTTTCTTGTTACCGAATATACACTTGTGGTATTTTAATATTTAAAGCTAACTCCAGATTTTGCTGTAACCTCAATATTCTTCAACCACATTAATATTGGATTGTTATGATTTTTTTACCCTGCATGTACAGGGTTCGCACTGGTCCTGGATTGGAAATCCTGGAAAGTCTAAGAATTTAGAAAGAAAAATCCAGGCCTTGAAAGTCCTGGAATTTTTTTAAAGGTGCTTGAAAGTCCTAAAATTTTAAATAGTGAGAAAAATGATTGCAAAAATGATGTGTTGCTAGAGTCTAATACTTAATAGTAAGGACAAATTATTTGGTACGTAAATTGTCTAATTGTCTAAAAGGTATAGAAAATGTAGTTTCAAGTTGTAATTGTGGAATCAATATATTGAGTTATTGTGTACACGAAAGTCCTTGAAAAATCTGATCAGGTCCTGGAAAAGTCCTGAAAAAGTAGTGTAATTCTGTGTCTTCATAGGAGTATGGACCCTGGTGTAACTCTTTTAACCCTTTAAGTCCTCTCAATGCATTAAAGCATCCTTTTACATCCCTGAAAAGAGACTACATTTTCTTACAAGCAAGGTTTTTAGAATAAAAAATTCCATGAAACTGGTTTACCAGTACATGGCAATTTTCTTTAATTTTTCACTCACTTCAAATAATCTTCATCCACTACAAGACGTGAATTGTGACAGCAATTGCGGCTTGTAGTGGATGAAGGTGACATTGTAAAGTCAGGCTTGAAAGGGTTGATACATGAAAATTCCTTGTAAGCATGATGCACTTTATGTGTGGAGCCTGGCAATAGCTCTGTGACTTCTAAAGATGAGGGACTTCTAAAGATGAGGGTTGTTCTTTATCAGGGGCCAATATGCCCACAAAAACTCTGGTAGCCATGTGGGCCCCTCAAATGCTAATGTTGGTTGCCCACATCAAATTCTTATTTCTGTAATTCAGAAAGTACTAAAGAAATTCAGGTGCTGTAGTTAATAGTTCATACACTTAATAGTGGATTATCTGTTAACAATGCATTTTATACTGGTAAACCCCAATTAATCTTGAAGAATATATAATTTTTTTTTTTATTCTAAAGGATAGTTTAGTTTTTATACATTTGCAATGTGGGCTACCTTTGATGTCAACTTGATCAGCCCACAGCAAAAACAAGGGGCCAATGGCAAGTGGGCGACTGGGTATGTGTAACCCTGTTTCAGAGGGGTCAAAGTTTTTGAAAGTAGAAGGTTGAAAGAAAAATGTAGACGGCTAATCATTTTTTATGTTTTGTGCGCAGCGCCAAATATGCGAGACGCGAAGCAGCAAAGCTGTGAAGGGGGGTTTGGGGGTCCCCCCCCCCAAATTTTTTTTAAAAAGTAGACACCATTTGGTGGCATCTGGTGAGTTTTAATGCCAAATAAATAACACACTTTGAACACAAATTCAACATTATAATTTTATTAATAATTATTTTTTAACAAAGGCAATATTGGGTCTATTTTGCCTGTAAGACATCAGTGTTTTTGTGAACAAGTGAAAGGAACATTTTTTAAGGTCAAACTTATATTGGGTCTATTTTACCAAGCTATAAGACATCATCAGTGTTTTTGTAATCGAATGAAAGTAACAATTTCAATGTCAAACGCCCAAAAACTCAGAAGTCATCCATCATGTCGTCAAAATCATCAATACTGTCTTGAAATAAATTAATGTCTGTGTCAAGATTAAGCATTTTCAAAGATTAAGCATATTTCATCGGGATCTGGGGAAGTAGGTGAGTCTTTAGTTTTACAAGTGGTCGAATTTGGCAACGCCATGGCATTTTCGGGGTGCTGAGTATCTTGATCACTTTCAGACCCACTGGACTCATCGGAGACAGTGCCACCCACCCCTACTTGTATCCCAATCTCTTTCTGCTGAGGTTTCTCAGGCTTTCTTTGAGATCAATGAGTGAGTTTGTTTTCGAGCTTTGATTCTGAGCTGTAGACTACACGCACGTTCTTTTACGACATTTTGCTGTACAAATCCTCCAGCGTAATTGGCGCCGCCTGGCGATTCCAGTGGTAGCGCTAGAAATAGCCTCAGCTATGCCATGTATGCTGAAAATGAACCCACAGACTGCGCCGGTACAAAGACATGTGCTTTCTGTTGGACGTTTATGAATAACGACTTGGCCTCCATTAATCAGTAAATATTCATTTTATTAGAATCAGCAGCATCGCACCTACATTTACGCAGAGCAGCCCGTTTTCAGCTGCATAATTGAAATGTGTCAAAGACATTTTTCAGACATTGGAGTGGCGATGGCTCTCACTCACTGCCGTGTTAAAGCGTTGATTCCCGCTGCTAGAACAAATTTCACAATCCACGGCCCACACCATTACGAAATGCGGCTGTTCAGGGCTACAGCAGGCAAATGATCTGCCACGATGTCCAGAACAAAACACTATTTAAATCCAGTGCCATCGGTGCCTATTTTAATTTTGTTGTCGATGATGTCGGTTTTAAATCGAAGAACATTAATTTAGCTATTGCAAATATATATTTTTTTCAACTTACAATTTTTTTTCAAATATTTTTTCGGCAAAGTAGCCGGCGATGCAAGTTCGCTTTGCCGGCGCTGATCGCCAGTCGCCGGCTTGCTTTGACCCCTCTGCTGTTTATGTGATATAATGGGAGGGGCTGCATTTAAAAAATTGTTGCAGTAACCGATCCAGTTTTAAAGAAATATCGGAAGGTATTTTTTTCTTTGAGGGGGGGGGGGGGAAAGGGGAATGAAAATAGGCAAATGGAGCTCTACAGGGGAGGTACAATCATCTACACCTGCATCGAAGCACCTTTCCAGTTTAAAATAATTATCAGACGAGGTGGAGACCTATTTTGTTGCAACCAAACCCAATCCCATCTAGTCAAATATGCAGCATACACATGCATAACCCCCCTCCCCCCATGTTATTGTTGAAAAACATTTAGTTGTGTTATGAAACAACTGCCTAACATAAAAACACAATCCAAATGCAAAAAATTATAATTGTATGTACCTATATTAAACTTATTTTTTTCCTTTAGGTGACTTCTGACTCAAATATTCTGTTTTTTGTTCTTTATCATTTGAAGATAAATGTTGTGTTTTTCAGCGTATGAAAATGAAGACAGACTTCTGTGGGATCCACATAAGCTTCAAGATTCTGAAGGTGGGTGTGCGTCAGGATCTTGGCCAGAAAAATGAAGCAGGGAGTCTACAAAATTATTTGGCCATGATTCAATGAGTCGTGAAGCTTATTGGCTTCTGTCTGCAGCATTTTTAGTGCAGAGTCATAGTTTTGGCTTACTTCTGCTGTGATATTGCCACATCGTGTAGAAAGTAACATGGAGTTTACTCTTTCATTTAGTAAAAAAAAACGTCACCTTTCAAAAAAGATTTCGCCTACAGTGGGTAATATCTGTGGTTATTGTTCAGAAAATATTGCTCAACCCTTTTTGATATAATTTTATGTTTAAAAATATTTCTTTTACCCCAGCTTCAGAGCCTATATCTGCGATACAGACGTAGCAGCTATGGTTCTGAACATCTATCCACATGGATACACTTGGCTAAATTATTCTACGAATTATAATCAGTATCAGTAGTATCAGTAATAGCCCAGCAAACACGATACATTGAGCCAATGCTGGGCTGATGTTGACCCATCGTCTACGACTCCGGCCCAACATCCCCAGCATTGGCTCAAAGTATCGTGTTTGCTGGTACTGTATGAGAAGAGCACATCTGATATAGTATGAAGCAATAGTAGGTCTAGAAAGGCTTCCCAGCAAACACCACACATCTACCCAATACTGGCCCACTGTCAACGACGTTGGCCCAACATTGGTCAAACATTGGGTAGATGTGTCGTGTTTGCTGGGTTACTATTGCTTCACGCTGAACTGTGACTGCCTAAATTATCCCTAATATACATAAACAAATTCACCCCATTTCAATTAGTAAAATGAAGTACCCTAAGGTATGATTTTTCTGTCCGGGGGTTGGCTTCTCTGCAGCTTAACTCTGAAGCGAGGGTCCTCTCAATTCTGGAGTTTTTATAATGAATTTGCCAGCTGAAAATACCTTCTATGTTATGGTTATGTGTGTAAGGACAATAAAAAAATTGTGTTGTTAGTCAAGATCGCATTCAACGCCAGCTAGGACAATGCAAGCAATCCAAAATACTCAACCATGAATTTTTAAACATATTGTTACCAGGAAAACCTTAGTTTATACTCAGCCGCCCACAGAGCTCAAACTCACCGAGCGGGAGCATGAAATGTCATCCTTGTTTTGAACGAAGAACCTAGATTGGGTTGAAATGTAAATCTATGTAAAGTGCAGTTCTTCAAAATCTATTTTTTTTTAGAAACAATGGTTTATTTGTGTGTCCAGTTCAATATGAAGTTTTGTGTTCTGTAGACAATTATTATTAATTGTCATAGTTATATGTAATTGTATTTCAATTTTTAATGTTATTTCTGTTAAACAGTGGAGAGATTTCTAAAAGAGATCAGTCAACCAGGTGTGCAGGGAGTTCATGCCATCCCACAGGGTGCTCATGTTAGAGATGATGAACAGGTAACCCTTTATTAGGCATTTGAAGCTGGTTTTGAAGCTGGTTTTAATATTATTTTTAAAAGGCAATGTTGAAATCATAAATATCAACAATTCAGCCTCAAGGATGAAAATTTCCCACATATTTTAGGTTTTTTGATGACCAACATTAGCACCTCTTAAAATATTTTTTTTGTATAATTTTCATGACTTGTTAAGGGCTCTAAGGCTTGAAGCTGCGCTATCACATATATTAACATTTATAAAACTTTGGACCAGGTTTCCCTGTTAGCCCACACCAGCATAACATAACACAATGACACTGAACCAGAAATCTGATTTACTGTTAGGCCCCATCTGTCTGAAAATTAAATCAACATTTGGTCCACATATTGTGATGCGAGATAGCATCATGTTGTTGCTAAGCTGTTATTGTACATACTTTCCCTTTCTCATGCTGACTAGCTGACATAACAAGTGACGACTTAACACATCAAGAAGGGAAGTCACTGCTGTATTCTGTGAGAAATATTGTTTGTTTGTGAATGTTATGTTTGGGTAGGGAAAAAGTTTTTCATTGGCCAGTAGGCACTCATAATCTGTGTGTGTGTGTGGAGGGGGGGGGGGGGGGGATCGGAGTATGTTGTAGTGATGGATGCTTCTGTGCAAAAAAATGCATGGATCTGAGGATGGCACGTTGTAGAGAGGGTTCGTTAGAGAGGCTGACTACTTTACATTAACCCTCCCATTGCTGAATTATTTTCTTTAAACCATGGAGACCAAAGTGCTTTTCAATTTTAAATCATCTTCAGTGTCTTAGTTCAAGTTAACTCTTTCCGTTTAATTTGAATACCTATGTTATGGGACTACGGCCATTTAGAACTATTTAAATTCTTTCCGTTTGGGGACCGTCTTATACATCAGAATCTGATGCCTACAGAGGTGAGATTCTGACATATTAAGACACAAGGACTTAGCCAGGAAATAATAAAAGGGAGTCCAATTTTACTTATTGTTGGGCCAGGACGGTGTCTGGGGTCCACCCACAATGCAATTTTTCTATTGGGTCTCTGGATAAGTCCTTGTAAAGACATCCCCGTGATGAAAGGGTTAAACTTGCAGAGTAATCTAGTTAGCATTAATTGGATTTTATTTAACAGGCATTATATTTGCTGCTACAATGTGGACACAATATAGAAGAGGCTCTGAGGAGAAGAAAAATGCAAGCTGTTCCACCAACAGGTTTGTTTGAAATTTTACATATTTTTTACAACCTTTTATAGCTGCTCGTGACACATGACATATTTTAAGTGAAATTGATTGAATACAGAATGCATCTACGCTTGAAATTCACAAGATGTTTGCTGGAGTTTCAATCTGATATATTGCACTTTGATATTTTATGAAGCAATCTTTAGCCTGCCTTTTAATTAAAAAAGGTGGGTTATTGCAATTGAAGTTCGGCGACGTCGGGGTTAACATTTATTTGTAGGCGTGATAACTTTTTTTTTATGCATCTTTCACAAATTTGTTTTACATGTTACAAATGACCAGTTCTCGGACAAGTTCAATAATGGCTGAAATTTTTTTTAAATGGCTGATTTATTGTGATTTTTCGCATTTTACGTCACCTTGTTTACGGGATAACTTGAAAAGTTTTTCATGTATCCTTCCCAAATATGTGATGTATGCTACTAATAATCAGTGTTGAACAAGTTGAATAATTGCTGACAAAAAAAAACTTTAAATGGCCGATTTATTTTGATTTTTTCGCATTTTACGTCAATAATTTTACATTGTGGGCTCGAAAACTTCAAAAGTTTTACATTTATCCTACTCAAATTTGTTATACATGTTACTAATGACCAGTGCTCGGACAAGTTAAGTAATGGATGTACATTTCTTTAACAAAAAATGGCTGATTTATTGTGATTATTTTCATTTTACGTCAATAATTTGACTTTGTGGCGCGATGACTTCGAAGTTCAATAATGGCAGCGGACTATTGTCGAGTGCGCTCTTGTTATTCATTGCAAGGTGGGAATTGCGGTCAAGTTACACCTCAATAAATTAACCCTTAAACCACCTCTTATTTATATTTTCACACACCTGTGGTGATAAACAATTTTGTATACATTGAGAATTCAAGTGAAACTATCAAGCAGCTTATTTGGAAGTAAATTTCGTGTAGCGGTTGGTGTCCAGTATTTCAATCAAGCTGTGAACTAGTTACATGGTTCTCTCAATTTTCTTTTTCTGCTGTACAGTTGGCTGATCATTATTTTTTCAGATCCAATGAGCTTGTGGTCAGAAGAAGAATGTAGGAACTTTGAAAATGGTCTCAGAACTTATGGAAAAGATTTCTATATGATACAACAATACAAGGTATGATTTATAACCAATTTAACTGGTACTAAAATTATTTTTTCTTCACCTGATTTAGGTTGATCAAATCCCAACCCAGGAATGGATGTATTTGTTTGTTCAGTGGCTGTCTCCGTTTGCTAGAATTTGTGAAACTGACATATTCTTTCAAATTCAGATTAACGGATATGGTCATAGTTATACTATAATTTGTCACAAGTTTCTCTCATATTATCTCCAACATGATTAATTTGAACTGAAGTAACTCACCAGATAAAAAAAACAGTTGTCACATAAATCAAACATTTTTACATCTTCAGTGAGTGAGGTGTTGCTGTTTTTTTATATAATTTTTAATGTTGAACAGTGATTAAGAGGCTGAAGCCTATTTCTGTCGAACTTGAACTGAATGGTCCTTGTATATGATTGAGTCAAAATTTTCTAGTTTAATCCATAAAACTCGCTGAACGAAACGTACGATTCCCGTCACCACCTTAAATATATTTTTAGCTCCCGCCGTCACCGTAGGTGAGACAGAGGAAGCTATGGATTCCGCCTCCGTTTTCTTCTTTTGCCTATAACTTTGTGAGAAAATAAGCTAGGATAACAATTTTTGGTATGTGGGTTACTTCCAGGTGGATAATGGACAGGTTAAAATATTTTTAATCTGAATTCAATACGCAAGGTCGCAGAGGAGAAATAATGATGTTACGGCATTGGGCCGTCCATGAACATTTCGTTTCCAGATCATATCTCTGAAAGTACTTGTCCAATTGTCCTCAAATTTTACACACAACACCTCTAGGGGGTCTAGTTGTGCCTTTTGGGGTATATGAACTTTGACCTACTTTTGGTTCATAACTATGACCTATTTGGACGTTTTGATGCACACTTCGTTTCTGGAGCAGATCTCGAAAAGTAATGGGCTGATTACAGTCATATTGCACATACATGTTCTCTAAGGTCTCTAGTTGTGCCTTTTCATGTTTTTGGACCTTGACCTTGAAGTTGACCCAGCACTTTGACCTAATTTATGACATCGGTAAATCTGACTGAAATATTTTGCGGAATATCATGAAAATAAGACAGCTACACCATCACTATAAAACAATTTGTAAGGTTTCAGAAGAGGATGCATCTTGAAAAATTTCAAGCTGATAAAATTCAAAATTGCCGCCTATCGGCCATTATTCACCTCAACAGGCCTCATATTGCGGAATATCATGAAAACCACTCAAGATAGCTACACCATTACTATAAAACAAATTGTGAGGTTTCAGGAGGGGATGCAGTTTGAAAAATTTCAACTCGATCAAATTCAAAATGGCGGCCTTAAGGCCATTATTCACTTTCACGTGGCCGTTATTTGTTAAATTGTGCTAGATAGCTAGACCATTACTATAAAACAAAATGTGAGATTTCAGGAGAGGATGCATCTTGAAAAATTTAGACTCGGATCAAATTCAAAATGGCCGCCTATCTGCCATTATTCACTTTCACATGGCCAATATTTGGTAAACTGCTGGATGGCTAGACCATCGGGGGAGGATGCACCCGGGAATATTTTAATTCTTATCGAATTCAAAATGGCCCACAATCGGCATTATTTACCTCGATAGGCCTGATATCAGGTAAACTGTGCTAGATAGCTAGACCATTAGTATAAAACAAATAATTACTATAAAACAAAATGTGAGGTTTCGGGGGAGGATGCACCCTGAAATTTTTTAACTAGTCTATATTGTATTCAAAATGACCGCAAATCAGCCATTATTTACCTCAATTGGCCCGATATCGGGTAAACCGTGCCAGATAGGTAGACCATCACTGGGATACTGATTAGGATCATTAATTTTAACGAAGGTTTGAAATCTCTCACAGACTGCCTAGCTGTTATCTTACTCTTAGACTGAGCCTCTTAGACCTCTTGAGTTTTGACCTAGCGTAGGACTACATTAATAACCCTACACAAAATTGCTTAAATCAAATTCTAATTCGAAGCGGGAGCTCCTGGACTTATGTAGTCTTGATATATTGACTTTCAGCCTAATGCTAATCAACAGAATATTATCATTATGACAGCGCTTTATGATTAAATTTCGTAATGGATGTTTTATTATCTCAAATTGTACAAAAGATTATTGATCTGATGGAGCTACATGTCCACCCCAGCCTGATCATTAGATTTCAGTTGTTTGAATAATAGGTGATGTTTGACTATTGTGTCAACATTTTGATGCTGGAGGTGATGATATGCATTGAACATGTCACTATTAAATTTATTCCTATTGTTCAACCAGGTAAAAACAAGATCAGTTGGTGAGCTTGTTCAGTTCTATTATCTGTGGAAAAAGACTGAACGACATGATATGTTTGCTAACAAAACACGTCTTGAGAAACGAAAATATGCTCTACACCCTGGTGTTACGTGAGTAAACAGAATTTTGATTCCTTTACTTTTTATGCCCCGCTCGTAGGGGAAGGGGGATTTCAGTCGCGCCAGGATTCCGTCAGGCGTCATCCGTCATCTGGCGTCAGTTTTCTTATGAGCGCAAATACTACTTGTCAATTTTTTTGAAATTTTACCATGACATTCCTAGCAACATAGGGGTGTGCAAGTGATTTTTTAAAGATGCTACCAAAATTCAAAATGACCACCAGAGGTCAACTCCAAAATGTTTTGTGGGCGCAAAAACTCTAAAACTTGAAGTCAGAAATTATTCAAATTTTACAATCACATTCCAAACTACGGTATATGGAGATGTGTTTTTTTATGGTTTTACTTGAAATTCAAAATGGCCTGCACGGATCAATTTCAATTTTTTCTGGGCGCAAAAACTTGTTCAAAAATTATTCACATTTTACGATCACATTCCTTTCGATTTTCAATATTTAGTGTGAGGTTTATAAAGAGAGCCATGACTATTTAGAATCCAATTGAGTGCAGTCCTTGGTGAATCAATTCTCTGAATGCATGTTTTTCAGGCTAATAATAAACCAGCATCAGGGTACACTGTGTGTTTGCCGGGACTGACAACTAACTAAATAGACATGACCATCTCCTTTGCACAACTGACTGTGTTGTCCTTGGGCTTAACAGCTCTGCTGTTTTGAATAAAATTGTTAAGCCTAAGGACAGCACAGTTGGTTGTGCAATGATATGGTCATGTCAATTAAAAAAAAAAATCTCATACAATGTTGCTCCAAACCCACGAGCTTAAAATAAAATAAGCTTAAGATAAAATATATTTATCAAGCAAACCAGTCAAGTCATTTATAGATATAAAATGGCATCTATGCTTGTGTGCATAGATTAGGGCTATTATACAAATATATCTTAAAAAAATGGTCATACAAATGCTAGAATTAATTTTAGACCTTCTTTTTGCAGGGATTATATGGAAAGATTTGTAGATGAACAGGAGAATGCAGCAGTGCCTCGAGATCGATCTGCCAGCCCCATCAATTCTTTACTGTTTGGTGATCCTAAGCGGCATCACCATGATGTTCGCAGCCCAGGTGAACATGGTCCACCATCTACTCCAGATATGGATATTGTTACTGCCATGGAACTTGTACATAAAGTTGTGGAAACCAACAAATTACAGTTGTCTCCATTGAAAGCTCATCAACCCCCACCTGAGTTGATAACTGCTGTAACCTCACTTTCTACTTGCCCTGTTTACGTCCCTCCTGCTTCACAGCCAAACTGTTTTGTTTTTGGTGGTGCCATGCCTGTATCAACGACTAGTAGTTCATCTGAGGTACTTAATGTAGAACCTGTTGCGACATTGGTGTCTTTATCCAGTGCTGTCTCAAGTACACCTGTTGCAAACATTCGTACAGCAGATTTAGAAGCATGTGTGGATTCATCAAGCTTTGCAGAGCCTACTTGTAAAAGGCTGAAAGTTGATGTATCTGAAGAAAAAGAAAATTGTGTGCAACTGATAACTTCTAAAAGTGACTGCTCTTCAGCAAATAATTTTTTGACTTCATCAAATGACATAACAGACAGAGGACTTTGTGAAACTAGTTCTAGTTCTATAGCTGTGACCCCATCCACAAAGAAAACGAACATTACTTTAGAAAAATCTTCTTCACCTTTACTTTGTGAAGGAGGTCATAACAAAATGACTGGGAGTAACATGGCTTTGGCCATTTCTAGTATAAGTCCCACCATTCATAATATTGGTGATAGTGGGGTAAGCTTGCTATCTGTAGCAGAGTCTTCTCGTTCACCTCCTCTGGCTGCAGGTCAGTCTCTTGCCCAGTGAATTTCACATTCCAACTTAACAACGGAAATCCAGCTTCCTGCAAAGTATGGCCAAAGAAAATCTGCATGGCTGTTTTTCTGTTCTATTTTTCAGGAAATCCTTCGCCATCTTCCAGTGCTCTGTAAGGATGTGTGTCCATTCAAATATTACTGCTTTTGTAATAATCATGTATGTATATACCTTTTAAAATACCTAGCAATAGATCCCATTGATATTTTGACAATAATAAAACAGTGATCTCATTAAAATCGTGCTCTAATCTCCAACAAGTAATGCTGAGAAACATTTTGACTACTAAAAATCATGCAGGCAGCTGGTCTGTTCGACTGAAAAAGTGCTTGTACTTGTTTTGTGGTATTAGTTTCTCACCCTGTGTTCTTCAGAAGGTTATAGCTGTATTCCTTTGTTATGAAAGATGTGTGCAATATTACTCATAGGCCCACTCAATATAATCATGTGTATATTTCATTTATTGTTTATTTTTTGTGTACATAGATGTACCTGTATTATACTTTTATATTCAATACAGTATATATATTGCACTACATTATGGAATCTTTAATTAAGTAATAAATTCATCTCATGCCACACCAAGACACCAGCTTAACTGGCAGGCTCCAGTGAACCAATCGGTGCATATTTTAATAGAATGATAATTTTGCCATCAACAAAATATATAATATGATCTTCGGCAAAATAATATGGAAAGAACTTTCAAATTTTCTTATGTATATTGTATACTTCTGAATCAAATTTAGGTTACTTTTGTGCAGAATGATGTGCCTAGTAATACAGATGACGTGATAAAGAAATACATTACCTTCAAAACGCCTGGTTTTAAACTGGGTGACCACCTTATTTCCAATTGATTGTCCATTGCGATACATTGTTTCGTGTGATATAACTCCATGAAGCCCTGAAAATGTTTTTTGATCTTAGTCTATGCAGTAGTGTATAGTGAATAGCAAAGCCAGTAGTATTCTTGAGCAGGGGCACTACTGAAACTATCATAAAAGTTCTGAGATAAGCTGTTTAGCTGATCATTGTTGGATCCTTTCTAGCAAGATAATATTTTATTTTGACGTGGTTTTGGATGTCTTTTGTGAAATTCGTGGTTGAGCATATGAGTAAAGGTTAAACCCTACCATCAGTGGGGCTTAAAATTAGGCTACTCAAAACCCGAGCTAAAGATAATATTTTTAAACCACAACAGAGACCTGCCTAAATGAAGTTTAATGTTTAAGAATACTTGGGGGTCGTCTTTGCCGAGGAATTCAGTTATTAGTTGATCTAATATGTCATTAGTTACTAGGAATGCAATTGCTCCGATGCATTTATTACTTATTGACTGATGATGATCTATGAACATTTCACCACTCTCCCAACTGTTGAAAACACTTGTTTTTAATCAAATTATTGTAATTATTTTGATGTCTTGAGTAATATTAGCAGCACTGAAACAATATAATATTATACATTATTCACAAGTGAACAAAATATCTGTAATATAGGTATTAAAAAATGACCATTCAGAGCACCTAAAAGTAGCCATTGGTGGCGACAGTGTGCTATAACCAGTCACTATTTTAAACACAAATCAACTACAACATGTAGTCTAGAATTAAAGTGGTTTATACACCAACACAAATATTTTTTATCATCGTTATGCAAGAAATACTTTGTCACTTTGATCATGTTTCTTTATCTAATTATGTGTAATTACAATGTGTCATTTCTGTAACACATGATCTCAATATGTTAGCTGTGACGTGTTTCAGAAATATTTATGTGTTTTGACAGAAAAAAGTGGGAGACAAGAGCATCCTGTAGCTCAAATACACAATGTTAACAATACTATGCAATACTAAATGCATACCGGTAATTACTTGTGAATGTTTGTTATAACGATTACATGTGGTGACAAGACTATTGTCTCCTGCTTACATAAGTTTATCCTGCAGCTTGTTGTTATGATTGATCAAATTATACTTAACAGGCTTGTACACTTTATTACTTGACTGCCATTTTGCTCCTGTAGACGTAGTGGTGCACAGGGATGTTTATGTTATCCCTTTATCTTTTTATCGCCCTGAAGGAAGGGTGAATATATGAAATCAATTGTAGTTGAGCTTACAAACTTATCAATTGTTTACTGTGTGACTGTTATGTACAGGATGTCTCATTGCATAATTCATTCTAATCATCAGTTTATATTTCATAATTAATTATTCAATCTCATGTCCATCATCAACATTTAATTAATGAGTATTTTTGTACTTAAACAATATGCTATAGTTCGAATTATGCTTTAAGCTGCTGAGTGAAGATTTTTTAAACCTGAATTTGGTTTTTGTACAAATAGTTATTTAGTTTCACACAGACTAAGATCAGAAGTATGTTAGATATTGCCATCGATTTCATGCATGTCCATGCAATGTTGTTTTCACTATTTGTTATTCACAAGTCATGTACGTGCAGGAAACTACATCACAGTTGTATAATTGCCAGGTAGATATATTTATTGTGTACATAGAAGGTCAGTTACTATAAATAATCCCTATTATGTACGAGAGTAAATTTTTACAACAACTGAATGGTTTTGTTACTTTAATTTCATGCCAGTGCTGAATGCAGGAAAGGGAATTATGAGAGAACAAGTTTGAGATAAGTAACTACGAATTATTACAATAGTCTATTAACAAGCTAACTGATTTCCACCACAGAGGTTGGACCAAATGCTCCCTAAAAGAGACGTTTGGACTAAAAGGGTCGGATGGCTAAACCATTACTATTGAACAAAATATGCAAAATATACCATGAAAAGTTTCAACTTGATCAAATTCAAAATGGCCGACCTGCGGCAATTTTTGAAGTTAATATGCATAATGAATGGAAAACTTTGCGAGATAGCTAGATCATTACTATTGAGCAAAATGTGTGGTTTCAGGTAAGGATATGCTGTGAAAATTTTTAACTTTACCAAATTCAAAATGGCCAACTTGCGGCCACTTTCGACTTTAATATGTTTAATAACTGGAATATCGTGCTAGATCGCTAGACCTTCATCAATATTGACCAAAAGGTGCGGTTTCATAGAGGAAAATGTCCTGAAAATTGTTAACTCCATTAAATTAAAAATGGCTGACATGGGGCAATTATTGACATCCAAATTATAGCTATAACATTACTATAGAACAAAATTTCTGGGGGGGATATGCCACAAAAGAATTATATTTGATAAAATTGTTGTATATGTGGTTATTTGCGGTTATCACTCTAGCGAGTTGTTTACATTTCATTCTAGTATGTATTCAGTAGTTGGGGATTATTATATCGAGTTAATCTGTCAAAATTCAATCTATGTGGTCTGATATCTATGATAATCATTCAGGCGAGGCGAGTGAATTCACTGCTGTGCTGGCGCGAATCCTCAGTTGACCAAATTCTTTCAACGGGAACACACGTCTCCCGTCTGTCCGGGGTAATGACGCAAAATGGACTAAGTTACTCGTAGGCCATTTCAACCTACGGTGGTTTGAGTTACAATGAAGCTGTGATTTCGTTGAGTTTAAATGTTTTCTTAGGTGTATGAGTTTCTGCTTGGACTTATCAATCTTATTACCAGACCTGCCAACTATCATATTACAAGTTTCATCGTCACCTGAAAACAGTATGTATGGAATGTTGAACTGTGACAAGGTAATGAAGATTTGTGCCTGAAGAAACTTCTCCACTGTCTGTCAGCTCGCCGATCGCCTTCCAGTTGTCTAAAACAGATCTCGGGTCATACCACGTCCACTAACCACGCAACCACTTCCTTCCTGAGTGCTAAACCATTACACAGTGATCGATAGAACCACGGCGCAACCGTTGTAAACAGAAATATATAATGTATATACCTGTATATTGTAAACGTCAGTCAACAAAGGCGAATATTTTTTTTGAAATCTATGATTAACATTAGGATACCCCTGACAGAGCTTGCTCTTTCATATGAAATAAAATATCTGAAATCAACATTATTTACTAAGATACTTTTGCACTGTGTATATACTTATAGCTATTTATACTTGGTTGGAACTGATTATTGTTAGCAATACATTGAGTAATCTTTATTTTTGTCCAAGACTGCTTGATTTTGAAATGTTGAGAGTTCTCCCATTATAAAAGATTTTTTGAAAGAATGAACCAGCCTCAACTTATCCAAAAATATTTAAAAAAAATTATAGGGCAAGGCCATCATTTACTGTAGTTTTACCCTATTCAGCGCTAGTCTAGGCCTACGTTCCTTGTTCGTTTAATAGGGACATCGCATGTACCGCTTCCATCTTGATCAACTATTTTTGTATTTTTTTAGTAGAGCCTTGCTCTACTGTTTCAGTTGTCTGGGGTTAATGTATTTTAGTGTCTATTTATTCCACGACAATGACGTTAAATTCGTTGAGCTGAGAACAGCGTACAGGTCAACCCAGTGAACTACATGTATATACATATACATGTATATAGCGGGTCAACAAGACCTTCTACGTCCAGTTGATTAATTAGGTCAGTTCGGTGACGTCACACATGACGCGTCTGTGCGACATTAGCTGTAGTATTGAACACCAACAAGCAGAGTGCTTGTATGCACGGCACGTGCATTAGTCCTCAACGCAGTGACACCGCCCAGCAAACACAAGGCTACACAAGGCATTCAACCAATGCTGTTTCAATGTTGGCAGCGTCGCCGTCGTTGGCCCAACATTAAAACAGTATTGGGTGAATGCCTCGTGTTTGCTGTGAGGACTGCATCATATTTCTACAGATCTGTAGAAATACGATGCAGTCTTCCCACCCGCCCAGAAAACACAAGGTAGGCCTATAGTACATCATCATGTATCTGTATCCCTGGATGTGTGAAGAGCTATGCAGATACAGTCATGTTATTATGTCTTTATGATATTCTGCCTCCATTCTCTGTCTCTCGTGAAAAGCGCGACCAGCAGTTCATGGAAATGAAATGAAATGAATCGGGCTTTAGGCCACCTTTGTGCACATATAGGCTAAACTGAGCCAGGAGAACCTCCTGAGGATGGTGAGATGATTGAGATAACACTGTCCTCCAGACACAGGATTCGAAATTCGAGCCCTGGCGGTCTGAGGCCGAACACGCTAACTTTCGGTCACGGAGGCTCCCCACAATACTGACTTTCACACGTGAATGGGGAAGAAACATTTTTAGTTTCTTTCAAACCGCCGAGACCTGGAACCGAGCCCCGAACTCTGGCGTGAAAGGCAGCGGTGCTAACCACTACCCTAGGGCCCCCGCCCAGCAGTTCATGGAAGATATCCTTTTTTTGCTAGGGCCAAGCAAACACTTACACAAGACATTCAACCAATGCTGTTTCAATGTTAGGCCAGCGTCGCCGTCGTTGGCCCATCATTGAGAAACTAACAACTCCAACAATTTTCATCGTGTTTGTTTGGTACATAGCCAGCGGCTCCGGTTATCCTGGAGGTGTCGGTAACGGAATTTTGCTGCATTAGAGGAGGGGCTGTCCAATTAAATTCTGATCAATATAATTATAATTAGTATAAATTGTATTAGAGGTAGGCCTAATCGTTTGTATATTAAATACATGTAGTCCTACACGTGTGTTTGCATTTTATATTGTTTGTTAATTGAATGTTAGTCTATATAATCTCATTCTGAAATATTATTTCACCTATTTATATATTTTGATAATATGATCTTCGGATAGGATTGTAATATAGTAGACCTCGATTAAAAAACGGAGAAATAAAAATTTGACTAACGTTAGGCCTAAAATAATTATAGGAATATGCAGGCTTATCGGTACAATTGGCCTGCTATGTCATAATTGATCTACAAACACACAATATATAATAATAATAATAATAATAATACTTTTATTGACAAAGAGAATCAGTATGATACAAATGTCAGTGTTATAAAAATAAAAGGTAGTCTATGGTATCAAATAATATTCATAATAAAAAATGCATAGAAGTATATGGTTATGAAAATATACCTTTTACACATTAGACAAAAAATATGTATAGATTTTATGTAGACCTAGGCCTATAATAAAAAATACATCTCCTTTCATTTCAGTAGGAGCACTTATAAGCACATTTTGAAGTGATCAGTATTCCCCACAGGAATATTGATCGAAATTCTTTAACATCACAAAAAAAATTCGGAGAAGTCTAGTTTAAACAGTTTAATACGGGTATTGTATGACAAAGTTATAATAATTGCAAAAAACTTTGAACGGATTTCAGATAGACTTTCGACTTCAGATGTCAGACTTTCAACTTCAAACTTCGCATTTTGGGCGTTAGACTCTGGACTTCGGTTTCAGACTTAGGCAACTGGCAAACTTCAGACTTTGGTTTCAGACTCGGATTTTGGACTTTGGACATACTTTGGACTTCAGACTTTGGTTGTTGGACTCCAGGTCTTGAACAGACATACATAGTACTTCAGGCTTTGAACATAATTCAGACAGTTTTTGGACAGACGTCGGACATCAAACGTCAAACTTCGTACATCAAACTTCCGATTGTGGACTTTAGATATCATTTTTCAGACTTCGGATTGTGGACTTCGGACATACTTCAGACGTCAGATTGTAGCCTTCATTGTCAGACATCGTAGGGGAGAGTGGGGCATGTCCACACACCTAACATACTTGTCTAATATCAGATGGATTATTAATAATAAACATTAAATACTATTGTGTAAATATGAGTTTACAATATACCTTGTTAATTCTCTAGACCAACCTCAGATAAATTTCATTGAATCAACACATTCCACTAAATGATGATTTGAGGTTGGTATGCGGACATGCCTCGCACAAGGGGCATGTCCACATGGGGTGTGTGGATATGCCCCACAGTGGGAGGTGGACATACCCCATAGTGGTATTAAACAAGCCTTGGATTTAATAAAAAAAAATGACACACAGAAAAGCATTGAAAATAACACTATAATATATATTTTTTAATATATAGAAGTAAAGACAACAAAACAGAGAGTCAGCCAAGGTAAATTTGTTTAAATCAAAGCAGAGCCGGGGAGAGGGGATATGCTAAAGGACTTTGGGTTCAGGGTGTGATCACTTCAGTGTGCAGGCCCTATGTGGGATCCACGCACACACTGTAGCCGCATAGGCTTCTACAACCAGATATCTCACACTCTGCCAACACAGCCCTCATCAGACCTCTGCTCGTTTTTGTCCTATACTGGCCACTGGTGGCCCACTGACTGCAGCCACTGCTGCCAGTGGTGCGCGTCATGCCATCCACCTCCATCCCAGATAGCAATGTGATGGACCTGGGCCAGCGATGACCTGCAACTGCTTGCCACTGGTGGCCTACCACACGTATGTCCGGCTGATAGCCGATGGCTCATTAGCCACATTGTTTGACAGTGGTGGGTCACCGATGGTCCATCAGTGGCATGGAAATGCCACCCTTTGATTGCCGCCTGAGTGTCGCTGGTGGTCGACAGATATGTTTGTCCAACGGCCCATAACAGACTGCCAGCGGGCACCGGCGATGATGGCTGTGGTCAGTGGACAGCGGGCCAAACTGTTAGTGTGTATCCAGCAGATCTCCCACCAAGCCATGAGACGTTGATTTAATGTTGGTTTAATGGCGGCCGAGCGTTGTAGATGATGGGCTAACATTAAACCAGGATTGAGCTATCATACATCCCATGTTAGCCTCCGGAGGCAGGTACAAAACGTAGCTCATCAAAGATGAGACATTGAACAAGTTTTTGTTACAATGCTGGTCCAACTTCGGAGATTGAAACAACACTAATCCGATGCATGCGGCATTAACGGGGGGGATTAATAATACGGACACAACATTGAAACAACACTGAGATCTGATTGTCAACATGTGCACAAACGTTTTACCCTGCAGTCAAGGTGGGAAGCAAACCCTGATTTAATATTAGCAGTTGTATAATTTTATAATAAATACTAACCAAATTAATCAATCACTGGTTAGTGTTTGTGTCATGGGGCATGTCCACACAGGGCGGATATGCCCCACAATGGGGCATATCCGCACTGGGACTGGGGCATATTCGCCCAGGGTGGACATGCCCCATACAGTATTGGACAATAATTCTTGCATTATCAGCCATGACAGCAATGAACGGCGATATTCACTTCACACATTGATCATATACATCACTCAGCATATGTGGGAACCTTGGTCTGTCAGGACAATTAAAAAGCTAAATAGCTGGAGCCTTCACCACAAGCTATTAAAATAACTTCCACGGACGTTAAAATCATGTTTTGTTTCCAGTAATCAAGACATCAATCTACCCGAATCAAACAACTTGAATAAAAGTATCTCATGCGAAATGTATATCATGTAAACCATATCATTCACCAGCTGGCGCTACATTTAAATATACTGAGACATGTGGACATACCCCAGTGTGCAGATATGCCCCACTCTCCCCTACATACGTTAAACTTCGAACTCAAAGATTCGGACAATTTATTTGTCACACAACAAAAACAAACATAGGGCCTACATATGTAACCAAAAAAGCTCAAGAAATACATTATAATATATGTTATGAGGATCAGGAGAACTGCTGATCAATGGTGATCGCTATCATGCAGACCACTTCAGACAGTTTTCAGACTTATGACAGACTTCAGACAAACTTCAGATAAACTTCGGACAGACTTCAGACGTCAGAGTCCTACTTCAGACTTTGGACCTCGGCCAGACTTCGAGCATCAGACTTCAGATTTTGGACTTCAAACCTTGAACTTTAGACTTAGAGTTCGGATTTTAGACTTTGGATATACTTCAGACAGACCTAGTCCTTCGGATTTTGAGCTTTGGTCTTTGAATTTCAGACTTTGGACAATATAGCCTACTTCAGATTTCTTCGGACTTGAAAGAGTTCAGACTTTGGACTCCAAACTTCAGACTTTAAAGTTCAGAAACCCCCACTGGGTTTTAATACTTTAAACAGTTAAATAATAAATTAAACACCATTTTCTATGACTTGGTCTTTTGAATACAATAAGCAAAACAGTTAAGCAGCTTTAATAATTAGTGTGAGATAGCTCTATTTTAGCTGTCCGTAGAACAATAACCCTGAAGGTCGACGCAAGCTCTACTTCAGTGCCGTCAGGCTCTAGTTTTTTAATACGTACAGTAACTGGAAAATGGAAACTATATCTTGACTTTGAAAGCAAACATATTAATCCGCCTTTGTGGCTTTAAAATCTTTTTAGGATCCGTTGTTATTGTATCGTTGTTGTCTAAGTTTTCTAATACCGGTAGTGGTTTGACGATATTCGTTGCCTAGGATATGTTTTGTATTTTGCTTATTAATGCCTTAAAATTTCTTTATTTAAACTGGAAATTAACTGATCTAGTTCAATGGTATCTAATTCTTTTAATTTATTCCCTACTTCTATTATTCTGTTCTTTAAAGGGACTGGCCCAGGCTAAAATCATCAAAAAATCGGTGATTTTATTTCGGGTTCTTAATATGACCATATGATGTAAACATGTACATAGACTAGAACTGCAAATTTTGATAATTTTTGTGCTGCGCATTCACCAGTTAGGCTAGATATAGAGACGAAATTCCCGCATTTCCTATTTTTGACATGGTTGTCAATAATTAGAAATCGGGAATTTCGTCTCTATATCTAGCCTAACTGGTGAACGCGCAGCACGAAAATTATAAAAATTTGCAGTTCTAGTCTATGTACATGTTTACATCATATGGTCATATTAAGAACCCGAAATAAAATCACCGATTTTTTGATGATTTTAGCCTGGGCCAGTCCCTTTAACATTCAGTTTTTACAGCTATATTTGTCTCCTTCGTGTGCCACCGCCGCCATTTGTTTTGGCCACCGGTACTGCTCCAACATGGTCTTATCGTAGTCTGTGGCGGGGGTTACCATTGACGTTGCCGAATGTTCGACAAGTCAATGGACGCGACCATCGTCTCAGGCCCGATCTTGATCGTAGTGTCTTACCCGGTCAGCAAGTGCAGAAACTTGTCAAAGTAGATGATTTCCTTAATTCATTCTTTATTCATTCCATATTCGTGCAGACATTGTCAGATATGTGTGTGCTACTTAGTCCCGTGCGACAGGGGGCGGCTATCCAGCCACGTGGCTGAATGTGGATGACGCGGTTACACGTCTGATCTCCGAGAAGGTCAGTGGAAGAATGAACGAGCGCGGCCGGGCCGCACATGGCTTGAGCCGGGCGGAAGTGCTGACCCTTCGATCAGCGATTCCGTCCGGCTCGAATTAGGGCGCGATAATCTGCAAGTGAGGTCGCCACAGTCTAACAGATGAAGAAATATCTTCTTGTTAATGCACATGCACAATTTTAAATCTATATATTACAACAACGAGTGAAGGACCAATTCCTACACAATTGGTCTTCTGAAATAAACTCTAGTAGTAAATGCATCAAATACAGAATGTTCAAAAACGTCTCTGCCACCTGAAAATTACCTATTGAAGCTGTCGTAGGCCTACTATCAATGATGCACTATGGCGAGATTTTGTTATATAAACCAACCTTCCAAAAGATTCTGGATGTCATGGTGACGTCCCTCGCAATTTATGAGTATGTGATTTATGTGCTGAATTGGGTCATGAGTTCCATTTCTTATTTAAATATCCACGTTTTAATAAAGCTAGCAGAAAATACTTGCCAATTGTTTTGGTTCAAACCCCATCGACCGTCTGGTTTGAACGGATGATGAATTGTACAACTGTAAAATTATGTAAATATAAATAATAATGAACACATTCAAATGGTAATTTATAAATATTGTATGATAATGTATATTTTGTCACCGTTACATATTTATGCCACCTGGTAATACATACATGTCTGTAGGCCCATACATGCAGATCTCGATGAATAAATTAATTACAGTCTTACGGACTGCTAACTTGAAAAATTATGGCTGGATTCTCAATTTTTATGTATGTAGGCTAATCTAGTGCCGCTCTTCAGAAACTATCATTATAGGAATTTGGCAAAGTCAGTAAATCTATAGTGGTTATATATACCAGAAAGTGAGGACGTATAATATAGATAAATTAGTAGTAATAGGTACATCACAAAAAGTCATTTTGATGGTTTTTTCTCCAGAATTTGTAAGACACTGCAATAAAAGGCATATTTTTCTCTGATTGTTTGTTCTTTTTGTTTACTATTAGGTTTACTATTTGAATGTCACGTTTATGACCTTTTCTGGGGGTCCCATCATTAGATTTTTTGCTATTACAAAAAATGGTGCCAACTCTCGCCTTTACTTTCATAATTGTTGCAACAAATGCTTGAGGTGAGTGGAACAGGCATGTTGTGGGGCCTTCTTATACGTTTTGTTTTTACACATGTGCCATTTTCTTAATTTTTGTAAAAAATGCCAAAAATGTAAATAGACTATGTCCACTGCCCTATGAGGAAGCTCTGAAGGCCATCATTAGGCCGTTTGGACAGAACAATGTGGGAATCTCTAAGAATTAGATACCCGGGGAAGGCTGCACTAACGTTAGTTTGCCCAGGGTAAAACCTGGGTGAAGTTTTGTTTGCCGGCCCTATGCTTACTTATGAGGCACCAGGGGAAAAAATGGAAGTTTCTTAGCCATAATATGAAAATCCATCATTATATTTCTTTTTCCCTGACGCCCTCAGAGACTTAAAAAAAGTGGCCGGAAGCTATGCCCAAATCTCTGATTGTTATGTTCATATAGTATAGGCCCCTATTTGCTACTGTTGCCTACTGCTTTAAAAAGTTCAATTGTCCGAGTGATGTTTTGGATTCTGTATCTCTTCCGCAATTCGCAACATTCAGGTGACAATTTTTGGACGTTTTTATGATTTAGCTCAGATTTTGATCTAGCACAGGATTTTTCTTGCTCAATAAAAACAGTGGAATGTCGTCAAATATTTTGTTGCCATGTTGAACAAGACTACATAAGTCCAGGAGCTCCCGCTCCGAATTAGAATTTGATTTAAGCAATTTTGTGTAGGGTTATTAATTTAGTCCTAGGCTAGGTAAAAAATCAAGACGCAAGACAACTAGGTCTAAGAGTAAGATAGGAACTAGACAGTCTGTCAGAGATTGCAAACCTCTATTGAAATTAATGATCCTAATCAGTATCCCAGTAATGGTCTACCTATCTGGCACGGTTTACCCGATATCAGGCCAATCGAGGTAAATAATGGCTGATTTCCGGTCAATTTGAATTCGATATAGACTACCGGTAGTTAAAAAATTTCAAGGTGTATCCTCCCCCGAACCCTCACATTTTGTTTGAAAGTAATTATTTGTTTTATAGTAATGGTCTAGCTAACTATCACAGTTTACCTGATATCAGGCCTATCGAGGTAAATCATCCCGATCGTTGGCCATTTAAATTCGATATGAGTTGTGCATCCTCCCCCGAAAAATCACAATTTGTTTTATAGTAATGGTCTAGCCATCTAGCACGGTTTACCAAATAACGACCATGTAAGGTGAATAATAGCCTAAAGGCTGCCATTTTGAATTTGATCGAGTCGAAATTTTTCATAATGCATCGTCTCCTGAAATGTCACATTTTGTTTTATAGTAATGGTCTGTCCATCTAATATGGTTTACCAAATAGCGGCCATGCGAAAGTGAATAATGGCCGATAGGAGGCCATTTTGAAATTGATCAAGTCAATTTTTTTCAAGATGCATCCTCTCCTGAAATCTCACATTTTGTTATATAGTAATGGTCTAGCTATCTAACACGGTTTACCAAATAGCAATGTGAAAGTAAATAGTGGCCGATAGGCGGCCATTTTGAATTCGATTGAGTCAAAACTTTTTAAAAGGCATTCTCTCCGGAATCGTCACATTTTGTTTTATAGTAATGGTCTAGCTATCTAGCACGGTTTACCTGATATCAGGCCTATCGAGGTAAATAATGTCGATTGTCGGCCATTTTGAAATAGATAATTAAAAAATTTCAGGGTGCATCTTCCCCCGAGAACTCATATTTTGTTTTATAGTAATGGTCTAGCCATATAGCACGGTTTACCAAATATCGGCCATGTGAAAGTGAATAACGGCTGATAAGCGGCCATTTTGAATTTGATCAAGTCGATATTTTTCAAGATGCATCCTCTTCTGAAATCTGACATTTTGTTTTATAGTAATGGTTCAGTTAGCTAGCATGATTTACCCAATATCAAGCTTGTCGAAGTGAATAATGGCCGATAGGCGGCCATTTTGAATTTGATCAAGTTGATTTTTTTTCAAAATGCATTTTCTCCTGAAACGACTTTGTTTTATAGAGATGGTGTAGATATCTTGAGCGGTTTTCATGATATTCCGCTATATGAGGCCTGTCGATGTGAATAATGGTCGAAAGGCGGCCATTTTGAATTTTATCAACTTGAAATTTTTGAAGATGCATCCTCTCCTGAAAACTGACAATTTGTTTTATAGTAATGGTGCAGCTACCTTGAGCGTTTTTTGTGATATTCCGCAATATCAGGCATGTCGAGGTGAGTAATGGCCGATAGACGGCCATTTTGAATTTTATCGACTTGAAATTTTTCAAGATGCATCCTCTTCTGAAACCTTACAATTTGTTTTATAGTAATGTTGTAGTTATCTTGAGCGGTTTTCATGATATTCCGCAAAATATTTCAGTCGGATTTACCGATGTCATAAATTAGGTCAAAGTGCTGGGTCAACTTCAAGGTTCAAAAACCTGAAAAGGCACAACTAGGGACCTTAGAGAACATGTCTGTGCAATATGACTGTAATCGGCCCAGTACTTTTCGAGATCTGCTCCGGAAACAATGTGTTTGCAAAACGTCTAAATAGGTCATAGTTCTGAACCAAAAGTAGGTCAAAGTTCATATACCCCAAAAGGCACAACCAGACCCCTTAGAGGTGTTGTGTGTAAAATTTAAAGACAATCGGACAAGTACTTTCAGAGATATGCTCCGGAAACAAAATGTTCACTGACGGCCCAACGCCGTAACATCATCATTTCTCCTCTGCGAGCTTGCGTATTGAATTCAGATGAAAAATAATTTAACCTGTCCATTATCCACCTAGAAGTAACCCACATACCAAAAATTGTTATCCTCGCTTATTTTCTTACAAAGTTATAGGCAAAAGAAGAAAACGGAGGCGGAATCCATAGCTCCCTCCGTCTCACCTACGGTGTCGGTGCGAGCTAAAAAAAAAAATCAGCATAATTTTATTGCACAATTTTAAAATTTATGACGTACCTAGTAGTAATTTCATGATCATGGTCTGGTAACCAATAAATGATTTGTATTTCAAAATTTTACCAGGGTTCAAAAACTTAAGGGAGTAGGCCTACTGACGGATAACATATTCCCAAATCCATTAAAGTAACAGATAATAGGCGTTTTGTCCGTTTATTTGCCTCTGCATTATAGCCTAAAGTAGTGTGATTCAATGTAAGCAACTGCATTAATAATACTGTTCAGAATGACTTGATGCAAAACACAATTAATTTATAATATTCTTTATTAATTATACTTCCTAGTAATCCTGTACATATCAAATAAAAATTCACATCTTGTCACTTCCTAATTAATCCATCATATACCTGTATGATAATAACACTGACAAGACAGAGGAATGTTGCAGTATGAACATGATGAATAACGTTATATAATAAATTCTGTGAAACGCAGTGACGTCATCGGAAACCGTTTTGAATGGCAACTCAGTGAAAACAAAGTTATATAAGACCCCCTCCCCATACTTAATTGTATTCGCTAGCTCGGTGAAAACAAATGAGCTCAAGGTCATTGAGTTTCACAGAATTATGGAATTTTCAGTCATTTTCCTGTACATTGAGGTCCACAGGCTAAATGGACAATGGGAATTGCACAAAATTGTTCTGAGCAACTATTTCACTTGTTTGCAAGGTGTCATTATGAAGGTGTGCACATGGTGGTTCACATAGGCAAGACAATACTAAATTGTACATAATACTGATCATGTTATAAATTAATAAATAAGTACATATCAACACACTTCGAATGCATATATATAAAAAGCTCGTTTCATGTAGTGCATCTCAATTAAAAATACACATTAGCCTACTTTCTAACCAATTTATTATCAGCTACAGAGTAAAATTACATCTAAATCTAAAACCTTTTTTGAATATATCGCAGTTTCAATGTTACATTTAAAAGATGATAAGTGTGATGTGATTGGCATTTGATCATACCACAAGATATAACTGTTTTCGATAAGAAAACGTCAAAATTATGCCCGGAATTATTGCCCACCCCCCCCCCCCTCTCGCATCAAAAACATATTACCCCCAGAAATATTTTTGCACAAATATTACCCCTCTACCTTAAAAAAAGCTGGAGAGGCTACTTTCGAAACCATACAAATAGGCACACCCTCTTAGGCCTATTTTATTCGCAAGGTGGCTACCGTCAGCCATGTTTTCCAATAGAATCCTACCAAAAATGAATCATATTGTGATAAATAGGCTACAGGGAAAGTTCTCACATCAAATTGCAATCCAACAAAAGGTTTTGGAGATATCTCGTTTACAAGCTTTACTGAGCAAAACAAAGTAGGCTATAACTTTTGACGAATTTTAGCACTTTGAATGTTATCAAACACCCATCATTTTATTTTTTGATCACACATATTGCTTATCATACATATAAATCAGAACATAACACATAGGTGAATTCAAAATGGCAAACACGACAAACAACATAGGATCAACCAATGCTGCCTTGATGCTGGACCACCGTCTAAGACACTGGCCCAGCATCAAACAAAACCAGGATGGGGCCTAGGTGTGTTTGTGTGTGTGTGTGTGGGGGGGGGGGGGGCATAATAGTTTCAATAGAGCCAAATTTACTATTTTTTGTGGACATTAACTCCTTAAGAACAGGGCTTCAAAACAAAAGAAATGAAGAAGTTTGTAATGCAAAGATGATGGTTTTCATTTATATCTTCCCAAACATATACGCTAAAAAATGTAAGATATTGGCGATACACTGTGATACATATTTTCTACCAGTCTTTCATCTACTCAACATCTTATGTTATCAATAACTATGCCTATCTGAATGATAATCTCAACACGCTTTAAAAAAATGTTGTCAACAACTATCATTGAACACGCTTATGTCAATACAATACAGCTCACTGTGCATCTAAAAGAAAGCCTTCTGTTTAAATCTAGTCATATTTTTGCGCAAATGTTTTACTGTGCGTCATAATGTACGCCTACCATCTATAAATTAATGCCACAACAATAACACGTTATTATAAGGAACAATAACTCTGCGGCTCTGTATGCATAATGTAATACAGCGTAGTACAGATAAATTAAACGCTTTCCTTGCAGTACAAAGTTGTGATTTTCAATTGATTATTCCCAAAATTTTCAGTGGCCGGCTGAATTGATCATTGCTCTTTGTAAATGACAGTAGTGACACATATCTGTGGAATCGAAATATACCGGGAGATTCATAGATTAACCAGAATTTGAGCAATCGCTACCTAATTTGACAAAACGCTTCTTTTCAAACGAATTAATATGACCTAAATGAAAAGACGATGTATGACCTCAGTTGCGCTCTGCACCACTGAAACAAACATAATAATCACAAGAAATACAGTCACTGCAACAATTAACCCTCTCAGTTAGACTTCCCGAGTACTGGGCAACAGTAGGCCTACGGGTCCCCAGTACAAGTCACGAGATAACTAAGTTGATACAAAACTGAAGAACAGGGGTGGCCGGAGGACCAGAGAAGTCAGGGAGGCATGACATTTTATCTTTTTTTTTGTCGGGGTGCTCTCCTATCTGGATACATCCCTCGATCATGGCTCCAACCAGGAGCTCATACTGGGAATATATTGATCTGTAATGGAATTCGCAATGAAAGGGTTAAATTAGTTTCTTATTTACAAATTGCCTATCACACTATCATATTATTTTTACAATCAATTCGCATATCTAACATACATCCAGTTGACAAGCTCTCACCTTGCAATGAGATATATTATCCATGGGTAAATTATAATATTATTCTTTCAGTTTTACATGCCAATGGAGGCGGCTACTCTATGCATTTACATAGTATACAACACACTGTAAATAAAGAACGTGTCCTAATGGATAATGAATACTACCTGCTTTTACATTACTTTTAGAAAAATCGATATATACCTTCATAAGATGAATGAATTAGTTTTAAATCTGAATATATTTCTATTCTGGGCAAGCTATGCAGAGAAAGTAGGTAATGCAGCCCTTCACTCAAGAAAAGAGAAGAGTTGTTAAATAGCCTGCTAGAGGACTGGTGTCTTCAGTCCACTTGAGTGGTGCTACACACGATAACAGTGATTTTCTTGATTCATAAGCTTCAAAACGTGTTTTCCTGCTATCGCCTGTGCATGTGCATTACTTTTAAACGAAGGACTGGTAATCAGGTATATGGGTGAAAAATAAAAAGTTGATCTACCAAGATTTTTTTGTATTTCAGAATGTTCAGAGACACATTTCAATCACTTTTCCTCATCTTTTGGAAATTAAAAACAGCGAAAATGCACGAATCTGTGTAACTGCCACAACCCTCTGTGTAATGTGTTGTAAATCGAAAAATGTCACTTATTTGGCTAGAGAAATGTATGTAATATAATATGAATGCATACCTGACAGGATATTTTCAGTATCTCAAATGTAACTTGTTTAGGTTGTATGAAGAACAAAAAAATTCTTCAACATCTCATTATGCACAAGATGGATAATTTACTTCAGATAATTTTTAAAATTACATCATTCTTAGTCGAATGCAACCATTTTTACTTTAATAGACAAAGAGTTCAGGAAATTGTAAATCATAAATGGGAACAGACTCTTCTTCACAGCGAGCTTTGCGTGGAGTTCCACCAGGACTTTCTTGTGGTCTTGATATCATATCCAAGATCTCATTCACTTTGTCTTCAAATTGATGGCTCTGTAATTTGACCAAGAAATAAGTTAATTCTTGCTTATTTCAATACTATTTTCAAAATATTTTCAAATACCTTACTTGAAACAAGTTGTAAAAATCATTTTAAAAATTGCGAAAAGTTATCTTACTGTCTCAGATCGCGCTACTATCTCCTCAAATGGTCCTGATCGAAAAGATTCAAGTATTTGAATTCTTCTAGCTTCTGCTTCCTCCTTAGCTTTTGGATTCGTTTCTGAAATGAATAATAAATATGTACTTTTTTGTTGAATCATGTTGTGCAGAGAATATGCGAATACATATTGTCAAATGTGTATTTCTCATTTATTTACCCATTTTTAATCAATTTCATGGCAGACCATTATGAGGAAATAATTTGATAACTAGACAAAATAGAATAAAAAATACAGCTTTCACTAAATAATTTTTTTGGATTAAATTGTGATGCATATGTGAACTGGAAACAGGTGAGACTTCCAAAGACAGGTTGAAACATGGATTCTTTTTTGGAGTGTCGAACCTGGGGCATTTTTATAATTGACAAAAATAATACACACACTTCATGCAAAAGCGTAAATATTTGAAAACTGAAGCTGAAAATACTTGCATAATATATTATTTATGACAAAGTTCCTATTTTCTAATGCATTATTTGATGCCAATAAAAGGGAAATTTCAAACCATGTCCAGGAGAACTGTCTACTACAAGACACCATATAAACTAGACCAGAGCTCCCGCCTGGCATAGAAATAAATTTCTGTGATTTTCCATGTAGACGATTTGACATAATTCACTTCAAACCATAAGAGTTGAGTTCACAACATTTATTCAGCCACATACAGTATTGACGAAATTACACAATGGCATGTGTGAATCAGTTTGTTATGTGTACCGGGTACGGATTTTCCACATCAGACATTTTTCATTTAATCTGAGTTGAAATTTTTCAGAGTGATATCCCTCACTGAAACGTCACATTTTGTTTTATGGCGCTGGCTTAGTTATCTGGTGTGGCTTGACAGTTCTCAGACATATGAAAGTAGGGGCCGGGCAGCAATTTTTAATTTGATGAAGAGTTTACTTTTTTCCCCAAAACCTCACATTTAGTTTCATAGGAATGATTTAGCTTACGGACATGGGAGGTGTCTATTTCTGATAAATAAAAATATTTTTCGTCAAAGCTACAAGGGCTAATCTGTTTTATTAGTAGACTAAATAAATGTTATTGAGAATGAAATGAGTGTTTACACATCAAGTTTTGCAAAAGTTTGATCTCAAATTCAAAAAAATATGAGGAATTTTCACTCGCTTAAAAAAAAGATTACACACTGGACACCTATACATGTAATAGTATTGCATAAGAGGAGCACAAACAACTTTTGGTGTCTCTTGTGTGACCATTCATAGAAAAGATAAAGCATCACAAGTACATTGTTACCCCATGACTCACTCATTCACCATAAATACAGTGCTCTGGTAGTATAAAGTATAGAATGTGTGACTACACAAGTTATTCAAATATATTTCAGATGGCTAATTAAGTAGGCTACCATACACTCTGGATGAGCAATGTACGAATTTAGCAAGTAACCATCAAGAGGTCAACTGTGTATTGTTATCTCTTATACTCAGCAAATACTACAGAATAGGTTTCATCCTTCATTTTTTTGTTACATTATATGCTTGGATTAAACTAGAAAGAGTTGTTCGGAATCGAACATGAAAGCAACCCTCTGTTACCACCAGTCACCCATTTTAAATTTCATAGATCAGCTTTGTCAAGAGTTAGCCTTCTAACACAGGAAAGTTTTTCAAACAAAGATTCCGAGATAATGAGCAAAATTGAAAAAAAAACGGCTACCAGTCGACCAAATTAGATTTTGTATCTGCTAAATTTGTCATGTGTTGTCTTTTCCAAGATAATTAGCAAAACTGACTAAAAATGGCCAAAAGTCAGCCATTTTGTATTTTATTCCTGCAAAATTTGTCACAGGTTATCCTTGTGATTAGATACCTTACATTATGTTTTTGAGCAATTTATTTCTTGAAATTATTAAATTCCAAAGCGGCCATTTTAAAATTGTTCGCTCCCAAAAGGTAAGTAGGTCATTGACTGATATAGCTGAGTATATTTGCCAAATTAAAAGAAGATCTGATGGAAACTTTTTCCTGAAACGCGCTAACAGGCATTTCTTTGTAAGTGGCCGTAGTAACAAGATTACGTAAGTCCAGGTCCGAATTAGAATTAATTTAAGCAATTTTGTGTAGTGCTATTAATGTAGTCATAGGCTAGGTCAAAAATCAAGACGCAAGACAACTAGGTCTAAGAGGCTCAGTCTAAGAGTAAGATGAGAACTAGACAGTCTGTCAGAGATTGCAAACCTCCATTGAAATTAATGATCCTAATCAGTATCCCAGTAATGATCTAACTGTCTGACACGGTTTATCCGATATCAGGCCAATCGAGGTAAATAATGGTTGATTGACGGTCATTTTGAATTCGATCTAGTTAAAAAATTTCAGGGTGCATCCTCCCCCAGAACCTCACATTTTGTTTCATAGTAATGGTCTAGCCAACTAACACAGTTTGCCAAACATTGGGCATGTGAAAGTAATTGATGGTCGATAGGCAGACATTTTGAATATAGTTAAAAAATGTCAGGGTGCGTCCTCCCTCGAGACATCACATTTTCTTTTATAGTTATGGTTAGCCATCTAGCACGGCTTACCAAATATCGGCCATGTGAAAGTGAATAATGGCCGATAGGCTGCCATTTTGAATTTGATCAAGTCGAAATTATTCATAATGCATCCTCTTCTGAAATCCTAGATTTTGTTTTTTAGTAATGGTCTAGCCATCTAGTACGGTTTACCGAATAACGGCCATGTGAAAGTGAATAATGGCATATAGGCGGCCATTTTGAATTTGATCGCGTCAAAATTGTTCATAATGCATCGTCTCCTGAAATGTCACATTTTGTTTCGTAGTAATGGTCTAGCTATCTAGCACAGTTTACCAAATATCAGCAACGTGAAAGTAAATAGTGGCAGACAGGCGGCCATTTTGAATTTTATAGATTAAAAAAATTCAAGATGCATCCTCTCCTGAAATCTCACATTTTGTTTTATAATATGGTAATGGTCTAGCTACATGTATCTAGCACGGTTTACCAAATATCAGCAATGTGAAAGTAAATAGTGGCCGATAGGCAGCCATATTGAATTCGATCGAATTGAAAGTTTTCCTAATGCATCCTCTCCTGAAACATCACATTTTGTTTTATAGTGATGGTCTAGCTATCTAGCACGGTTTACCTGATATCAGGCCTATCGAGGTAAATAATGTCGGCCATTTTGAGTTGAAAATTTCCAGGGTGCATCTTCCCCCAAAAACTCACATTTTGTTTTATAGTAATGGTCTAGACATCTAGCATGGTTTACCAAATATCGGCCATGTGAAAATGAATAATGGCCTGTAGGCGGCCATTTTGAATTTTATCAAGTCAAAATTTTAAAAATGCATCCTCACCTGAAATCTCACATTTCACTTTATAGTAAAGGTCTAGCCATCTAGCACGGTTTAACAAATATCGGTCATGTGAAAGTGAATAAAGGCCGATAGGAGGACATTTTTCAAGATGCATCTTCTCCTGAAATCTCACATTTTGTTTTATAGTAATGGTCTAGCCATCTAGCACGATTTACCAAAGAACGGCCATGTGAAAGTGAATAATGGCCAAAAGACGGCCATTTTAAATTTAATCAAGTCAAAATTTTTCAAGATGCATCCTCTCCTGAAATCTCACATTTTGTTTTATAGTAATAGTTTAGCTATCTAGCACGGTTTACCCAATATCAGGCCTGTCAAGGTGAATAATGGCCGATAGGCGGCCATTTTGAATTTGATCAAATTGAAATTTTTCAAGATGCATCCTCTCCTGAAACCTTACAAATTGTTTTATAGTAATGGTGTAGCTATCTTGAGCGGTTTTCATGATATTCCACAAAATATTTCAGTCGGATTTACCGATGGTCTAAATTAGGTCAAAGTGCTGGGTCAACTTCGAGGTCAAGGTCCAAAAACCTAAAAAAGCACAACTAGGGTCATTGGAGTTCATGTATGTGCAATATGTCTGTAATCGGCCCAGTAGTTTGCGAGATCTTCTCCGTAAACGAAGTGTGTGTCAAAACGTCTGAATAGGTCATAGTTCTGAACAAAAAGTAGGTCAAAGCTCATATATCCCAAAAGGCACAACTAGACCCCCCTAGAGATGTTGTGTAAAATATGAAGACTATTGGACAAGTACATTCTGAGATATGCTCCGGAAACAAAATTTTCACGGAAGGCCCAACGCCGTAGCATTATTTTCTCCTCTGTGACCTTGCGTATTGAATTCAGAATAAAAATATTTTAACCTGTCCCATATACCAAAAATTGTTATCCTAGCTTATTTTCTTACAAAGGTATAGGCAAAAGAAGAGGTAAAAACCCGGGCGGAGGCAGAATCCATAGCTCCCTCCATCTCACCTAAGGTGACAGCGGTAGCTAAATAAAGGGTTAAAGATATGGGCATCAAAATGTCACCAGAAAATTCCCCAGTGGTATGTGATGGCTATGTGAAGTATGAGGAAGCAGAAGTTGATAGATCAGCTATCTTGCAAAATTACAGAAATAAGAAGAAAAAACGAACCTTACATTTTGTTCTATATTCATAGTCTAGCTATCTCACTTTGTTTTCGAGTTAGGTAAATATTCACAATTCAGAATGGCTGCTAAACGGCCATTTTAAAATATATCTGCCAAATCAAAATTTTTTTTCCTGAACCGCACTTATGGTCAATGCTATGGGTATCAAAATGTCACCAAAACAAGGGAATACAGTAAGCAGCCCGCCTCCTTACCTCCAGCCTGCACTTACCTAATGCTTTTTTCAAAGATTCAAAAGTTATTTCTTCTTTGCTGCTATTTCTCTGAAAGTGGTTGTAAATAGATAGTTAGCACAGATATGCATAGGGTATATAAAAAAATTGGTCAGTACAATAAAAATGATTCCACTCTCATTGGAAAAAAGATGTATCGTATGATAATACAACAAAAATATTTGTTAAGTTTTAACATTGACAGGATAAAATTACCATCACATAAGTCATTTTAAATTTTGTTCTCTATTACATGTATTGTAATTGTCTGTGAAGCAACAAGCAACACTTTGAATAGGATACCGGTACAAGGAAAACTAGTTATCCCTTTCACGAAGTCTAATTACTGTTGTAAAAGCCCATAAGTGGCCATTATAAAATCATTATCAGACAAATGGTCTGGATAATAAAATATATATATTTTCCATTCTTACATATATTGGCGTTTGTGTTCATGTTTGCAATACCATGTACCGCAGGCAATGTTGTGACAATCAGGTTGAAGACTATGAGTTATTTTTATAATATAAATTTGTAGATTAAAATTGATAACTTCATCAATGTCAAATCTTGAGCTATAGAAAAGTTTGAAAAGCGAATAATGTATAACATGCACTGCTACTCCTTAAATACGTTACAATAATTATGTTTTCAAATGGATATTGACTCATCATTTAAAATATTTTAGACTGACTATACAACTTAAAAACTACATTATTAATATATTTGATATACATGCACTACTATGACCTATTTACTACATGTATTCCACATGAGTCCTGAAAATATCTTACCTGAACAGACTTTGGTGTAGATGCTCCACTTTCAATACTAAGAGAATGAATGTCACTATTACTCTTGCTGAAATCCACAGTGTCTGTGAAATAAGTAAAAAATTAATTTTTGAAGATGTTATGTATATAATGTTATGTTATGTTATGTTATGTATATAAAATACTTTGACCAGTTAAACACTACTAAATATTGAAGAGGGTTGGCACTTACAATATCAACTGTATGAGAGGTCTAATACTGCAGACACCAATTGGTCATCACATGTACTACTATGTACTTATAGCTATGAATTCGATCTAGTTAAAAAAATTCAGGGTGCATCCTCTTCTGAAACCTCACATTTTGTTTTATAGTAATGGTCTAGCCATCTAACACAGTTTGCCAAATATTGGGCATGTGAAAGTAAATAATGGCCGCTAGGCGCCTATTTTGAATCTAGTTTAACAAGACTACATAAGTCCAGGAGCTCCCGCTCCGAATTAGAATTTGATTTAAGCAATTTTGTGTAGAGTTATTAATGTAGTCCTGGTCTAGGTAAAAAATCAAGACAACTAGGTCTAAGAAGCCCAGTCTAAGAGTAAGATAAGAACTAGACAGTCTGTCAGAGATTGCAAACCTCCATTGAAATTAATGATCCTAATCAGTATCCCAGTAATGGTCTCCCTATCTGGCACGGTTTACCCGATATCAGGACAATCGAGTTAACTAATAGCTGATTTACGGTCATTTTGAATTCGATATAAATTAGTTGAAAACTTAGGGTGCATTCTCCCCCGAAACCTCAAATTTTGTTTTATAGTAATGGACTAACATCTAACACAGTTTGCAAAATATTCGGCATGTGAAAAAAAATAATGGCCGATAGGGGGCCATTTTGAATTTGATCGAGTCAGAATTTTTCAGGATGCATCCTCAGCTGAAATCTCACATTTCATTCTATAGTAATCGTCTAGCTATCTAGCACGGTTTACCAAATATCGGCCATGTGAAAGTGAATAATGGCCTAAAGGCGGCCATTTTGAATTTGATCAAGTCAAAATTTTCCAAGATGCATCCTCAGCTGAAATATCACATTTCATTCTATAGTAATGGTCTAGCCATCGAGCACAGTTTACCAAATATCGCCCATGTGAAAGTGAATAATGGCCGATAGGAGGCCATTTTGAATTTGATCAAGTCAAAAATTTTCAAGATGCATCCTCTCCTGAAATCTCCCATTTTGTTTTATAGTAATGTTCTAGCCATCTAGTACGGTTACCAAAAACCGGCTATGTGAAAGTGAATAATGGCCGATAGGCGGCCATTTTGAATTTGATCAAGTCAATTTTTTTCAAGATGCATCCTCTCTTGTAATCTTACATTTTGTTATATAGTAATGGTCCAGCTATCTAACACGGCTTACCAAATATCAGCAATGTGAAAGTAAATAGTGGCCGACAGGCGGCCATTTTGAATTCGATCGAGTCGAAAGTTTTTAAAAGGCATCCTCTCTCAAAACGTCACATTTTGTTTTATAGTAATGGTCCAGCTATCTAGCACGGTTAACCTGATATCAGGCCTATCGAGGTAAATAATGCTGATTGTCGGCCATTTTGAATTCGTAAGGCACAACTAGGGACCTTAGAGAATATGTATGTGCAATATGACTGTCATCGGCCCAGTACTTTTCGAGATCTGCTCCGGAAACGAAGTGCGCGTCAAAACGTCTAAATAGGTCATAGTTCTGAACCAGAAGTAGGTCAAAGTTCAAATACCCCAAAAGGCACAACTAGACCCCCTAGGGGTGTTGTGTGTAAAATTTGAAGACAATCGGACAAGTACTTTCAGAGATATGCTCCGGAAACGAATTGTTTACGGACAGCCCAACGGCCCAACGCCGTAACATCATCATTTTCTCCTCTGCAACCTTGCGTATTGAATTCAGATTAAAAATATTTTAACCTGTCCATTAGCCACCTGAAAGTAACCCACATACCAAAAATTGTTATCATAGCTTATTTTCTTACAAAGTTATAGGCAAAAGAAGAGGCCAAAAAAAAACGGAGGTAGAATCCATAGCTCCCTTCGTCTCACCTACTGTGACGGCGGGAGCTAAAAATTTCAGGGTGCATCCTCCCCTGAAACATCATATTTTGTTTTATTGTAATGGTCTAGCCATATAACACGGTTTGCCAAATATCGAGCATGTGAAAATAAACTAGATAGAGTTGTTCAGAAACGAACACGAAAGCAGCCCTCCGTTATCGCCAGTCGGCCATTTTAAATTTGATATAAATCGGCAAACTTTCTCAAATTTTTACTGTCTTCCACTCAGTCCGCCGCCGCAGTTATTTGCTTTCAAGATAGCTACTAATCTATCAACTTCTGTTTCCTCATACTTCACACAACGCGCTAACAAGCTTTTCTTTGTTAGTGGCCATAGTAATTAAAGGGTTGATAATATGGGGATCAAAATGGCACCAAAACAACTCCCCAGTGGTATGTGATGACTATATGAAGTATGAGGAAACAGAAATTGATAGATTAGTAGCTATATTGAAAGCAAATAACTGCGGCGGCGGACCTAGTGGAATACAGTAAGCAACCCGCATCGGGCCATTTTGAAATAGTTTGATGCCAAAAGTTAATCAGGTCATTGGCTGACATAGCTGAACATATTTGCCAAATTAAAAGAAGATCTGATGGCCAAATTTTCCTGAAATGCGCTAACGAGCATTTATTCGTCAGTGGCCATATAGTAATTAAAGGGTTTATAATATGGGGATCAAAATGTCCCCAAAACAATTCCCCAGTGGTATGTGATGGCTATGGGAACTATGAGGAAGCAGAAGTTGATAGATTAGTAGCTATCTTGAAAACAAATAACTGCGGCGGCGGTGGCGGCGGACCGTGTGGAATACAGTAAGCAGCCCGCTTTGGCGAGGGCTGCTTAATAATGGAAACTACGGAAACTTAGATAGCCCTGTTATACATATAGATGCTGCTGGATGCCCATTGTATTATGGCTATTGGTGAGTAGTTAAAACATAAGCCATTGAAGGGTGCTTGACCACTCATTGACACATAAAGGTCACCCATTGTATGGTTTCCTATAGGTGAGTAATATAAACTATATAGCCCTATACATGTAGAACACCATTAATTAAAGTCAATAATGGCCTCAAAGTCGATGGTTAAAAATTAGGCCAAAGGTCATAACCCCCCCAAAAAGGTACATCTACACCCCCTAAGGGATGTGTGTGTGCAATATGAAAACAATCCAGCCAACACTTTCCTAGATATCGTCTGGAAACTGAACTTATCATCTGCCATCAATTAAAGTCAATAATGGCCTCAAAATCAAGGAAAAAAATTAGGTGAAAGGTCACATAGTCGAGACACCATTTCCGAAACAAAGCCTATAAAAAGGTCCAGGCGGACATCACGAGACATCCTCATTCTTATTGGAAATTTCCCGTAGAATGCGAAAATCACTGTCTCCAAATTGAAATATAGTTAGATCACCGTCAAATTAGCCATTTTCAAAATGGCCGCCACAAAGTTACTGTAAATAATTCAAGTCAAAATAGGCAACCTAAAAATACATTTAAACGCTATAATGTTACTAATTTATGGGTGCAGAATTCATTGCTGGCAGAATTTTTTTCTTTATTGCCTTTATAAATAGTTCAAATTCAAGATGGCCACCAAAATTGCTGATTAATCGTGTTTTTGATCATAACTTTCCAATCACACTGTGTGGTAAGGGTAATTTCACTAAAACAGTTGACCATGTGTGTGTTTGGTAAGGTAATCTATCTGAGAGTATGGAAAATGAGAGATGGGCTACCTGTAGTGGTGGAAGAGGTCAGCAGAGGTCATCTTAAGTCATCGTGCAAGGTCATTTCAAGAGACAAAGGTGATTTAACTAAAAAAGTTAACAAGTTTGTGTATCATTGGAAAGGTTATCTATCTGGGATTCTGACAAATGGATATTGAGATGCTGGCAGTGGTGGAATTATGTCAGCAGAGGTTATTGAAGGTCACTAACCAAGGTCATTTGAAGAGATAAAGTGATACATGTATAACTGTAAAGTTTGTCCATGCCTGTGTTTAAAAATTATCAATATCAGAGTATGGAAAATGGGTATTGGAGTGTCAGTAGTGGTGCAATATGTCACCCGAAGTTATTTTTGATCATTACCCAAGGGGATTTCAAGTAATAAGGTAAATTTAAGTGAAAAATTTCACCAGGTTTGTGTTTGGTCTTATCTTGCTACCATTTTTGAATCAGACGCGGGATGCAACTGTTCATCTTCCAGAATCAAATTGCAGACAATAGTATAATGCATTCACTTACTCAATGATCACTACTTAATTATAGTGAACAACATTTCAATTGTACATATACGAAGAAGGTAGCAAGGATGCTCCAACCACAATACATATGATATAATGTAAATATCTGTTTACAATTCCCTTTTTTCTAGTACATATCGATGAATCTAAAGAGATCTATGCAACTGTCCCACTTAACCCTATCAGCTGTTCCACTTCTTACTGAGACGTCACTCTTCATCATGTTTTAATTTTTTTCAGATGGGAAATTTGCTCGCCATTTACATGTCACTAAAATTGTAACTAACAGTGCATACCAATATTTCCCAGTTTACATGCTAAGTACATAAAAAACATAAAGTATGATCAAATGACGACAATGAAATGGTATCTCAGTCACTGGTCCTTCTCTAATTCTCCTTTATTTCATCACATATTGCTTTTGGAATTGTCAATAATACAGCAAGATAATGCGTTGGACACACTTCATTTTGCAATCAGATAGTAGCATCAAAGTATTACAATAAGAATCTGACCCTCTTATGCGTTACTACATGTCACATGTCGAATGAAATGCAATATAAATAGTTCGAAGTTGCTTAATACATTAATAATTTATAATTACACTTCAGAAATATATTACCATACCCAAGGCTCTATAATAAGTATATAAAATATTTACTTCATGCTCATTAACAACATATGTCTTCAAAGTCAATTAATAAAATTGTTATTAATTGAGTATGAAGACATATGTAAAGACACCAATTTCATAGACCTACAGTACCGGCATTGTTATTTTAATTTTTTTTTTAAAAAGGCTGTAAAATTCTCTATCACATATTTGTTTAAAAATTGGTTGTATTTTTGTGCTTAAATGCAATAGCAAATCCAGATTTTGTGGGTGACGTGGGTCATTCGCCGCCGCAAAGATTTTAGTTTTTGATTCAAGCCTGTTGAGTGCACTTTTTATAATAATTTGGCAAAAAAGGGGTGTTTGGTGGGGCTAATAATGCCCTGAGGGAAGCCCTTACACTACACCTACTAGGTGGTTCTCCTTCCAGTATGGATTAGTATACATATACATGTATGTGCAGCTTTCTACCATTGCTTTAATTAAACAAGACTACATAAGTGCAGGAGCTCCCGCTCCGAATTAGAATTTGATTTAAGCAATTTTGTATAGGGTTATTAATGTAGTCCTAGTCTAGGTCAAAAATCAAGACGCAAGACAACTAGGTCTAAGAAGCCCAGTCTAAGAGTAAGATAAGAACTAGACAGTCTGTCAGAGATTGCAAACCTCCATTGAAATTAATGATCCTAATCAGTATCCCAGTAATGGTCTACCTATCTGGCATGGTTTACCCGATATCAGGCCAATCGAGTTAACTAATAGCTGATTTACGGTCATTTTGAATTCGATATAAATTAGTTAAAAACTTAGGGTGCATCCTCCCCCGAAACCTCAAATTTTGTTTTATAGTAATGGACTAACATCTAACACAGTTTGCAAAATATTGGGCATGTGAAAGTAAATAATGGCTGATAGGGGGCCATTTTGAATTTGATCGAGTCAGAATTTTTCAAGATGCATCCTCAGCTGAAATCTCACATTTCATTCTATAGTAATCGTCTAGCTATCTAGCATGGTTTACCAAATATCGGCCATGTGAAAGTGAATAATGGCCTAAAGGCGGCCATTTTGAATTTGATCAAGTCAAAATTTTCCAAGATGCATCCTCAGCTGAAATCTCACATTTCATTCTATAGTAATGGTCTAGCCATCTAGCACGGTTTACCAAATATCACCCATGTGAAAGTGAATAATGGCCGATAGGAGGCCATTTTGAATTTGATCAAGTCAAAATTTTTCAAGATGCATCCTCTCCTGAAATCTCACATTTTGTTTTATAGTAATGGTCTAGCCATCTAGTACGGTTACTAAAAACCGGCTATGTGAAAGTGAATAATGGCCGATAGGCGGCCATTTTGAATTTGATCGAGTCAATTTTTTTCAAGATGCATCCTCTCTTGTAATCTCACATTTTGTTTTATAGTAATGGTCCAGCTATCTAACACAGTTTACCAAATATCAGCAATGTGCAAGTAAATAGTGGCCGATAGGCGGCCATTTTGTTTTTAAAAGGCATCCTCACTCGAAACGTCACATTTTGTTTTATAGTAATGGTCTAGCTATCTAGCACGGTTTACCTGATATCAGGCCTATCGAGGTAAATAATGCTGATTGTCGGCCATTTTGAATTCGTAAGTTAAAAATTTTCAGGGTGCATCCTCCCCCGAAAACTCACACTTTGTTTTATAGTAATCAGGTAATGGTCTAGCCATCTAGCACGGTTTACCAAATATTAGCCATGTGAAAATGAATAATGGCCAAAAAGGCGGCCATTTTAAATTTGATCAAGTCAATTTTTTTCAAGATGCATCCTCATCTGAAATCTCACATTTCGTTTTACAGTAATGGTCTAGCCATCTAGCACGGTTGACCAAATAACGGCCATGTGAAAGTGAATAATGGCCGATAAGCGGCCATTTTGAATTTTATCGAGTCAAATTTTTTCAAGATGCATCCTCTCCTGAAATCACACATTTTGTTTTATAGTAATGGTCTAGCCATCTAGCACGGTTTACCAAATAACGGCCATGTGAAAGTGAATAATGGCTGATTGGCGGCCATTTTGAACTTTGACAAAATGATTTTTTTCAAAATACATCCTCTCCTGAAGCCTTACAATTTGTTTTATAGTAATGGTGTAGATATCTTGAGCGGTTTTCATGATATTCCACAATATCAGGCCTGTCGAGGTGAATAATGGCTGATAGGCGGCCATTTTGAATTTTATCAACTTCAAATTTTTCAAGATGCATCCTCTCCTGAAACCTCACAATTTTGTTTTATAGTAATGGTGTAGCTATCTTGAGCGGTTTTCATGATATTCCGCAAAATCCTTCAGTCGGATTTACCTATGTTATAAATTAGGTCAAAGTGCTGGGTCAACTTCAAGGTCAAGGTCCAAAAACCTGAAAAGGCACAACTAGGGACCTTAGAGAACATGTATGTGCAATATGACTGTCATCGGCCCAGTACTTTTCGAGATCTGCTCCGGAAACGAAGTGCGCGTCAAAACGTTTGAATAGGTCATAGTTCTGAACCAGAAGTAGGTCAAAGTTCAAATACCCTAAAAGGCACAACTAGACCCCCTAGGGGTGTTGTGTGTAAAATTTGAAGACAATCGGACAAGTACTTTCAGAGATATGCTCCGGAAACGAATTGTTCACGGACGGCCCAACGGCCCAACGCCGTCACATCATCATTTTCTCCTCTGCAACCTTGCGTATTGAATTCAGATTAAAAATATTTTAACCCGTCCATTAGCCACCTGGAAGTAACCCACATACCAAAAATTGTTATCCTAGCTTATTTTCTCACAAAGTTATAGGCAAAAGAAGAGGCAAAAAAAAAACGGAGGTAGAATCCATAGCTCCCTTCGCTCACCTACGGTGACGGCGGGAGCTAATAAACTGCTAAAAGCATTAATAAACTGTTTTGTACATATTTTTGGTAAAGCATATTTAAAAAAATTGATTTTACAACTTTTTATAAAAAATAAGGGGGGGGGGGGGTCAAAAATGCCATGATCGAAGCCTTTGCACTATGGTGACTAGGTGGTTTCCCTTCCAATGAGGATTAGTATATCATTGTGCAGCGATTTGTGCCAAATTTGATGCTTTTATCACATTTTGAACCATTTTACTCAATTTAGGATACTTTTTATAATAATTTGTCAAAATTGGTGGGTGTGAGTCCACCACACACTATGGATCCGCCCTTTTTTTTAATAAATAAACTGTTAAAATGCATCAATAAACAGTTTTGTGGACACTAATTGTGGTGACACATATACTTTTAAAAATAATTACTTGAATTGTTTCAAAAAGAATAAGGGGGGTTAAAAATGCCCTGAACAAAGTCCCTACATTACAGCTACAGTATCAGTATAATCTGGTGCAGAACTAATGTGCAATTTATGATTAAAACACAACTTGGCAGCCATTTTGTCAGCCATTTTGAATTTGAAAAACTTATATGAGCAAAAATAATGCCGGCAATGAATTGTACATCCATAGATTAGTAATATTAGAGGGTTTGAATGTAATATTAGGCCGTTTATTACCATTATATTTTGTTAGGGTAACCTCTTGGCGGCCATTTTAACAAGACTACATAAGTCCAGGAGCTCCCGCGACGAATTAGAATTTGATTTAAGCAATTTTGTGTAGGGTTTTTAATGTAGTACTAGGCTAGGTCAAAAATCAAGACGCAAGACAACTAGGTCTAAGAAGCTCAGTCTAAGAGTAAGATAAGAACTAGACAGTTTTTGTCAGAGATTGCAAACCTCCATTAAAATTAATGATCCTAATCAGTATCCCAGTAATGGTCTACCTATCTGGCATGGTTTACCCGATATCAGGCCAATCGAGGTAACTAATAGCTGATTTACGGTCATTTTGAATTCGATATAAACTAGTTAAAAACTTAGGGTGCATCCCTCCCCCGAAACCTCATATTTTGTTTTATAGTAATAGACTAACATCTAACACAGTTTGCAAAATATTGGGCATGTGAAAGTAAATAATGGCCGATAGGGGGCCATTTTGAATTTGATCGAGTTGGAATTTTTCAAGATGAATCCTCAGCTGAAATGTCACATTTCATTCTATAGTAATGGTCTAGCCATCTAGCACGGTTTACCAAATATCGCCCATGTGAAAGTGAATAATGGCCGATAGGAGGCCATTTTGAATTTGATCAAGTCAAAATTTTTCAAGATGCATCCTCTCCTGAAATCTCACATTTTGTTTTATAGTAATGGTCTAGCCATCTAGTACGGTTACTAAAAACCAGCTATGTGAAAGTAAATAATGGCCGATAGGCGGCCATTTTGAATTTGATCGAGTCAATTTTTTTCAAGATGCAGCCTCTCTTGTAATCTCACATTTTGTTTTATAGTAATCGCCCAGCTATCTAACACGGTTTACCAAATATCAGCAATGTGAAAGTAAATAGTGGCCGATAGGCGGCCATTTTGAATTCGATTGAGTCGAAAGTTTTTTAAAGGCATCCTCTCTCTAAACGTCACATTTTGTTTTATAGTAATGGTCTAGCTATCTAGCACGGTTTACCTGATATCAGGCCTATCGAGGTAAATAATGCTGATTGTCTGCCATTTTGAATTCGTAAATTAAAAATTTTCAGGGTGCATCCTCCCCCGAAAACTCACACTTTGTTTTATAGTAATCAGGTAATGGTCTAGCCATCTAGCACGGTTTACCAAATATCAGCCATGTGAAAATGAATAATGGCCGGAAAGGCGGCCATTTTAAATTTGATCAAGTCAATTTTTTTCAAGATGCATCCTCATCTGAAATCTCACATTTCGTTTTACAGTAATGGTCTAGCCATCTAGCACGGTTGACCAAATAACGGCCATGTGAAAGTGAATAATGGCCGATAAGCGGCCATTTTGAATTTTATCGAGTCTAATTTTTTCAAGATGCATCCTCTCCTGAAATCACACATTTTGTTTTATAGTAATGGTCTAGCCATCTAGCACGGTTTACCAAAGAACGGCCATGTGAAAGTGAATAATGGCCGATAAGCGGCCATTTTGAATTTTATAGAGTCGAATTTTTTCAAGATGCATCCTCTCCTGAAATCACACATTTTGTTTTATAGTAATGGTCTAGCCATCTAGCACGGTTTACCAAATAACGGCCATGTGAAAGTGAATAATGACCGATAAGCGGCCATTTTGAATTTTATCGAGTCAAATTTTTTCAAGATGCATCCTCTCCTGAAATCACACATTTTGTTTTATAGTAATGGTCTAGCCATCTAGCACGGTTTACCAAATAACGGCCATGTGAAAGTGAATAATGGCCGATTGGCGGCCATTTTGAACTTTGACAAAATGAATTTTTTCAAAATACATCCTCTCCTGAAGCCTTACAATTTGTTTTATAGTAATGGTTTAGATATCTTGAGCGGTTTTCATGATATTCCACAATATCAGGCCTGTCGAGGTGAATAATGGCTGATAGGCGGCCATTTTGAATTTTATCAACTTCAAATTTTTCAGGATGCATCCTCTCCTGAAACCTTACAATTTATTTGATATTAATGGTGTAGCTATCTTGAGCGGTTTTCATGATATTCCGCAATATCAGGCCTGTCAAGGTGAATAATGGCCGATAGGCGGCCATTTTTAATTTTATAGACTTGAAATTTTTCAAGATGCATCCTCTCCTGAAACCTCACAATTTGTTTCATAGTAATGGTGTAGCTATCTTGAGCGGTTTTCATGATATTCCGCAAAATCTTTCAGTCGGATTTACCGATGTTATAAATTAGGTCAAAGTGCTGGGTCAACTTCAAGGTCAAGGTCCAAAAACCTGAAAAGGCACGACTAGGGACCTTAGAGAACATGTATGTGCAATATGACTGTCATCGGCCCAGTACTTTTCGAGATCTGCTCCGGAAACGAAGTGCGCGTCAAAACGTCTAAATAGGTCATAGTTCTGAACCAGAAGTAGGTCAAAGTTCAAATACCCCAAAAGGCACAACTAGACCCCCTAGGGGTGTTGTGTGTAAAATTTGAAGACAATCGGACAAGTACTTTCAGAGATATGCTCCGGAAACGAATTGTTTACGGACGGCCCAACGGCCCAACGGCCCAACGCCGTCACATCATCATTTTCTCCTCTGCAACCTTGCGTATTGAATTCAGATTAAAAATATTTTAACCCGTCCATTAGCCACCTGGAAGTAACCCACATACCAAAAATTGTTATCCTAGCTTATTTTCTCACAAAGTTATAGGCAAAAGAAGAGGCCAAAAAAAAACGGAGGTAGAAACCATAGCTCCCTTCGCTCACCTACGGTGACGGCGGGAGCTAAAAATGGGTAATTTGACTATGAGCGGACGATATTTCTGCTTAAAAACAGTGATTTCTGAAATCTACATTTCCTATAAGAATGATGCTGTTTTCGAATTCTACTCATGATGTCTGCATGGGCTTTAGATTACCAGAATGGAGTCTCAACTGACAACACACAAAAGGCACATCTACACCCCCTGAGGGATGTGTGTATGCGATATGAAAACAATTCAGCAAACGCTTTCCGAGATATCGTCAGGAAACTGAACTTATCATCAGCCATAAATTAAAGTCAATAATGGCCTTAAAATAAAAGGTCAAAAATTAGGTCAGAGGTCATAACCACCAAAAGGCACATCTACAGCCCCTACAGGATGTGTGTATACAATATGAAAGCAATCCGGCTAATGGTTTCCGAGATATCGTTCGGAAACAATCATGGGATGCACAGACGCATGGCCAGACATGGCGATGACAATATCCCCCGCCCCTACTTCGTGGGCGTGGGATAAGAAAAAGGAAGATAAGGAAAAAGGAAGATAAGGAAAAAAATAGTAATATGACAGAAGATTGACCCTAAGGTCACTGCATGACACGGCCGATAGCGCTCTCAGAAATGTTTGAATTATTGACACATGTTGAGGAGCTTTTGACTGAAATTTGTAACTGCACAGCTATTGAAAATGGTACTTTTAATACATATATAAGAGAACACACAACTGATTATCGAACGGGAAGGTTTTCAATTTATTTAAAGAAATGCTTTATAACAAACAATGCAGGGTCCCACCGAATTAAAAAATAAATAAGCTATTGTGCTATTATGCCCATCAGACTATTCCTGGTTGAAATGTTTTATTAAGGTTATCTACCGGGTGGTGTTAATGTGCCAATTAAGATACCTCCACCAACTAAAAAAATGCTACAGAAGAACAACATGCTTCAATCGAAATATCCATCCCAGTGCAACTGCATTTTTTCAAAGTAGTTTTGAAGCTGCTTATTCGAAACTTATTTTGAATATCAGAGATCTCGCCAGTCTTACCCCTTAGTCCCAGAGCTCAGACACTTTTATTTATGTTTTTGAGTGCAAACGGTCTGATGGTTGTTTCTGTAGTAGAACATGTCAGGAATTCAAAAAACCAAGTCTTACAAAAAATAACCTGTCCGTTTTCTCAGAATTCAGCTTGAAATATGGGTACCGTCGAAAAATTTGAACGTATTTTTTCGAAATCACAAAAAAGTGAATAAAATGACAATTAATGCAGCTAAACATTTTTTTTCATACCAGATTCAAATAATCAGAATACTTACATATAAACATGACAATTTGTTCCAGCATTTTGATACTTTTGCCATATAATCACAAAAAAACGAGAAAATAGGTGAAAAATTATTTTGGTTTTACCGTTGATTTTGTGCAAAAATAACAATACCTCCACTATTCCTCATTATATCCCATTGATGTGATTATTATATACCGGGGTATATCAAAATCATGTCGTATTTAACCTCAACATTATCATAACAAGTACCTGACATGTAGGACTTATATTTATTAATAATAATACACATATCAACCCCCCCCCCCCCATCAAACCGTAGTACATAAATTCCTAAAGGTGACAAAATGGCCTTGTATTAGTAACTGTGCATGTGAACTATATCATTCGTTGTCATCATCATCTGATTCGTCACTTGAAGATTGACCTTCTGCATTAAGACCAGTGTTCAAACCCTTACCATTTAATATAAGAATCACACTCTGGGGAAGTTGGTCTCCGTCAAACCACTTAATATTATATGTGCCGTTGATGAGAGACCAGCCATGGTCATACACTTGCAGTGTGCATGGCTGAGCTAGTATGACATTTTTCCACATGGCTGTAACATAGTTTGTCCTGTGAAGTTTTTTTAATAGGACACTATGGCACGGTGGCATGCTGCTGGGATTAATTCATTTAATTTTCCCCAATGAATCACCAGGCTTTTTGGGTGCATAGTTCTGAAACAGAACAAACCGAGCAATATTGATTTTGCTGAGTTTTGGCAGCCCATACAGGGCACAAGTAAACTTTTCAATATCGGCGAGTTTTGACAGGGCGATTAGATCACAATGAACCAAATTGGAAAATGCATCCTGAAAAGCGTCATTTTCAGATTTTATGATCAACTGCAGGGCTTTCAACTTGCCTTTGCCCTTGTATGCGGTGGTGTAATCAGAGCAAGTAAAGGCATGTGAAGCTAGAAGAGCATTGATGGCGTTTCTATCCAAATAACCTACTAGCTGGGAGATGTTAATGTATCCTCTGGTGTTGTTGCTGCTTAGGGCAGTATCCATCCAAACAGTTGGATGTGAATCTTCTTATGGCAATGGATTCACCAGTACCGTATATCCCCGTGTATAATGCGATGTTTTTTCTTAGCTATTCATGTCACAAAAAGGCACCTCGTATTATACATAGATGTAGAATTTAATACAATTTTTTAGCTCTGTAGCGGTAGTTCAGCGGTAAGTTTTCTAGCAAGTTTTCTAGCGGTAGAAACGTAGGTTAGTCGGCGTGTATGGTAAGCAGGCCTATACACACGATACAACAAGACTGTGCCTTTCCAACTAGTAGCAAACAAGAGACGTTCACCCAGTGCTGGTACAATGTTGGGCCACCGTCAGCGACGCTTGCACAACACTGTACAAGCATTGGGTGAATGTGTCGTGTTTGCTGGGAGCCCCCGTTTCACATTCCCGCCGACGCGCGTGGTACGTTTGACAACCACGGGCAGATATATGACGCCGTTAGTCTGCAACCAATTCACACTCCTGACCTGTTCATTTATATTAATAATGATTTAATCTAAGATCGCCTTTCATATGGGCGTGTTCTATTGTGTACGACAAATCTGAACATGATATTTTCCTATTGGAATGAGAGAATGCGTTGATGAAATATAACAGGATATCACTGTTTATATCTTCTATCGCAAATTCTATACATGTAGGCCTCAGAATGTCATATTGCTGGGATAACATTAACACCTACCGCTGTTGCCGCGGCTGATACGGTATTGAGCAAATGGTGGTATCTGTTAGCTGTAGTTCATGAAGCGCTGCTGTGTTATTGCACCCGGACACCTTATACAACCAAACACCTCTTGTGTCTAGACAATGGGCTAGTCTGCAAATGTTTTACAATCACATTGCATCTTGGAATGTTCTTATTTGAGCACGACAATGTTAAAATATGGTCTTTGTAATAGATAAATTAAAATAATATAAATTTGTCGGCGAAATATAAATACGGGTATTTTAAAATCTGTGTGTATGTAGCCTATGCAGGCCTCAGAATGTCTGCCCATCGAGACAGTCCCGATGACGTCCACTCTGCCGTGGAAAATGGAAATACAGTATCTGCTTATTTTACAAGTAAGCAGATACTGCTCTTTGGTTTTGTAGAGCTGTACTGTTGCCGCTGTTCCCGTCATTGAGCATCGTCTATGCAGGTGTCACAGCGCTATTTAGTAGAATAAGATAATATCCATGCCTCACATTCAGATGGCCCGGAACGCTGCCGACCGGGACGCTGCCGACATCCAAAATTTGAGGTCGTATTATACAGAGGGGTAGACGTTTTTCAGGTCATCCTAGGCCTCAAATCTTAACTCGTATTATACATGGCGTCGCACTATACGCGGGGATATACGGTATTTGCTTCCAGAAGATACATTAACATCTCACAGCGAGTACGTCATTTCAATAGAAATGCCATCAATGCTCTTCCAGCTTTACACGCATTTACTGGCTGTGATTACACCGGCGCATTCATGGGCAACGGCAAGTTGAAAGCCCTGCAGTTGATCATAAAATCTGACACAAACGCTTTTCAAGATGCATTTTCTAATTTGGGTCATTGTGATTAAATCCTCTGGCAGATTCTGCTGCTATAGAAAAGTTTACTTGTGCCCTGTATGTGCTGCCAAAACTCAGCAAAATCAATGTTGCTCGGTTTGTTCTTTTTCAACAGAAGTATGCACCCAAAAGCATGGTGATTCATTGGGGAAAATTTAAGGAATTATTCCCAGCAGCATGCCACCGTGCCATAGTGTCCTATTAAAAAACTTCACAAGGCGAACTATGTTACACTATAATACAGCCATGTGGAAAAGTACCATACTATCTCAGCCATGCACACAGCGAGTGGACGATCATGGCTGGTCTCTCATCAACGGCACATATAATATTAACTGGTTTGACGGAGACCAGATCCCCCTGAGTGTTATTCTTATATTAAATGGTAGGGATTTGAATACTGATCTTAATGCAGAAGGTTAATCTTCAAGTGACGAGTCAGATAATGATGATAACGAACAGATATAGCTCACATGCACAGTTACTAATATGGTACAAGGCCATTTTGTCACGTTTTGCAAATTATTGATGTAGGCCCTACTGAGGTTTGATGAGGGCGGGGAGGGGGTTGCTACATGTATTATAATTAATGAATATCAGTCACACATGTCTAATACTTGTTATTATTATATTAAGGCTTAATACGAGATGATTTTGATATATTAATTACATCAATGGGATAAGGACAAAATCGACGGTAAAACCAAAATATTTGTTCACTTATTTTCTCTTTTTTTTTCGATTACGTGGCAAAAGTATCAAAATGTTGGTTTTTATTGTCATGTTTATGTGTAAGTTTTCCGATTCCTTGGATGTGGGATAAACAAAAATGCTTAGCTACATTAATTGTTATTGTCTTCGCTTTTTTTGTGATTTCGATAAAATACTTCAAATTTTTCGATGGTACCCATGTTTAAAGCTGAATTTTGGGAAAACGGACAGGTTATTTTTTGTAAGACTTGGTTTTTTGAATTCCTGACATGTTTCTACTATAGAAACAACCATCCGACCGTTTGCACTCGAAAACATAAATAAACGTGTCTGAGCTTTGGGACTATATCTTCAGCAATATAAATGTGGTGAAAAATTGCATGTCTGGTCGACATTGTAAAGGACAAATTTATGTTGATTTCATATTTCAATCCAACAGTCAAGAGTATGAACCAACTAATGAAATAATGCAAAACAATGTTGGTATTGTAGTTGATTGAGTTGAAAATTTTTCATTTAATTGATTACTGAATAGTAATCCTAGCGAGAACCCTATCATAACAAAGGCTACTTTTAGGAGATCTAACGATTAATGTATGGGCTAAATTCAGAATACAGTTAAACTACATCATGAAATGTTCAGATCAGATTGAACAACACAAGAAATAGCACATGGCTCCATACAATAGTCTACATGTATAAATGGGGTGTTAGGATTTTGTACATATATATACTAAAGAGTCCATTAGCTAGTAAACAGAAATATAAAGGACCAAACAACACAATTGAGACAGCACTGTAGCTTCAAAACTACATTGATACGAAGTTAAACTAATTGCTTTGTGCGTTAGATGAAGTCAGTTTCTGTGTTTAGATTTGATGAGTTTTTATAAACAAATATTATTTGCTAGTAAGTTATGTTATCAACCAGTATATGAACTATCAAGTAATTCATGTCATCAGGCACAATACGGCAAAACACAAAGATTTTTAAAACTTACTGTGTAGCTCAGCACGACCTACACATCATACAAACAAGAAAAACACCAAAACCTGTTAATATAATCAGCCATTGTGTTTGATATGTCTCTAAAAGACAAGCCACAAGTGTTTACATTACAGAAGTTTAAGAAAACCAGCACCAGTTAAAATAAAATAATCTATAATAATTGTTGAATCCAGTTATACAGTTTCTGATTCTGATGGTATAACATCAGCTTCACTACAGCATGTATATATTGTATTTTAAAAAAAAAGTCTTCTAACAATTGTTTCATTTTCCTGTAATAGTAAGGCATACCCATCTATTTATCATGGATGTTGTTTTTTACATTTACTCAAATATCTTTTGAACTAAAGATTCCAAACAATTTCCACTTATTAGATTACAATCTGCTTCATCTCCCAACAATTTAACCACAGAAACACTGGGAGATCATGAAATCGATGAAAATGAGAGATAAATATAAAGAATTATTAGGAGTATAAAGTAAAGGTGGAAGATAGTACTGATGTAAGTGTTAGGATACATGTGGGTGAGGAATTAAAAATATAAGTTGAAAAATTAATTTAAAAAATATAAGTTCAAAAATTATATAATTCTATGTGCAGCCAACATATGTGTGACGAACAACATAAAAATAGATACAAGGCTTAAATTGTCAAAATTGAGATTTTAGTGGATTTGATAGCAGTATCCTCACTGCTTATAAAACTGAAATAATTTTTTAAACATCTTTTTCATTACATGAGGTCTTTTTGAATAAAAGGCATGCTCAATTGCAACAAGTGTAGGGATACCTTTTCATGTGGTTGGTCACATATTATTTTGTTTACAAGATAATCTGACAATGCTTGTAATCTGTATTTACTTCATTGTATATACCGGTATATACATATAGTTGTGCAAAAACATTGTAATATATATGAATATTTTAACTTAAAATAAGTACGTTGGTTAGATAAGGGCAGGAAAGGCTTATATATACAGAATATATCGCATCAATGTGATACATGGCACCAATTATATTATCAAATCATACCCTTCTCACCTAGAGCTGCTGGCTGTGGTGCATAGGGAGCTGATAGTGTAGATGTATCATGTCCACTACTACCTAAGGCTTCTCCTATCATCTCCGTATTGAATAACCAATTATCTTTCATATCCATGCTAGCAGGGTAGCTGAAACCAAGCACATCATGAATTGTATTGTAACTGCATTTTACAATAATTGACAACATATCTTATAGCGCAAAATGACTTATTTTTCTTAAGTCAAAAAGAAAAATATCGAGAGGGCCTTCCATGATTGAAACCATTATTTTGTACTTTCTTTTTGTAACTTTAGTCCAGTTTCATAATTCTATTGGGAAATTTGTTAGGTGCTATTTTGATGTCTGTATAATTGACCCATTAATTACTATGGTTATCAAAGGAACATAAGCGCCTTTGACAAAAAAAAAATGTTGGTATCGGAAAGAAAGATCTGTTGGGCCGACTTGTATCGAAAACCTTGCATGATAGCCAAAGAAACTATTCAATGTTAAACAAGGATAACCCAGGAAAACTTTTACAAAAAAATCAAAATGGCAGATTCATGGTGACTTTGTATCAGTTTTGTTAATCTTGATTGATAACTAGAGCAAATGTTACAGGTATCAAATTCAAATGCCCGATTAGCAGTAATTTTTACAGATTGTTTCTCAATACATGTATCTCGTAACCTATCATTGTTGCTTAGCAGTAATTTTTACAGATTGTTTCTTAATACATGTATCTCGTAACCTATCATTGTTGCTATCATTGTGAAAAAAATGCAAAAGGCAGAAAAATAAGCATGTAGATTAATATATTTCTTATTGTTTTATTTCAAAAATTGATTTTTTTATATACATGTATGTATCAGGCCTACATTTTTTTTGGCATTTGTGCATTTCTAAAAAATGTTTGATGTGTCTGATCATGTGCAAATGGGTCACATATATCAGTTATTGGGCAAATGGGTCACATATATCAGTTATTGGGAAAACCTTGTTTTAATTCCTGCGAGTTTATCAAAATCAATGGGCGAGAAAAGAATGAGGCAAATTATTGATAATTTTGATATTAAGATAATTTCCAAAATTTTGAAGATGTTTCGCAGTTATGTATGGCCCGAATTCCATAATTTTAAAGGCATGGAAAGGGTAATTATGAATTCCAAGGAATTTTCATATGCGTGGAAGCCAAGTTTCAGAACAACTCTTTCTGGTCTTAGACTAATGATAATATGTACAAGTAACTCCCAAAAGATAAATATACTATATAATAACAGAGATGCGATCGTATGTTTTCATAATTCAGAGATACAGCATGTTTTGAAAATATTGTACTTAACTGGCTATGGAAAATTAGAAGTCAAGGCTAATAAATTTAAATTTTCAGTCACTTAACCCTTTCACCACTGAAGCCCGTTTTTATGTGCTGAATGCTATGGCATTCAGCACATAAAAACGGGCTTCAGTGGTGAAAGGGTTGAAGCTGTATCTCCCTACCATGATCCACAACTTTAAAGTGACTAAAAATAAGTTGAATTTGTTCAATTTAATTTGAAAATGTATGTGATTGTCGCTAATTTGATACATACATAAATTTTTGAAAATGTATGTGATTATCGTTAATTTGATACACACATTATTTTTTTAAAGCTGGCTATATAAGGTCATTAAAACATAAGTAATTAATACTAAGGTCCATGTCGACGTCAGCACTCTAAGGGCTCAGTTAGACTGAGGGCTGTTTCCAGTAAACATCAAATTATCCAACATATTTTTCACTGGAAAATCTGTTAATACACACTAAGAAGTCATCAGTCACTATTAATCAATTATATATCAGTATTTTAAAATGTAATATGTATTTTTGTTTCTCTTTGTATCAACATAGCATTATATAATGCATCAATATAAAACATCTAGCTGATGAAAATGGAATCACCTTTTAGCAGTATTTGTCCTGTTGAAAGCACCTTCTGGTAGAAAAAAATCTGCTCCTTCATTTCTTCTTGATTCAATAACCTATAAAAAAATGTCATTAATTTGTTCCATCATAGCAAAATCGAAGCCTCCACCATTATTAAAATTAAATTAATAACTTTCATATGTGCAGTGGAGATACACAGATGATGTTGCGGCCATTTAGATATATTGAATTCAGTGTTCCATCTAGCCATTTCTAACATGGCGCTGCGCCATGCTGCCCTTTGTGGGCGCCATGTTGCCTTACATGACCGCCATGTTGACCTTTATGAGCGCCATGTTGCCCTACAAGATCGCAATGTTGCCCTTCGTTTTATGACTGAGCACCTTCTTTCCTATCTAATAATATCCTCCTTCCACTAAATCCAGATCACAGAATTGATACCCGGGCCTCTAAGTAACAGTAGCGCCAATACTAACAATCAAATTGTAATTGCATAAATACCATGTAGTCTATTATATAAAAACTTTTTTTCTACATGTTGTCAAATAATATTATTCATTCTCGGATCAGTAGGAGATTCTAGAATATAATAATAATAATTTCCAAAATAAAAGGACGTTCAAGGCTCCACCTAAGAAAATTTAAAATGTAAAAGAAAACATGTTTGGAAATGGCAGATCGCTGAAACTAGGGTGCTCTGTCTGTATCCACCACTGAATAACCTGCGGTTTGGTTCAGGGCATTGACAAGCTGTTCAAAATGGTTTTTTTATCCTTGCAATAAACATCAACATGTGAAAATTGTGAAACTGTATCTGAACTGCTGAAATTCTTTATTCAATTAACATGCATTCACATTTAGACACAATTCACATATACCGGTATGTATCGTATTTCCTGGTGTTTGCCCGCTCGGAGTATCGCCCGCAGAGGGTTAAACTAGGAAGAGTTGTTCGGAGTCTCTCTTTATCTATTTCTGGTAATGGTCACATAGGCCTACACATGTACTGGCATATAAACCGGCACTAAACGCACACCATGCGGTTCAATATTGATAAAGTGGCAGCGCTCATATGAATATTCTATTACTGTGATATTTTGTCGGCTTGGAAATATAGACTTTTCTTTAAGAAACTCTAAAAAGACTTAGACTGGTAATGAGCGGGCGATCTGTGATTTAAAACAAATCTAAAACTAATCAGCTAATCAATGTTAGGCCAATATATATTGCCAAAATGGTGATTTGCACGCCATTAGGCCTACTGCCATTACTAATTCCCTCGCCACGTGTGAGTGTATTTCTACCCCTGTGGTACAGGCCTACCCCCAGAACATTTTGAAAAAATTGGCGTAGTATGAGTGTATTCTGAGGCACTCGAGACTTGGTCCGCTGCAAGTTTACAGTTTAGGCTTCTTTTCAGTTCTGGACGATCATCGCTCCGCCGGACCGTTGCTAGGATGTCAATTACAGACCCTAGATACAAATTACTGGTTTCAGGTCGGCTTTAAATCGTTCAATGTGTATACACAGCACAGCGACCACGAGACTAGCGCTGAAGCGGAGCGAGTCGCCTGGTCCACGGCTACCACAAGACATTTCCCAATGCAGGTTCAATGCTGGACCATAGTCAACAACGCTGGTACAACATTGAGCCAGCATTGGATCATCCCCATATCGCAATAACATAATTACTATATAACAACATACAGTGATTGATTTGTGATTGCTAGGAAATAAATTGCCATTTGCTCAATTTTCTAGATAGAAGATTATATAATGTATCAATCTGGGCTAGTTTAGCTGAAAAGAACAAATCTGTCATTTTTAATCCTTAGATATTTAAAAATAAAAAGATTTAATCCACAGTCAGTAGCTTGTCATGTCACAGTGTACGTGAATTCCAGCGTTACGTAATCACGAGTTGAACACATTTTTTGCGATTTCAACTCGCACTGCCTGAAGGCATTACTAGATGTATTTTGCTCATATACACGTATGACATTTCTCAACAATACTACAGCATGCATCAACCAGTTCCATTGCCCATAAAGGAGTAACAACCTCTGGGATTCCCGTTATGTGATCACATGGAAATAGAAGCGTAAAAATTTGCTATTTTCCCGATTAAAAAAACAGCTGCAATGTGAAAGAAATTAAGAATTTTTTAGTCTTATATTGTAATTAATCTATTGTAGAATACGAAAAGCACCATTTTTAACAAAATTGCTCACTAACATGTTTCCTATGAATAAATAACATCGTTACGTAATCACATTTCTGTGCGTTACGTAATCACTAGTGGTGTTTAGTAGCTTACTATATAATATTGATATGCTAATAACTTAATAACTAATTGAGCTCAATTTATTTTGTTTTCTCCATCTGATGTAAAAACTATACAGTAGGCATATGCATTCTGAATAACATAGGTTAATATGTGTTTTTATTGCAAATTTTCCAGTAAAATTGAATTTTGTACAAAATAGAATAATTTTAACAATTTAAAAACTGGACAAATCCAATATGGCCGCCATCACACTGAAAATGTATTTTATTTATTTTGATTGGACTCACACATGCTCTGAAACGTAATATTTAATTCAATATTTTGGACTTATTTAGTATATTTCTGAAAAATTAAAGATGTCCGCTTTGACCTAATTTCCAATCATGAAATCAATTGAAGGATTTTACCAGATTCAAAAGGGATAAAAAGACATAGGTTATATCTGACCCCTGTATGTAAACGCATTTTATTACACAATAATTTAATTTTAGATCAAAATTAACACAATCTCTGTTTGACATGTTGTGACCTATTTGTCATGTATGTGATTACATAACAGTGATTTTTGTGATTTCTTAATGCCCCCTACTCTCTCTGATTCGAAATAACTTACACAAGGTCATATTGATATAACTATATGCACAACACTCATGTCACCTCATGCAGCTCATTGTGGGTACTATGACAACAGTGCACAAAACGAATAATATGGAAACTTACATGATAATTGCATAATATTTGTCATTTTTGTGATTACGTAACGGTGATTTTTGTGATTACGTAACGGCATTTACACTGTTCACAAGCGACCTAGTACAAAATAAATGTGATAAAGGTAACCACAACATTCATATTTTAGCTCACTACAGTGCTTTCACATAATTAAAAGCAACAGATAAATTTTTTTTTTCAAAAGTTTAAGTATTCGTTACGTAATCACACAGGGTCATTTGTGTTTCTTCCAGAAAACATCAGCTTGTTTGTTGCGATATTTTGTAGAACATAAGTTAAGATCTCCATATGGTTAGATTCAGAGTGATCTAAACATTCACGGCTACGATAAAAGACATCTAACATAGTTTTATTGATCAATCAAATTATGGAGGTTGAATTCAAATAAGACACCTCAGAGAATTCGACTGCAAGCAAAAGGCACACTTTTTCAATTCCCATAGATCTGAATGAGGTCGATTTTTTCGTAAAAATAATAGACGGTTGATAATTTATTTTTCTGTACACAAGCTTTAATATGATAACATGGCAGAGAAAGCATTTCAATTGCGAAATGAGAAATTTCATTTTTATGTGTTTGGTAACGTTTTTTATGGAATTCACGTGTAGCCTATTACATAATCGCAGGTGGGTACACCAACAGGAGATGGGGCTCTGTGCTGTGACAGGAGGCATGACAGTGTGTACAGGATGATAGGCCTACCACAGACCTGTCTGTCTACAGGTATGTACGCTGGAAGGTTCACTATCCCAACGGTTTCTCCTCTCCAAAGGCAGTATTTACTTACTCGTAAAGTGAGCAGATACTGCATTTCTGTTCCACACAGCATTTCGTTATCACGTGGTTGCCAGCAGCGGACCCCCCAAGCGGACCCTATCAGGTATAGGACACTTCCGCGACGTTTGCCCAGCATTGAAGCACTACTGGATCAATGTGAGTTGTTTATTGGTCTATTTCTCCAGCGATGTGATTGACCCAGATAACGTGTGCGTGATTGGGCAAGGAAGGCTATTTCGTCCAATGGTTTGCCGAAGATGTAGTTAAGCCTCATTAGGAATTTTTTTCACCATGCTTGTGGCCGTGGTGTCAGATGCTATTGAGACCCATGGTTAAGATTTTAAAAGGCAATATGTATCATTGCAAAATATTGTATCGATATTATAATATATTTGCTTTGGAAAGTAGAACATCTGCTAGCTTTCCCTAGTTTTAAACTCACATTGTGGTGGTTTCGTAAGATTATATTGGCCTAGTTTCATCTTAAGGTAGGCATTGTTCTCAGTAAAATCTACTGGCTATCTACAGGGTATAAATCAATAGCCCAACCCACAGCTAAAAATTTTGAGACCTCTAACTGTCGTAAAATTGACGACTGAAATCCTAATAACTCAGCAAATACAGATATTTATGCTTATTCAGAAACAACGTTTGTTGGCCTACTGTAGGCTATGGAATGAGAGAAAACTGAACCTATGCGTTTTGCCGTATTTGAGAAGATGTGAGTGATAGTCATTTGGGACACACATTATATGGCCACAAAAAAACAGTGCCCAGGACCCGTTTTGTGAACCATATTAAAACATTATTGGAATGAGTTCCAATAATGTAAAAACAATTAAAAATGCCCGTCAGTCGGCTATTTTGGATTGTATTTCTGCAAAATTTATCATGGGTTATCCTTGTGTGAGTCCTTACATTTGTTCTATATGCATGGTCCAGCTATTTTGCTTTGATTTTGAGTTGTATAAATATTACAAAATTACTCAAATTAAAAATGGCCACTAGACAGCAATTTTAAAATTGTTTGCTCCCAAAAGTTAATAAGGTCATTGACTGACATTGCTGTCCATATTTGCTGGAAACTTTTTCCTGAAATGTGCAACAAGTATTTCTTTATTAGTGGCCCTAGTAATTAAAGGGTTGATAATATGGGAACCAAAATGTCACCAAAAATCTGCTGGTGTTATCTGAGGGCTATGTGAAGTATGAGAAAGCAGAAGTTCATAGATCAGCCATCATGCAAGATTTCTGAGATATTGAGAAAAAAAATTAAAATGGCCGACTGGCGGCCATCTTGGATTTTATAACTGCGAAAGTTGTCATGCGTTATCCTTGTGTGAGACATTACATTTTGTTTTATATGCATAACTAAATATCACAAAATTATTAAAATTCAAAATGCCCACTTACCAGCCATTTTGAAATTGTTTGCTCCCAAAAGCTAATCAGGCCATTGGCTGACATAGCTGAACATATTTGCCAAATTAAAAAAAGATCTTTTTCCTGTAACGAGCTAACAAGCTTTTCTTTGTTAGTGGCCATAGTAATTAAAGGGTTGATGATATGGGGATCAAAATGGCACCAAAACAACTCCCCAGTGGTATGTGATGACTATGTGAAGTACATGTATGAGGAAGCAGAAGTTAATGGATTAGTAGCTATCTTGAAAACAAATAACTGCGGAGGCGGCGGACCGTCTGGAATACAGTAAGCAACCCGCCTTAATTATGGAAAAACTGCTGCTTTGACAATAGATTCCCCGCACCAGTGTATACCCCGCGTGTTTCCCGGTCACGCCGCCGATCTGTGATCCACTTACAGCACTACAGTTGTGACAAACATATTTTGTCCTAGGGTTAGGCATATAGCAATGTAAAATCTGATATGTTTTAAATAGTATAGTACTTATGCCAACATTGTATATTATAATTATAATTCATTATTAAAAATATGTTGAGGTCTATTAACAGCCAATTGTAAGCCATGATGGCTGGCGAGATAAAGATATACGTGTTAGCGTATACTACAGAGCATGTACACGTGCCTCTCATCAGAGTCAACCCTTTACACTGTGTATTGTAGCAGTCCTTCCGCCGTTGTATACAATGTCTACCCTGGTAAACACGAGACGTTGAACCGCCCACTGTCTTCGACATTGGTCCAACATCAAAACAACATTGGATCAACATCCCCTGTTTGCTGGGTCGCCTATACACATTATGCATACCCACATGTGAGTATAATATAACACCTTCGCTGAATGGCGCGTAAACGACAGCGGCATGCTGCTGGTGACGTTATAGCCCTCATCTCGTCTGGTCTGTCTGAAGAAATTCTAAAGCCTGCACGTTTGAAATTTAGTTTATCATGGGAAATGTAATTGTTTACCTTTTTAATACAGGTAGATTCATATTTTGCCAAATTGCTCCTATTATTCCAATGCAGGGCTTCCAATGTTTCTCAATATAAAGACCATTTTATATATCGCTTTGCTCACATAAGAACCCTCTAAAATGATGGTAAAATGGCAATGCTCTGATTACCGAGTGGCGGCTAGCTGTGAGAGTGGGTTATGAGAATAGTGGCCATCCACCACTAGTAGCTGCTAATTCCATTGGCCAAGTGACGACCCTGGTCCATGAAGTACAGAAAAAACAATGCATTTAGACGCGATATAGGCCCTACAGCAGAAGAAATTTTACCATAATTATTTGAAAATCTCCTCTTGCATTTTCATACTTCAACAAGGTATAGCCTGCATTCGTTATATAACCCGCACCAGGCCTTCCAAGGAGTAAAAAGTAGCGGGTTATACACCGAAAAATACGGTAGGCCAATTAACCCTTATCCTGCTCATCATGACTATTGTCGTTTTCAACCTGTTTTATTTGTCGACGAAATGACTGTTATTGAGAATAAAATGTATGTCTAAACATCAAGATTTGCAAATAGTTGAGGTCAATTTTTGATTAAATTAACTTCGCATGATAAGGGTTAAGACTAAAGTACTTATCACTAACCTTTGTGATATGCTGACAGAAGGCAGGAATAACAGTTAACTGACTGATCAAGTTGAGAACTGCGGCCACTATAGCATGTATTGCACAAACATGGGTCATCGGCAATTCAGTCACACATGCCATATTCTGAAACAGTGAATATACATACCGGTACTTTATGTATAGTTAGAGTATAACATGTTCATGATATTGATCTTGAATAATATGGGCAATAATTAACAACTTTAATTTAAAAATCATTCAAATGGTAGACATTAAACCACACTTTTTTTCGGAATGAAAAAATCGAACATTAATGTTTGAGAAATTCAACATCCTAGACCAAAATGTGTGAATATAATTTTGCAATATTTCAAAATATAGTGGCCACAAGAATTATATTATAAAACAATTACATTTTAATAAATAAATATATTCAAATTAATCAATAACATCGTCCACAATCTTATATGCTTGTACCTGACATGTATCTCTGTCATATTAACCCCTGGGTCTGGCCTAGGATCAAATAGAATCATTTGCTATATCACAATTACTTTACAACACAAATCATACTATATTATCCCCCTCTATATCTTGAGAGTCCTAATGCACAGCAATTACAATTTTGCCTTTAAATCATAGGAATTGTGCGAATATGCAGGTATAAACTATATACACAATTAATATACAATTAGTTTCTTGGTATGGGACGGGGGGGGGGGGGGTGAAGACAAGTACATTATACAAAATACATCTATGATCTAATTGAAAACAAGAAGTTGTTGTAATGTGTGGAAGATCTTAGAAAGCTGCCTAATTATCCGCCTTCTAAAATGTACCTACAGTCTTGCCATGTCACTACTTGACATTGAAGGGATTATTACAAGTTTACATTGTTTCCGCCGTCACAGATTTATTCATTTCAAAGCATAAAAAAAATGAAAATTGTGTCTTTCATGTTCATATCTGCTTCCACAGAGCACACATTTGCGTTGACAAGGTCGTTGAGCGAAGTCTTCAAGCCGCGTGTTAGAAGCGCTGATCAATCTGTCTGATTCGATACGCTGCCATCATTCTGACAAGACTGAACGTGCAGCCTACTCGATGCAGTTGGCGACTTCAGGTGTGAAAAAAAGATCAAGGCTGACCCTGTGAAAGCTATGGTTCTGTTAATGTTCGCGATCTGTTAATGTTCGTAATTGGCCAACATCCGGAAAACTCATCGCTTCCTGTATTGTCGACCAATCAGATCAGTTTAAAACACCTTTTTTTATGAAAACAAATCTGTCTTTTTCCCCACCCTATGGCCCCAATCCTGAAAAAATCGGTAATACAATTGAATAAAATTTGTGTGGCCTAAAGATCAAATAAAAAGATAGACAATATTACATAGCACTCATTATATTTACCTGTATTCCTAGAAGAAAACGAACCAGTTCAATGAGAACTTCATCACTACCCATCTCTATGCAGAGGAGACACATAGTACAAAACAGGTTTTCAAAATTATCCACACGGTTATTGACCTGTTGCATATTCTCATAAAGATGCCAGTAAAAAAGTGAGCCATTCTGAAATAAAAAAATTCATTTGAAAGTGGCTATCATCATTGAAAAAAAAAGTGAGTCTTCAAACATGTCACACAAGTGAAAGGGCATATCCTGATAAGTTGGTGGTAAATTAGAGCAAGGAATGTAATTATTATTAAAAACGATATGATGTCTTCTTCCCAAATTATAACTGTGATTAGTTATATGTGTGTCATGAAAATACAGAAAGTTTTTTGTCATACCAGAAAAGAGAATATTGTTCTGTTCTGTCTAATACTACCGGAAATTATTGATGAAAAACCTTGATCTTCCTTCCCATACTTCATAATTCCTGTATTCCATCTGATTTTAGGGTATCACATGAAATATATATGCATACTATACGAAGCACAATAGCAGTAGCTAATAAATGAGTACTCACAAGATTTTAACAAACAAAAGCATGACATGTTGTAGCATACAATGGTGGATTACAAAAATGAGCCTTTCCCACAAATCAGTGCTGCTGTTTGGTGTCACGTCAGGCCACAAGAGAATTTTTTAAAACCCTTCTTCTTACCTCAGAATCTGATCAGATGTCAGATTCTGAAAGAGTAAAATGTTTATAGCAGCTGTAGACCCATAACATAGGTATTCAAATGAAGCGGAAAGAGGTGACTAAGACATTTATGATGATTTCAAATTGACAAAAAACCTTTGGTTTCTTGGTTTATGCAAAAATATTTCAGCGCAATAAGGGGTTAAATAATGCCATTTGTGCTCACCTTGATCATAAACATAAGATCCTGTCTCTGAGGCTTCTCTGACTTGATGTCCAATTCAGAAATGTCCTTGTGTATACTGAACAAATAAAAAAATATAAATAACAAGACTACATAAGTCCAGGAGCTCCCGCTCCGAATTAGAATTTGATTTAAGCAATTTTGTGTAGGGTTATTAATGTAGTCCTAGGCTAGGTCAAAAATCAAGACACAAGACAACTAGGTCTAGGAAGCCCAGTCTAAGAGTAAGATAAGAACTAGACAGTCTGTCAGAGATTGCAAACCTCCATTGAAATTAATGATCCTAATCAGTATCCCAGTAATGGTCTACCTATCTGGCACGGTTTACCCGATATCAGGCCAATCGAGGTAACTAATAGCTGATTTACGGTCATTTTGAATTCGATATAAACTAGTTAAAAACTTAGGGTGCATCCTCCCCCGAAACCTCAAATTTTGTTTTATAGTAATGGACTAACATCTAACACAGTTTGCAAAATATTGGGCATGTGAAAGTAAATAATGGCCGATAGGGGGCCATTTTGAATTTGATCGAGTCAGAATTTTTCAAGATGCATCCTCAGCTGAAATCTCACATTTCATTCTATAGTAATCGTCTAGCTATCTAGCACGGTTTACCAAATATCGGCCATGTGAAAGTGAATAATGGCCTAAAGGCGGCCATTTTGAATTTGATCAAGTCGAAATTTTCCAAGATGCATCCTCAGCTGAAATCTCACATTTCATTCTATAGTAATGGTCTAGCCATCTAGCACGGTTTACCAAATATCGCCCATGTGAAAGTGAATAATGGCCGATAGAAGGCTATTTTGAATTTGATCAAGTCAAAATTTTTCAAGATGCATCCTCTCCTGAAATCTCACATTTTGTTTTATAGTAATGGTCTAGCCATCTAGTACGGTACCAAATAACGGCTATGTGAAAGTGAATAATGGCCGATAGGCGGCCATTTTGAATTTGATCAAGTCAATTTATTTCAAGATGCATTCTCTCTTGTAATCTCACATTTTGTTTTATAGTAATGGTCCAGCTATCTAACACGGTTTACCAAATATCAGCAATGTGATAGTTAATGGTGGCCGATAGGCGGCCATTTTGAATTCAATTGAGTCGAAAGTTTTTAAATGGCATCCTCTCCCGAAACGTCACATTTTGGTTTATAAATATGGTCTAGCTATCTAGCACGGTTTACCTGATATCAGGCCTATCGAGGTAAATAATGCTGATTGTCGGCCATTTTGAATTCGTAAGTTAAAAATTTTCAGGGTGCATCCTTCCCCGAAAACTCACACTTTGTTTTATAGTAATCAGGTAATGGTCTAGACATCCAGCACGGTTTACCAAATAACAGCCATGTGAAAATGAATAAAGACCGAAAGGCGGCCATTTTGAATTTGATCAAGTCAAATTTTTTCAAGATGCATCCTCATCTGAAATCTCACATTTCGTTTTATAGTAATGGTCTAGTCATCTAGCACGGTTGACCAAATATCGGCCATGTGAAAGTGAATAATGGCCGATAAGCGGCCATTTTGAATTTTATCAAGTCAAATTTTTTCAAGATGCATCCTCTCCTGAAATCACACATTTTGTTTTATAGGAATGGTCTAGCCATCTAGCACGGTTTACCAAATAACGGCCATGTGAAAGTGAATAATGACCGATTGGCGGCCATTTTGAACTTGGACGAGTTGAATTTTGTCAAAATGCATCCTCTCCTGAAACCTTACAATTTGTTTTATAGTAATGGTGTAGCTAAAATCTCACATTTCATTCTATAGTAATCGTCTAGCTATCTAGCACGGTTTACCAAATATCGGCCATGTGAAAATGAATAATGGCCTAAAGGCGGCCATTTTAAATTTGATCAAGTCGAAATTTTCCAAGATGCATCCTCAGCTGAAATCTCACATTTCATTCTATAGTAATGGTCTAGCCATCTAGCACGGTTTACCAAATATCGCCCATGTAAAAGTGAATAATGGCCGATAGAAGGCTATTTTGAATTTGATCAAGTCAACATTTTTCAAGATGCATCCTCTCCTGAAATCTCACATTTTGTTTTATAGTAATGGTCTAGCCATCTAGCACGGTTGACCAAATATCGGCCATGTGTAAGTAAATAATGGCCAATAAGCGGCCACTTTGAATTTTATCGAGTCAAATTTTTTCAAGATGCATCCTCTCCTGAAATCACAAATTTTGTTTTATAGTAATGGTCTAGCCATCTAGCACGGTTTACCAAATAAAGGCCATGTGAAAGTGAATAATGACAAGATTGGCGGCCATTTTGAACTTGGACGAGTTGAATTTTTTCAAAATGCATCCTCTCCTGAAACCTTACAATTTGTTTTATAGTAATGGTGTAGATATCTTGAGCGGTTTTCATGATATTCCACAATATCAGGCCTGTCGAGGTGAATAATGGCCGATAGGCGGCCATTTTGAATTTTATCAACTTGAAATTTTTCAAGATGCATCCTTTCCTGAAACCTTACAATTTATTTGATATTAATGGTGTAGCTATCTTGAGCGGTTTTCATGATATTCCGCAATATCAGGCCTGTCCAGGTGAATAATGGCCGATAGGCGGCCATTTTTAATTTTATTGATATGAAATTTTTCAAGATGCATCCTCTCCTGAAACCTCACAATTTGTTTTATAGTAATGGTGCAGCTATCTTGAGCGGTTTTCATGATATTCCGCGAAATCTTTCAGTCGGATTTACCGATGTTATAAATTAAGTCAAAGTGCTGGGTCAACTTCAACGTCAAGGTCCAAAAACCTGAAAAGGCACAACTAGGGACCTTAGAGAACATGTATGTGCAATATGACTGTCATCGGCCCAGTACTTTTTGAGATCTGCTCAGGAAACGAAGTGAGCGTCAAAACGTCTAAATAGGTCATAGTTCTGCGACCTTGTGTATTGAATTCAGATTAAAAATATTTTAACCTGTCCATTATCCACCTGGAAGTAACCCACATACCAAAAATTGTTATCCTAGCTTATTTTCTTACAAAGTTATAGGCAAAAGAAGAGGCAAAAAAAAACGGAGGCGGAATCCATAGCTCCCTCCGTCTCACCTACGGTGACGGCGGGAGCTGAAAATAAAATTTAAAAATCAAAATTGATTACAGTGTTGGCACAAGATAAGCACGAATATAAAAAAATCTTCCCCTGGTTGGTAGTATGCTTAAATATACACTACTTCAGCTCACCTGACAGTTTTAAGTTTTTCTGTATTTTCATGACGATCGAGCAATGTGTGTAAAATTTCTTGCACTATGCGTCTTATTCCTGGATCTCTTGCGAGGGAAATCCGTAATAAGGGCTCAAGAAATGCGGATGGGAAAGCATTAGCCATCAACACTGTTTTGTACTTAGTGGCAACCTGTCGAAAAGAAGTGTCAATTTTAACACAGATATAAAGATACATTACATCGTCTAAGGACAAGAGGCCTGAAGTCCTATAGCATCCCCGGACATAAATAAGTTTTGCGTTTCTGCGCACACAAATAATTACAAGTAGACTTTTAGTGGCCATTTAACATTTTAGTAAAACCTTGAAAAATCACATGCACATCTCATGTATTCAGTTAAAATTCTGCAACTGATACTTGTTCGTATGACATCTTAAAAGGTTGTCTCATAAACCGAGAAAATCCTTATTTCGTGCCTTGCACGGTTTTTCGGATATATCACAAAGACATGTAAATTGATTCAGTAAGATATTTAAGTTAAATGTGATGTGGAGCTCTGAACTGTTGAAGTAGACTTTTTAGTCACTTGAAGTTGTGTCTTGCTGCCGCAAACCACAACTTTATGTGACTGAAATTTTTTGTGGTTATGATATTTAAAGTCCCAACCTATACCAGTATCACAGATTTAAAACATATCTTTCACTTTCAGATTTCTCTTACATAAATGTTAAGACCACTCCAATGAGCATCAGAGCTCTAGGGGCCAAATGATTATGTACTTTGCTGAGGTCTTGTTTTATAATATTTTTTAAAGGCTGTTAGATGGTCAATGGGAAGGGGGCGATAATTATTAGTGAGCTTGTTTTATGATTGGGAGCCCGGAAGGATAGAAGAGCTGAGATCGCTTGTCCCTGATAAAAAGTATAAATAAATTAAATTACTATGTGCGATGGTCATGTTTATGTTTAACAAGAGGCCTGGAGGTTTATAGCATCTTCCAACACAAAATAATATGAAGCCAATCCGTATTGGTCATTTTGAATTTTAATAAATCTTGATAATTTCTGACTTGAGTTTGATAAAGTTCTAAATTGAATTCTGGTAGCATCTTTGAACAACAGCGTGCTCGAGAATAGCCCACCACAATTATTGAACATTAAAATTAATGATGGTAAATGTGATAAATCATGATAAATCTGCCATTTTTTATTTTTCCCCAGCCATATTTGAACTTGTCAGTTATTAGCAACATGCAGAACAAATTTGAGCAGAATACATGAAAGACATTGTGCTCACGAGGAAATGGTAACGCCGACGGGGTATGTGACGCCAATGAAGGCAAACTTTTATTGCAATAGCCGACCTTTTTTCAATTAAAAGACGGGCACTTGCATATCTCTATGTTCTTGGTAATATGATTATAAAATTTTAATAATTTCTTTCTGACCACTAAGGTTTAAAAATGTGACATGTGACAGCTGATGGACGCTGGCATGACTAAAAGCCGCTTCCCCCTACAGGGATAATAAGATATAATTAGTGTATATATGTTATATACTTACTTTAAGCAAAATCTTCATAATCATTGTTTGAAGTAAGACTTCTTTGTCACTGAAAAAAACATCAGTGTTTATTGACAATGTAAGGGTTCTATACAGTTTTTCATCTAGGCATTTGATCCATCACGCTGTGATCCGGTAACTGTATAAACCCAGGTTACATCAGATCTATCACCGCCTCTCTTCATTACTAAATGTCATTGGTTTACAAGCAGGGAAGTTTATTATTGACAATTTTACAAACAGGTTTTCCCACCAAACACGATACATTCCCCCAGTGTAGGTGGAATGTTGGGAAAGTGTCGAAGATGATGGGCCAACATTAGGACAATGTACTGTGTTTGCTGGGATGCAGAGTGGAACCTGGATTTCAGTGTATTGTGTGAAAACTTGCATTTTGTAGGGGATGACCTTTGGGATTGATGAGTTTTTCTCACGACGCAAACCCGGGTCACAATAACTCACAAATAGCTACAAATCAGGCATGTTATGGGGCCACCCAGATCATGGCATGATGGATCAAATACTAACGCTCACCTATGATTTTATACTAAAACAGCAGAATGTGCAAAAAGCATTGAATGCCAAAGAACAATATTAGACATAGACCTATATACATAACTAATTTTTGCTCGAACAGCTTCTGATATTCTGGCTGCCCACCATAATTTATAGACTTTACATAAAGAAACGATCAAGAATTAAAAATGTAGTTAGCAGAATGCCAACAGGCCTACCATAAATAAAGTAAATTGAAATTAAATTGCAGCATCATTTGAAATCATTTAATGGGATGCATAATTAAAATAAACAGAAATTAAAACAAAAAAGAAAATATACAGACATTAAAGTTGTTTCACGACATCAAGATTTACAAATGTTTGGTCTCAAATAAACAAATATGAGTAATTTTCACACACTTGGAACTTGTGGGTCACAGTAGTGAGACACAGCTTCAAGTGGGTGAAAATTTAAATTCTATGACTGCAAGGGTTATCCACTACCCAAAGGCCCTAAATGGATCAACATCATTTCCATCTGGAAATACTATTTGTTAAAGATATCTGATGTCATGAGAAATACAAAATATTAAAACATTAGAAATATTTGTCAAAATAGTAAATTATGGCGAATGATAACAAATTATATTTCACTATGCTTTGTTGGAAAGGAAATATGTCAGTTCTACTGTTTGTATTGCTTTGTATTTTTTTTTTTCATGTCTCTTAATATGATATCATCCGTAATATAATATACTATTTATTCCGAACTTACTTGATTTTTCCACCTTCCTTTGGTAGAGGAACTTTGTTCATGACAAACATAATAATTTCAATCTTCTGATAGTCTGGTAAATTATTAGCAAATTCACCTGTGAAAACATAGTGGTATACCATAAGTGGTATGCAAAGTCCTGTAACTAACATTTTCACAAGAGTACACATATATTTTGCATGTCAAAAAATAGACTAGCAGTAGGGTACCCAGTAATCAATTATAAATAATAATACAGACAATATTTTTCATGAAATATGCTGTTCATTCCTCACCATTCCCTCATCAAAACAAATCCTGTCTGTAAAAGTGTATTGACATCAATGATTATTAGATATTTTTATATTATCAGTACCAACCTATAGTGTTAACTATTGCTTCTTGAAAAATTTTCTCATCATTTAGCATCTGCTCATCTTCGATGTCTGCCTCAACTGACAGCCTTAAATGTCGAACTAAGGTGTTGAATACTTCAAGTACAGATGGTCCTGAAAATACACAAATTTTAATAGACAAAAATCATTTATTAATAACACATGTGATCTTTCCTAATTTGTAACGTCTGAGGTGTGCGATCACAGTCAAACACTGGTTATGTAAGCCATCAAGCTAATGTTTGGTCTCAAATTAAACAGATGTGAGTAATTTTCACCCACTTGAAGATGTGGGTCACAGTAGCGAGACACAACAAGTGGGTAAAAATTTAAATAAGAAAACTCAGTGGTAAAGAGTTAATGAAAAATGGTACAATACACATAATGTATAATAAGGTTCTTAGTCCTTACAACACTGAATTATTTTGTATAAACCATGGAGAAGGAAGGGGTTTTTTCAATTTGAAATCATCATAAATGTCTTAGTTAGCTCTTTCTATTTGAATACCTATGTTATGTGTCTGCGACCATTAGAAATATTAATATTCTTTCAGTGCGGGGACCGTCTGTATATATCAGAATCTGCCGTCTGTATATTCTGATGTATGTAGACGGCCCCGTCTATATACGTCTATATACGTCCCCGTTTAAATACCCCCGTTAATTAAAAAGATTGTCCAAAGTAAATGTCAAGAACACTGGTTAACAAATGTGTCAATGAAACTTAAATTGAGAAGTTATGTAATGTTTAAAAATATCTTTAAAAGTGGAAGTTATGTTAAGATGGCTCATTCAAAAATGTCTCGCTCTATATTTGCACAATTGAGGTTAGGTATTTTACCATTAGAAATTGAAACGGGGAGATTTCGTAATATTCCTAGTGAATATGGAATGTGTCACTTTTGTAAAAACGAAATTGAGGATGAATTACATTTTGTATGCGTCTGTCCTGTTTACAGTGATCACAGGAACATATTATTTAATGATATTATTTTAACTTATATTAATTTCTCTAATCTAGATATAACTGAAAAATTCTGTTTTATTATGGCAACAGAAACGAAATGTGTACTGAATTACGTAAAAAATTCATGGAACACTCGGAAATCTCTATTGTATGCATAATATCATTATTATTTTTATTATTTTGTATTGTTAATAATTCTAAAATGTATTTTATTCTGTCCGATTGAGCATAATAGGTCTCATGATCCCCTTCAAATGCGGGTTGCATATGCGGTGGACGCGGGGTGCTGCCCGGTGTTGGTATAGTGTTGATCCAGCGTCAAAGACGATGGGCCGGCATTGAGACGACAGTGGGTCGACGTCCCGTGTTTACTGTGTGCTTTGTTTGTCCTCTGAGCACGATGCGCTGGCCTTTTGTTGGGGCGATACTCAACTCGACGAAGGTGGTTTAGCGTCGACCCAGCATTTGGTCAGTCTCGTGTTTTTAGAATCAGGCAATGGTAGGCCTATTCTGTTACCATGGGCATTTGTTTAGCAACGGCCAACCTTCCAGATGTTGACCCGGCATAGGCCAGGGCTGGGCGAATGCCCAGTTAAGCAATTTTTGTTTACTTAATAACTATTAAACCATCTCATTACTCATGTACACTGTAGGCCCTATATATCTATTAGGTTAAAACTGATTTATAAACCCCAAGTAGGGTTGGGTGCTTAAATGATGAAAATCATGTATTATAACAAGTTAAATGTATATTCAGCACAGATCAGTATAATAAACGATTACTATTACTACTACAACGTATATAAACGGTCCACGCACTGAAAGAAGTGAGACGGCCAATAAAATCTCAAGGCAGGGTTTTCAGGCTGTTCTGGACCATGGATATGGATAAATTTAGTCAATTTGGCATTTTTTATCTCAAATCTCAAACCTGTTTTCTTCAAATCTCCGACGGTGCTCCAATAATTTGAATACCCTGGGCCTGTATTCTCGTACAAGCTACGATATATCGGAGGCTTCAGATTGGTCGAGATGGCCATCTCAACCAAACCGAAGCCTACAATATATTTAACTTGTACGAGAATACGGTCCCTGTAAAGGTGAAATATTATGAAAATAATGAATACGCAGCTAAATGTGTGAAGTCATTCGAGGTTGTAGACCCCCCCAAAAAAATTATATAAAAGTATCAGTTATTGTATCAAAAATATTTTGTTCTAAATTGTTTTTATTGTTGCAGAGCTTAACTCTATGGCATCTTGAAATGCAGACCCTTAGAAATTAAAGTTTGTTTTACTATTTACAGAATCTAATTAATTGTTCCTTGGCCAGATACACACTGGTGAAAATTTCATACAAATCATTACAGTCATTACTTTTTAACCCTATACAGTGGCGGATCCAGGATCTGAAAAAAAGAGGGGCGCACGGGGTTTTGGGGGCTTGCCCCCAAGATTTTTTTGTAAATTTTAACCAATTTAGGGGACTTTTTAAAGTATTTGCCGAATAATAGGGGGAGCGCGCGCCTTCTGCTCCCTCCGCCCCCCCTGGATCCGCCACTGCTATAACACCTGAACAGGCTAAGCAAGTACAGCCTTATTTCCCTGGGATTTTACAGTATATTTTCATAATTTTACACCATTCACAATATTGGTTTCAGCTGTTTTAAAAAAAGTGTAATGTAAACAAAACTATACAAATTTGTTTACAAAATAGGACAAACTTTTATTGAAAAAAAAATCCAAATAAGGTCATGTGACGTCATAAAAATCCAAGATGGCCGCCAAAATCGATAATTTCTGCTCAAAATTATATCTAAGATTAAAATTTTAAAAACCCACCATTATCACAAATGATACTGTAAATATTGAAAAATATTTATCTTTCTATACAAATTTGCCATCTCTAGGTGTCATGACCTTCAAGATATTATTGCTAGATTGTTGCTAGATTACACACAAAATTTTGATTTTTTACAACAATCTGATTTTTGACAAGTGGTGTGTAGACCCTACATGGACATGGTATATAATGTTGAACAAAAATGATTCTATTTGTGAATGCAAATCATCATTATATGTGACGTGTCAGACTGTGGAAATACTGCACTGCCGTGTAACTGTAGGTGTAACTTTAGCCCAACTGTCGGGGACAATGTCACTGTCAGGCTCACTGACACTGAGATTCAGCCTTCAGAAGGCATGATTCATGAATGGTCATCGATGTCAACGACGACGGACCACACACACAGCACGACATTAACACTGTATTTTGATTGATGTATATAAATAATAGGCCTAGGTACATATAAATATTGTAAATAATAATTAATTAATCAGATCGTAGGCCTATAGGCCTAATTAAATCCACATGTAAATTAACGTTCTGTCCCGCTACTGTGGGACTCGCACAGCCAAACAGTCTCTGTCAGAACTGGGTCACATGACCACGGCATCGTCACGTGATCAAAACAATCTGGTCGTGTCCGATAATTTCTACATTTCACGCGAATTAAACCAACAGTTTTAACAATTTGTTAAAATATAAAACTTGTATTATAAGAGTTGTTCAGAAACGAACACGAAAGCAGCCCTCTGTTATCCCTCGACAACTATTTAAAAATTGTGGTATATGATGGCTATGTGAAGTATGAGGAAGCAGAAATTCATAGATCAGCTAACATGCAAGATTTCTGAGACAGTGAAAAAAATAATTATATAAAAAAAAAATGGCTGACTGGCAGCCATTTTGGATTTTTTAGTGTGAAATTTGTCATGGGTTATACTTGTGTGAGACATTACATTTTGTTTTATCTTCATGGTCCAGGCATTTTGCATTTCTTGAGTTAAGTAAATATTACAAAATTCAAAATGGCCACTAAACAGCCATTTTGAAATTGTTTGATCCCAAAAGTTAATCAGGCGATTGTCTGACATAGCTCAACATATTTGCCAAATTAAAAGGAGATCTGATGGCAACTTCTTCCTGAAACGCGCTAACGAGCATTACTTCGTTAGTGGCCATAGTAATTAAAGGGCTGATGATATGGGGATCAAAATTCCCCAGCAGTATGTGATGGCTATGCGAAGTATGAGGAAGCAGTAGTTGATAGATTAGTAGCTATCTTGAAAACAAAAAACTGCGGCGGCAGCGGACCAAATGGAATACAGTAAGCAGTCCGCCTCGGCAAGGGCTGCTTAATTACACATTTGTATTAACAAATATAATATATTTTTGAAAGAGCTACGTTGCCTTGAAGCAGACGACCAGAACCAGATAAATAAACCAATGTGTGTCACATGACCACAGCCAGAGACGCATGGAGTCACATGATCAGACCACCCTCGACATGTCTGCCAATGTTGTCATTTCACGCGAATTAAACCAACATAACAATTTCTTTAAAATATACTACTATGAATTATAGTATTGGATTAATAAGATGTAACAATTTGACGTTACTTATTATCGTTTTATGGATGGAAGCAAAATTATCGCCTTTGGACAAATATTATGAAGTCATGCTCCGCCGTCAAAATATGTGCTGCGCACACAGCAATATGCAAATGAGGTCAGAATTATGTCACCCTATACGTCGCTTACTGATTTTTGGCTCGACTGTACGAGTGCCTAGGGGATTTGCCACTTATATTATTATACAAATCAACATATTGAAAGCCATTTGACTGCGGGCGGATATGGGCGGTTCAGGGGAATCGGCAACGGGCGGATTCTGGCGGATCAGGTGTTATACTTATAGGGTTAAGTCATCCTAGGGACGGCCAGACAGACAGACAAACAAACAAAAACATAACCTTCCTGGTGGAGGTAATAAATAACTAAACTTACCTGTGTATATTAGGCATCAGTTAAAAAACATACAGCAAAAAAAAAATTGTTCGTACTATACACCGAGAAATACAATAAATTATATTAATTATAGTATAATAATACTGTCTCATCATTATCATACCTATAGAGCCACCAGCAGCAATTAGAACTGTCTGTGATAGTACATCCACAATACTAGCTTTGATCTTGGCCTCTTTCTTGCTATTTTCATCCAGATGATTCATCAGCTGTTGAACTACAAGATAGCCATAGCCAGACTGCAAAGAGAAAACGAAAACAGAAACACTATAGTGAGTTAATTAGTAATACGTAATTAGATTTTACAGTATAATAGTAAAAGAACAAAATATGTAAATTAGTCATTTTTACCTTTTTATATCTAATCTAATTCTCACCTGTACAGAGTACATGATAACTCTGAAGCATCGCACTGCAAAATCATTAGGTACCCACAGTTTGTGATTATCTAAATGCCTGTGAAAGAAAATTAATACATGACCAATAGACAATATGTAATATCAATTTGTAAAAAATAAGATACATTTAGAGCACCATCTAACTAACAAGTGCTCATTTGTGTGTGATACAGCGCTATAATCAATTAGGGTTGGGGTCAGGAACTTGTATCTATAGATTTTTTAGGCCCCTGTACCTGCTCTCTAGCACAGTTTGTCAGATATTACGCATAATAGAGTCAGTAATGGCCACAAGTCGGCCTTTTCATATTTGACAGAGGCACATTTGTCTCAGAGCAAGGATCTAGCTATCTAGCAGTTTGCCACATATCAGGCATACTAAGGTAAATAATAAGCGATAATTGGCCATTTTGAATTTGAATAAGTTGATATTATTCAGGGTACATCCTCTCATTAAGTCTCACATTTTATTTCCTAGCAACTAATGGTCTAGCTAACAGATAAAAGGCATATTCAAATAAATCATGGCCAAAAGTCGGTCATTTTCAATATGCTCCAGTTGAAATTTTTCAGCTCAGATTCCTCCTTGAAACCACATATTATTTTGCTTTATAATAATGGCAGATATCAGCAATATCAAAGTAAATAATAGTAGATATTCAGCTATTTTGAATTTGATCAGGTTCATATTTTTCAGGGTGCATCATCCCCCCCTAAAATCGCACATTTTGTTTCATACTTATGGTCTAGCTACTTTATACCCTATTATATTTGCGTCCCATTTAATTTGGTGACTTTCGCAATTGGGCACGTTATCGTTAATATTTATGGTCGCTAATTACTTACAGGTGTGTTGGCACTAGTGCATACTGTATGAAATGACATGCTGTCAGAATTGTGGTCAATAAATTTCATGGGTGCAAAAAAAAATTGCCTGGGATTGATTTTGACGTATACATGTAGAGTATCTAAAGTTAAAGTCACTTTAAATTTGTCACCTTTGCATTGCATGCTTTTCGTCAATTACTCACACAATTTTTATCCGATTGTCATAATATTTGGCAAGCATTATTTTCTAGTCTTACGGCAACTTCCCTGAAATTTCCAAAAAAAATATTATGTAGTTTAAAAGTTAGACATGTAATAATTTTGAATTATGACGCTCCTCTATAAACCCATTAATTTCATTCAGCTTTAATCTCAAAATTCTACTACATGTCAAATGGTCTAACTTTCACAATACTTAGTCAAATTTCACGAAATTTTCTGGGTAGGCGCCGGAATAGTTGCAAAGAGTGCTTGCAACATTTCATGTAAATTAATTTAGAATTGAGTGGGAAATCGGCGAAAAACACCCAACACTGGTGGGAGTTCCCTGCAACTATAGCACAGTTTTCCAGACAATATGCATATTAACCCTTACACTGCTGCAGAAAATTTGCAGCATGTGTGGTTTCCCACTAAGTAATATCTGGCACGTTTTTTCTTAAAAAAAAACATTTGATGAACAACTGGTATTAAAAGCCATTATATTACAAAATCAGTCAGTTAGCTATCTTTAAAGCGCAAATAAAAAGACTCCACAAAAAAGAAAAAGAAAAAAAAAGAAAAAAAAAATTACTCTGCGACGCAGGCTGCGCTTGGTTTATTTGGTATAGTCGACCATAGCAGTGTAAGGGTTAAAGTGAAGTCAATAATAGGCGCAAGTTTGATCAAGTTGAAATATTTCCCTCCCTGAAACCGCACATTTTGCTTAATGGTAATGGTCTACCTGGCACTGATTGTGAGATATTAGGCCGGTTGTTGGCCATTTTTGATTTGCTGGAGCTGAAATTTTCCAGGTGACATCCCTTTCCGAAACCTCACATTTTGCTTTATAGAAATGTTCTAGCTATCGGCACGGTCTGCAAGGTATCAGCAATATTAAAGTAAATAAAAATACTTTTGCACAGAGATGTATGTAAAAAAGTAGGTCAAAAGTCATAACCCTCCAAAAGGCACATCTACATCCCCTAAGCTTTGTGTGTATTTAATAGAAATCCGAGATATGATCATGGCATATTTTGCATAAATCATTGAATATAAAATGGCATAACACAATGAAGATATTTTTATTCAATAAAAATGAGTGAAAATAGTTGGCTGCTGTGAGGGTTAGTAACACAGGCTCCTACAGCAGGGCTAGAAATTAAAGGGTGCCGGCATGCCCATGGCACCCTAAATGTGCTAAAGGCACGCAAAACTACTGGCATGTGTGTCCTGTTGGCACGAAAGAATGGCCAAATTATCATTTCTTCATGATCCGACAGTAGGTCATGGTTCTCTGAGTTAGAGACAGTGTCAACCAACGGTAAGAAATATGTCGGGGTGGTCATCAGAGAATGTCAAAAAAAATAGAACAAGAGCACACTCGATAATAGCCCGCCGCCGAATTATGATAAAGAAAGTAAAGACGAATGTCATCACGTAAATAACAACCCAAGATATAAATGGTATGTTAAACCAGCCGCTTTTCAAGTTATCGCGCCCACAAGGTCAAATTATGGACGTAAAATAAATGTGAAAAATCGCAATAAGTCGACCATTTTGATTTTTTTACCGGCCATTATTGAGCTTGTCCAAGAACTGCTTATTAGTAACATGCATAACAAACTTGAAGAGGATACTTGTGAAAATGTTGAAGTTATCGCGCCTACAAGGTCAAATTATTGACGTAAAATGAGAAAAATCGCAATAAATCGGCCATTTTGAATTTTTTTCAGCCATTATTGAACTTGTCCAAGAACTACTTATTAGTAACATGCATAACAAATTTGAAGAGGATATGTGAAAAACTTTTCAAGTTATCGCGCCCACAAGGTCAAATTATTGACGTAAAATGAGAAAAATCACAATAAATCGGCCATTTTTTTTTTTTCAGCCATTATTAAACTTGTCCAAGAACTACTTATAAGTAACATACATAACAAATTTGAAGAGAATATGTGAAAAACTTTTCAAGTTATCGCGCCCACAGGCTCAAATTATTGACGTAAAATGAGAAAAATCGCAATAAATCGGCCATTTTTTTTTTTTTTCGGCCATTATTAAACTTCTCCAAGAACTACTTATTAGTAATATGCATAACCAATTTGAAGAGGATATGTGAAAAACTTTTCAAGTTTTCGCGCCCACAAGGTCAAATTATTGACGTAAAATGTGAAAAATCGCAATAAATCGGCCATTTTTTTTTTTTCCGGCCATTATTGAACTTGTCCAAGAACTACTTATTAGTAACATGCATAACCAATTTGAAGAGGATATGTGAAAAACTTTTCAACTTATCGCGCCCACAAGGTCAAATTATGGACGTAAAATGTGAAAAATCGCAATAAATCGGCCATTTTTTTATTTTTTTTCAGCCATTATTGAGCTTGTCCGAGAACTGGTCATTAGTAACATGCATAACAAATTTGAAAAGGATATGTGAAAAACTTTTCAAGTTATCGCGCCCACAAGGTCAAATTATTGACGTAAAATGTGAAAAATCGCAATAAATCGACCATTTTTTTTTTTTTTCGGCCATTATTGAACTTGTCCGAGAACTGGTCATTAGTAACATGCATAACAAATTTGAAAAGGATACGTGAAAAACTTTTCAAGTTATCGCGCCCACAAGGTCAAATTATTGACGTAAAAGGTGAAAAATCGCAATAAGTCGGCCATTTTGGATTTTTTTGTCAGCCATTATTGAACTTGTCCGAGAAGTGGTCATTAGTAACATGCAAAACAAATTTGGGAAGGAAACATGAAAAACTTTTCAAGTTATCGCGCCCACAAGTAAATGTTAACGCCGACGCCGCCGAACTTCAATTGCAATAGCCCACCTTTTTTAATTAAAATTAAAAGGCGGGCTAAAAATAATCGGGAAGATCAGATGAATATTGGCAACTTTAGAGCGTTTACGTCATTGAATTGTTGAAGAATAATAATACAGGGCTTGAAATAGGACTTGACCAGTCGGACAACTGGCTAAAAAATAGCCATCAATTGATAGCAGGACCCCTCATCCGTAGGCTCTGTCCATCAATATCAAGAAATAACAATGAGAAAAAATGATCCCCACTACCACCATGTCATTTTTTTTAAATGGCTGCGGCGGCCATTTTGTTTTTATTGGATTCATTACAAAAGTTAATCAGATCATCAGAAATAACTAGAGAACATCCATACCAAATTTGAATGCAATCCAAGCAACGGTTCAAAAGTTATCGTGCCCACAAGCTTTTTAGACGGCCATCCCTTTTTTAAATGGCTGCGGCAGCCATTTTGTTTTTAATGGATTCATCCTGAAAGATAATCAGATCATCAGAAATACCTAGAGAACAACCATACCAAATTTGAATGCAATCCAACCAACGGTTCATAAGTTATGGTGCCCACATTCTTTTTAGGCGACCATCTTTGAAAATGGCCGCTTATGGCTTGGTGCAAAAAAAAATATATGGGATGAATTGCCCAGGCACATAGGTCATGTCTGTAAAAAATAAACAAAATTCATCAGTTAGCTGTTTAGTAGGAGCTGAATTTCTGACCGCCCACCTGCCCGCCAACCGCCCGCTCGACTCTGGTGATCATTATACCTCACAGCCTTAATGGCTGAGGGATGAAAATCACCTAGTCCTTCCCAAAAATATATCACTTGTCCTTTCTATTAATTGGCAAGCAGGGGCACTCGTCCAGTAGGACAAGCTCAGTAAAACTAAACTGAACTCGTTCTTCCCAGATTGTTGGTCGTCTCGGACGATCGGATGGGGCGAATTTTGAGCCCTGTAATAGTAACAGCAATAGACAGCATTAAAACAAAAAGTCTCCACATAGTAGTCAGGTAGATATGTGAAATATAGCTAACAATTGTGGGTTTATATATAGAAGCATGCAATTTGGCACATGTCTAGACTATGGTCCTGGCAAACTTTTCAGCTATGGGGCCACCGGAAATACGACCTATGTTAACTTTTGCAGCCATTTTTCAAAATGGCGTCAAACACTCACTGGTGACATGGGAAACTTCAACTACTAAGGCAACGCAAGGCAGTTATTGGCCTTGCATTGCCTTCCTAAGTAACCTTAAACTACCACAGCATGCTACAAACAGTATATGTGGGTGTTTGTGCTCCTGCAGACATTCAAAACTATGCTGACTCAGCAAAATAGTTCCCCATCACAGACTACCGTTTTCATCATAACCAACTTTGCGCTGATGTTTTAGAAAGCATTACTCTATTTGGAATAATATTGCTGGTGATATGAAAGCTCACTCAGCCATATTATATTATGATGTTGCAAAATGCAGAATGTTTGTATTTCAGGCGTAATGAGGGCAGAATGGAGGAAACATTTGATCTTATAGCATAAGAATGTTGGTAAGGACATCTGGTGGTTCCATGTGGTCACTTAAATTTAGGCAATAAACTAGATTTGCCTGAGGGGCAAAACTTGCGACCCCACCCGGCCCACATAATACATTAATTATAGAGAAATACAGTACTGTGACCAAATTTTTATGTCAACCACGTGAAAATGTGATGTCAGAATCACACCGAAATCTAATCAACATATGACCAGGGTAAGTTGCTTCCTTGGAACAAATCGGTGAAGCAGTTCAATCTCTTCAGAGTAGCATGTGATTCGTCAGCCATCTTGAATTTTGTTGAAAAAATTAAAAAAGAAAAACAGTTCGCCTGACATTTTTCTCAGAGCCACTGAGCGTACAAAAGATAAAATTTGAGCTGTATAACCATATTACCAAATTTTGATAATAGTAAAAAGAAGCAAAACTGAAATATCAGCTAAAATCCTAAAAAGTAAAAAAATATAAGTTTTTATTATCATAATCACACAAAAAACTAATCAGCACACATCCAGGGTAGGGTTATTCCTTTTAAACCAAACATGAAACAAATCCATAAAGCAGTTCAAGCTCTAGAGAATGACATAGGATTTTGGCGGCCATCTTGGATTTTGTTGAAAAAGCTGAAAAACACCTAAAAAATTTACCGGGCAAATACTCTAGGGGCAACAAATATTTAAAAATAATCCGAGCAGGGGTGTATACATGTAGCTATATTATCAAATCCAGGAAGCGGTTCAAGCTCTAGAGAGCGACATAGGATTTTGGCGGCCATATTGAATTTTGCTGAAGAAGCTGAAAAAACGCCAAAAAAATTACCGGGCAAATTCCTTAGGGCCAATATGCATACTGCAAATATTTAGAAATAATTAGAGCAGGGGCGTATAGCTAAATTAACAAATTTTGATACTAGTCAAAATGAACAATACTGAAATATCCGCTAAAATTCTGAAAAATAAAAAAATCATAGTTTCTAATATCAGAATCAAACCAAAAACTAATCATCACATGTGCAGAGTAGGGTCTTTTCTTTAAACTAAACATAAAACAAATCCATAAAGAGGTTCAAGCTCTAGAGAACGACATAGGATTTTGGCGGCCATCTTGGATTTTGTTGAAGAAACTGAAAAACGCAAAAAAAAAATTACCAGGCAAATTCCCCAGGGCCAGTATGCATACTGTAAATATTTGGGAATAATCCGAGTAGGGATTTTTGAGTGAGAGCAGAAACAAGTGGCGGCGGCGGGCGGACTCAGCAAAAACAATAAGTCTGCACCACCACATAGTGTGTGGGGACTTAATCAACACAAATGATCTTTCCAGGATTCATCTATTCTTTTAATATTTTGTGATTGTAGTTAAATGGTGGTGGTAGACGTAGATATATAATAGTCATGTACAAAAAGTATAAGATTGCCGATCCACAGCAGGCTGGTCCGTCTCATTCTCTGGAAATGCAGCCCATAACTGACTGGACAATATGCTGTCTTTGTCAGGCTGTAAGTCTGAATCAATGCAGTGCCCATCAGGCTAAGGTGGCATCTGCAGGCACAACAGACTCCTTTTGAAAGGCTTCTCATATCACAAGAACTAGGCATACACACCAAGTTACAGCAAATAGCCTGTACACCCTACTCAAACGGTCTTACGCCCACTACCAGGAGTCCCTGGAGCCAAAATGCCAAGCAGAAACGTTTGCCGAAAAAAAATCAGGAGATTTCACAGTTCTGTTTCTGGCACACAACTCTCCAACTTGAGCTCCTCGTCTTCATATTCGTCAGATCTCTACGTGAGACACACTTTGCTCTGTATGTGTACTGCCTGACCAAGCTAACCCCATGGTTCTTCAGTTTTGACCACACCAACTACACAAGATGGGTGCCAGTCCATATTCGAGACATGGTCAGTGTAAGCACAACCAAGCAAGAAGCTGTTATGGAGTTTATGAATGGCAGCTTCAATGTTCGCAAAACCAACAGAGTGTTCTCCATGGCCCTGGATGGTTGCTGGAAGAGATGGGAAACCCATCCATTGAGGAGACTACTGATTTCTTGAGACGTGGCATCTTCTGTATGTCAGGCTGAAACGACGGGCCAGAAACAGTAGCAGACTTTCATGACTGACCGTTTGGTGGAGCAAACAACTCCCATCAGTGAACACATAAAGAAAAACAAGTTGTCATTTTTCAGTCGAGAGAAGTCCAAAACAAGCCTTCAAATTTCCTACAGGACTTTTTTAAACATGAAAATAAGGTAGCACTCCATCTTTAGTTCAGCTTGGCAATCTCAGATCAGGAACCAATGCAGATCTCTTGGGATGACTAGAGAGAAACTGTGCTGCAGCCAGAGGTGAAACCCCGGGAGCTGACGTCACAATCCTCGATAGAGCAGTAGTTGTCAACTTTCTCAAACCAAATGCTACCAAGACGTTTGATGAATATGTAATGAAGATATTCCTACCCTACGTCCAGGGCCAACTAAAACATGCTAGTCGGGCTGACGTGGTCTCGGACCAGTACAGAGAAAACAGCCTGAAATCTCAAACCAGAGAGAAGAGCGGGAAGGGTGTCTGAAAAGGTCCCCCGAGACTTTAGCTCCCTCGCCCCGTGCAACCATAAAAAGGCTGACAGCTGAATGATTCTGCACTTGCTGATGCAAGATGCTGTCAATTAATGTGGGCTACAAGAAGGTGATTTTGCGGACAGTAGACGTGGTTGTCTTGGCTGTGGCAGCAACTGAGGAGATAGACATCAAGGAACTCTGGGTGGCTTTATGGAGAGGTCGACACTTTAGGTACATCCCGCGCAGGGGATTGCTACATCCTTTGGCCCTGACAAGTCTCGATCTCTTCCTATATCTCATCACAAAGGGGAATAAGTCAGCATGGGAAACTGCTGAAAGTATTTGAAGACCCTACTCCAACTTTCCTGGCTCTGTCCTCAGGCCCAGCAGAAATAACTGATGACAATGTTGTCGTACTGGAGCGCTTCACTATTCTGCTGTATGACTGAACCAGCGATCTTACCAACATAGATGAAGCTCGAAAGGAGCTGTTCACCAAGAAGGGGAGAGCGGTGGATGCCATCCCACCAACACGAGGTGTCTTGTTGCAGCACATCAAGAGGGCAGTCTACAAAGGGGGACACTGCTTGGGTCAGGCAACTGCATTTGCTCAAAAGCTGCTATCCCCTAATGACTGAGGGTGGGCTGAACCCTACTGGTCTAGCTACTTTATACCCTATTATATTTGCGTCCCATTTAATTTGGTGACTTTCGCAATTGGGCACGTTATCGTTAATATTTATGGTCGCTAATTACTTACAGGTGTGTTGGCACTAGTGCATACTGTATGAAATGACATGCTGTCAGAATTGTGGTCAATAAATTTCATGGGTGCAAAAAAAAATTGCCTGGGATTGATTTTGACGTATACATGTAGAGTATCTAAAGTTAAAGTCACTTTAAATTTGTCACCTTTGCATTGCATGCTTTTCGTCAATTACTCACACAATTTTTATCCGATTGTCATAATATTTGGCAAGCATTATTTTCTAGTCTTACGGCAACTTCCCTGAAATTTCCAAAAAAAATATTATGTAGTTTAAAAGTTAGACATGTAATAATTTTGAATTATGACGCTCCTCTATAAACCCATTAATTTCATTCAGCTTTAATCTCAAAATTCTACTACATGTCAAATGGTCTAACTTTCACAATACTTAGTCAAATTTCACGAAATTTTCTGGGTAGGCGCCGGAATAGTTGCAAAGAGTGCTTGCAACATTTCATGTAAATTAATTTAGAATTGAGTGGGAAATCGGCGAAAAACACCCAACACTGGTGGGAGTTCCCTGCAACTATAGCACAGTTTTCCAGACAATATGCATATTAACCCTTACACTGCTGCAGAAAATTTGCAGCATGTGTGGTTTCCCACTAAGTAATATCTGGCACGTTTTTTCTTAAAAAAAAACATTTGATGAACAACTGGTATTAAAAGCCATTATATTACAAAATCAGTCAGTTAGCTATCTTTAAAGCGCAAATAAAAAGACTCCACAAAAAAGAAAAAGAAAAAAAAAGAAAAAAAAAATTACTCTGCGACGCAGGCTGCGCTTGGTTTATTTGGTATAGTCGACCATAGCAGTGTAAGGGTTAAAGTGAAGTCAATAATAGGCGCAAGTTTGATCAAGTTGAAATATTTCCCTCCCTGAAACCGCACATTTTGCTTAATGGTAATGGTCTACCTGGCACTGATTGTGAGATATTAGGCCGGTTGTTGGCCATTTTTGATTTGCTGGAGCTGAAATTTTCCAGGTGACATCCCTTTCCGAAACCTCACATTTTGCTTTATAGAAATGTTCTAGCTATCGGCACGGTCTGCAAGGTATCAGCAATATTAAAGTAAATAAAAATACTTTTGCACAGAGATGTATGTAAAAAAGTAGGTCAAAAGTCATAACCCTCCAAAAGGCACATCTACATCCCCTAAGCTTTGTGTGTATTTAATAGAAATCCGAGATATGATCATGGCATATTTTGCATAAATCATTGAATATAAAATGGCATAACACAATGAAGATATTTTTATTCAATAAAAATGAGTGAAAATAGTTGGCTGCTGTGAGGGTTAGTAACACAGGCTCCTACAGCAGGGCTAGAAATTAAAGGGTGCCGGCATGCCCATGGCACCCTAAATGTGCTAAAGGCACGCAAAACTACTGGCATGTGTGTCCTGTTGGCACGAAAGAATGGCCAAATTATCATTTCTTCATGATCCGACAGTAGGTCATGGTTCTCTGAGTTAGAGACAGTGTCAACCAACGGTAAGAAATATGTCGGGGTGGTCATCAGAGAATGTCAAAAAAAATAGAACAAGAGCACACTCGATAATAGCCCGCCGCCGAATTATGATAAAGAAAGTAAAGACGAATGTCATCACGTAAATAACAACCCAAGATATAAATGGTATGTTAAACCAGCCGCTTTTCAAGTTATCGCGCCCACAAGGTCAAATTATGGACGTAAAATAAATGTGAAAAATCGCAATAAGTCGACCATTTTGATTTTTTTACCGGCCATTATTGAGCTTGTCCAAGAACTGCTTATTAGTAACATGCATAACAAACTTGAAGAGGATACTTGTGAAAATGTTGAAGTTATCGCGCCTACAAGGTCAAATTATTGACGTAAAATGAGAAAAATCGCAATAAATCGGCCATTTTGAATTTTTTTCAGCCATTATTGAACTTGTCCAAGAACTACTTATTAGTAACATGCATAACAAATTTGAAGAGGATATGTGAAAAACTTTTCAAGTTATCGCGCCCACAAGGTCAAATTATTGACGTAAAATGAGAAAAATCACAATAAATCGGCCATTTTTTTTTTTTCAGCCATTATTAAACTTGTCCAAGAACTACTTATAAGTAACATACATAACAAATTTGAAGAGAATATGTGAAAAACTTTTCAAGTTATCGCGCCCACAGGCTCAAATTATTGACGTAAAATGAGAAAAATCGCAATAAATCGGCCATTTTTTTTTTTTTTCGGCCATTATTAAACTTCTCCAAGAACTACTTATTAGTAATATGCATAACCAATTTGAAGAGGATATGTGAAAAACTTTTCAAGTTTTCGCGCCCACAAGGTCAAATTATTGACGTAAAATGTGAAAAATCACAATAAATCGGCCATTTTTTTTTTTTTCGGCCATTATTGAACTTGTCCAAGAACTACTTATTAGTAACATGCATAACCAATTTGAAGAGGATATGTGAAAAACTTTTCAACTTATCGCGCCCACAAGGTCAAATTATGGACGTAAAATGTGAAAAATCGCAATAAATCGGCCATTTTTTTATTTTTTTTCAGCCATTATTGAGCTTGTCCGAGAACTGGTCATTAGTAACATGCATAACAAATTTGAAAAGGATATGTGAAAAACTTTTCAAGTTATCGCGCCCACAAGGTCAAATTATTGACGTAAAATGTGAAAAATCGCAATAAATCGACCATTTTTTTTTTTTTTCGGCCATTATTGAACTTGTCCGAGAACTGGTCATTAGTAACATGCATAACAAATTTGAAAAGGATACGTGAAAAACTTTTCAAGTTATCGCGCCCACAAGGTCAAATTATTGACGTAAAAGGTGAAAAATCGCAATAAGTCGGCCATTTTGGATTTTTTTGTCAGCCAATATTGAACTTGTCCGAGAAGTGGTCATTAGTAACATGCAAAACAAATTTGGGAAGGAAACATGAAAAACTTTTCAAGTTATCGCGCCCACAAGTAAATGTTAACGCCGACGCCGCCGAACTTCAATTGCAATAGCCCACCTTTTTTAATTAAAATTAAAAGGCGGGCTAAAAATAATCGGGAAGATCAGATGAATATTGGCAACTTTAGAGCATTTACGTCATTGAATTGTTGAAGAATAATAATACAGGGCTTGAAATAGGACTTGACCAGTCGGACAACTGGCTAAAAAATAGCCATCAATTGATAGCAGGACCCCTCATCCGTAGGCTCTGTCCATCAATATCAAGAAATAACAATGAGAAAAAATGATCCCCACTACCACCATGTCATTTTTTTTAAATGGCTGCGGCGGCCATTTTGTTTTTATTGGATTCATTACAAAAGTTAATCAGATCATCAGAAATAACTAGAGAACATCCATACCAAATTTGAATGCAATCCAAGCAACGGTTCAAAAGTTATCGTGCCCACAAGCTTTTTAGACGGCCATCCCTTTTTTAAATGGCTGCGGCAGCCATTTTGTTTTTAATGGATTCATCCTGAAAGATAATCAGATCATCAGAAATACCTAGAGAACAACCATACCAAATTTGAATGCAATCCAACCAACGGTTCATAAGTTATGGTGCCCACATTCTTTTTAGGCGACCATCTTTGAAAATGGCCGCTTATGGCTTGGTGCAAAAAAAAATATATGGGATGAATTGCCCAGGCACATAGGTCATGTCTGTAAAAAATAAACAAAATTCATCAGGCCTGTGGCACGAAAAGTGGTCAAATTCGATTAAATCATGTTACGGATGCAATTATTCTAAATATACACATCAAATACAGACTGAAGCTGATTGAAAATGAACTTGGGCATACATTCGAGCTAAATGTCACTTTTTAGCAAGTTTAAATCAGCAAAAAAAGTGAAAATAGCATATAGGTCACCAAAAATGGTCAAAAATGCACTGTTACGAGTTAGCATCAATTTTTTATTTTTTTTTAATATCATTGCCATATAGAAATTGTGCATTATTACGTTAGACAGCAAATCCTATATAACACTACATAAAAATACCTTCAACTTAAGGTATACCATGTGCATCTAGTTCAATTATTTAGGTCAGTTTGATTTGAAATGTAAAACGATATCCTTGTAACGTTTTTTCAAGCATATCCACTTATTTATTTATTTAATCACCTAAAATTATTAATTATCACATAATAGTTTATATTGTGTTTATATTATATGGCATAATAAGTGTATATGAACAGCAGATATAAAAATATATGTATACAAATAAAGTTTTAGCTAGATGTTGGGGTGTCTAGACGGCAAAATTCACAAAAAAAATCTGTCACGTCCGTCCCCCTCGGTGACAATCAAGGAAGCAGAAATATTTGTCATTGACGATCTGGTGATTATGTAGTCTTCAGGTGATATGTTAATTATAGCAACTGTGAATGGATAAATGTTAAGAAGATTTCTGGCAGATAGCACAAATATGGCTGTCACGTCCGTCCCCACCCTGTCACGTCCGTCCCCCATAATATGTATTTACACGTAAAATCTTGAATAAACTATTAGGATCATAGTGGATTAAAGCTGAAATGTAATAATTTATATTATATGCATATTTTAAAATAGTTCATATTATATTTAGAACTGTTTTCTACTCGGCAACAACAAAGATAGTTTCCAGGGGGACGGACGTGACACGATTTTAGAAAGTCTAATCTACGCTCTTTATCAAGCACTGGTATTTAACAGATAATGTTTTTGACCATTTATAAAGTATCCTAGCACCATGTGAAGCAATTTAGATTATTAAAATAGCAATATATCACAATTTTGGATTTTAAAATATTTTTGTTTTTCAAAACCTACATTTATATCAGATATCATAGCATGAATTTACAGTGTAAAAGGGCGATAAAAGACTATTTACTCTGGTTCAGATCACTTAGATGTTATATAGATATCCCTACCAAACTATGTAGCTGATCTTTAATGGCTGGTTAAGGAATACATATGTATTTATTCAAATACTTTCACATAGAGCTGTGTACAACATATGCTTTATCTTATCTATCAAATAAGTTTTGGAGCTAGTTCACATTTATTTAATCAGACTGATAATACCCTGTATCCGGCTGACTTTGTAAGATATTGTAACAAATGTGCGAACAAAGTTAAAATTTAGTATTAAATTTAATGGAACATCATTAAATAGACCATTTAAAAGCAGGTTTGTTTTTTCAGTAATAACAGTTTTTCTATGTAAATTTCATATTGCTTTCAGGGAGATATCTTATGTGTCAGGTCCGTCCACTAGCTGACCATGTTTACTGATTTCAATGAGTTTGAATAAACACTGCTTGACTAAGATAGTACATTTTAAAGAATACAGTCTATAACTGTATCAGTTTATATAAGTGGCTTTATTTAACGGTAGATTTTGAGCCAAATCACGGATTTTTTTTTTTTCGATACAGATGCTAACCAATTTAACCACTTTTCGTGCACCAGGCCATCAGTTAACTGTTTAGTAGGAGCTGAATTTCTGACCGCCCACCTGCCCGCCAACCGCCCGCTCGACTCTGGTGATCATTATACCTCACAGCCTTAATGGCTGAGGGATGAAAATCACCTAGTCCTTCCCAAAAATATATCACTTGTCCTTTCTATTAATTGGCAAGCAGGGGCACTCGTCCAGTAGGACAAGCTCAGTAAAACTAAACTGAACTCGTTCTTCCCAGATTGTTGGTCGTCTCGGACGATCGGATGGGGCGAATTTTGAGCCCTGTAATAGTAACAGCAATAGACAGCATTAAAACAAAAAGTCTCCACATAGTAGTCAGGTAGATATGTGAAATATAGCTAACAATTGTGGGTTTATATATAGAAGCATGCAATTTGGCACATGTCTAGACTATGGTCCTGGCAAACTTTTCAGCTATGGGGCCACCGGAAATACGACCTATGTTAACTTTTGCAGCCATTTTTCAAAATGGCGTCAAACACTCACTGGTGACATGGGAAACTTCAACTACTAAGGCAACGCAAGGCAGTTATTGGCCTTGCATTGCCTTCCTAAGTAACCTTAAACTACCACAGCATGCTACAAACAGTATATGTGGGTGTTTGTGCTCCTGCAGACATTCAAAACTATGCTGACTCAGCAAAATAGTTCCCCATCACAGACTACCGTTTTCATCATAACCAACTTTGCGCTGATGTTTTAGAAAGCATTACTCTATTTGGAATAATATTGCTGGTGATATGAAAGCTCACTCAGCCATATTATATTATGATGTTGCAAAATGCAGAATGTTTGTATTTCAGGCGTAATGAGGGCAGAATGGAGGAAACATTTGATCTTATAGCATAAGAATGTTGGTAAGGACATCTGGTGGTTCCATGTGGTCACTTAAATTTAGGCAATAAACTAGATTTGCCTGAGGGGCAAAACTTGCGACCCCACCCGGCCCACATAATACATTAATTATAGAGAAATACAGTACTGTGACCAAATTTTTATGTCAACCACGTGAAAATGTGATGTCAGAATCACACCGAAATCTAATCAACATATGACCAGGGTAAGTTGCTTCCTTGGAACAAATCGGTGAAGCAGTTCAATCTCTTCAGAGTAGCATGTGATTCGTCAGCCATCTTGAATTTTGTTGAAAAAATTAAAAAAGAAAAACAGTTCGCCTGACATTTTTCTCAGAGCCACTGAGCGTACAAAAGATAAAATTTGAGCTGTATAACCATATTACCAAATTTTGATAATAGTAAAAAGAAGCAAAACTGAAATATCAGCTAAAATCCTAAAAAGTAAAAAAATATAAGTTTTTATTATCATAATCACACAAAAAACTAATCAGCACACATCCAGGGTAGGGTTATTCCTTTTAAACCAAACATGAAACAAATCCATAAAGCAGTTCAAGCTCTAGAGAATGACATAGGATTTTGGCGGCCATCTTGGATTTTGTTGAAAAAGCTGAAAAACACCTAAAAAATTTACCGGGCAAATACTCTAGGGGCAACAAATATTTAAAAATAATCCGAGCAGGGGTGTATACATGTAGCTATATTATCAAATCCAGGAAGCGGTTCAAGCTCTAGAGAGCGACATAGGATTTTGGCGGCCATATTGAATTTTGCTGAAGAAGCTGAAAAAACGCCAAAAAAATTACCGGGCAAATTCCTTAGGGCCAATATGCATACTGCAAATATTTAGAAATAATTAGAGCAGGGGCGTATAGCTAAATTAACAAATTTTGATACTAGTCAAAATGAACAATACTGAAATATCCGCTAAAATTCTGAAAAATAAAAAAATCATAGTTTCTAATATCAGAATCAAACCAAAAACTAATCATAGGGTCTTTTCTTTAAACTAAACATAAAACAAATCCATAAAGAGGTTCAAGCTCTAGAGAACGACATAGGATTTTGGCGGCCATCTTGGATTTTGTTGAAGAAACTGAAAAACGCAAAAAAAAAATTACCAGGCAAATTCCCCAGGGCCAGTATGCATACTGTAAATATTTGGGAATAATCCGAGTAGGGATTTTTGAGTGAGAGCAGAAACAAGTGGCGGCGGCGGGCGGACTCAGCAAAAACAATAAGTCTGCACCACCACATAGTGTGTGGGGACTTAATCAACACAAATGATCTTTCCAGGATTCATCTATTCTTTTAATATTTTGTGATTGTAGTTAAATGGTGGTGGTAGACGTAGATATATAATAGTCATGTACAAAAAGTATAAGATTGCCGATCCACAGCAGGCTGGTCCGTCTCATTCTCTGGAAATGCAGCCCATAACTGACTGGACAATATGCTGTCTTTGTCAGGCTGTAAGTCTGAATCAATGCAGTGCCCATCAGGCTAAGGTGGCATCTGCAGGCACAACAGACTCCTTTTGAAAGGCTTCTCATATCACAAGAACTAGGCATACACACCAAGTTACAGCAAATAGCCTGTACACCCTACTCAAACGGTCTTACGCCCACTACCAGGAGTCCCTGGAGCCAAAATGCCAAGCAGAAACGTTTGCCGAAAAAAAATCAGGAGATTTCACAGTTCTGTTTCTGGCACACAACTCTCCAACTTGAGCTCCTCGTCTTCATATTCGTCAGATCTCTACGTGAGACACACTTTGCTCTGTATGTGTACTGCCTGACCAAGCTAACCCCATGGTTCTTCAGTTTTGACCACACCAACTACACAAGATGGGTGCCAGTCCATATTCGAGACATGGTCAATGTAAGCACAACCAAGCAAGAAGCTGTTATGGAGTTTATGAATGGCAACTTCAATGTTCGCAAAACCAACAGAGTGTTCTCCATGGCCCTGGATGGTTGCTGGAAGAGATGGGAAACCCATCCATTGAGGAGACTACTGATTTCTTGAGACGTGGCATCTTCTGTATGTCAGGCTGAAACGACGGGCCAGAAACAGTAGCAGACTTTCATGACTGACCGTTTGGTGGAGCAAACAACTCCCATCAGTGAACACATAAAGAAAAACAAGTTGTCATTTTTCAGTCGAGAGAAGTCCAAAACAAGCCTTCAAATTTCCTACAGGACTTTTTTAAACATGAAAATAAGGTAGCACTCCATCTTTAGTTCAGCTTGGCAATCTCAGATCAGGAACCAATGCAGATCTCTTGGGATGACTAGAGAGAAACTGTGCTGCAGCCAGAGGTGAAACCCCGGGAGCTGACGTCACAATCCTCGATAGAGCAGTAGTTGTCAACTTTCTCAAACCAAATGCTACCAAGACGTTTGATGAATATGTAATGAAGATATTCCTACCCTACGTCCAGGGCCAACTAAAACATGCTAGTCGGGCTGACGTGGTCTCGGACCAGTACAGAGAAAACAGCCTGAAATCTCAAACCAGAGAGAAGAGCGGGAAGGGTGTCTGAAAAGGTCCCCCGAGACTTTAGCTCCCTCGCCCCGTGCAACCATAAAAAGGCTGACAGCTGAATGATTCTGCACTTGCTGATGCAAGATGCTGTCAATTAATGTGGGCTACAAGAAGGTGATTTTGCGGACAGTAGACGTGGTTGTCTTGGCTGTGGCAGCAACTGAGGAGATAGACATCAAGGAACTCTGGGTGGCTTTATGGAGAGGTCGACACTTTAGGTACATCCCGCGCAGGGGATTGCTACATCCTTTGGCCCTGACAAGTCTCGATCTCTTCCTATATCTCATCACAAAGGGGAATAAGTCAGCATGGGAAACTGCTGAAAGTATTTGAAGACCCTACTCCAACTTTCCTGGCTCTGTCCTCAGGCCCAGCAGAAATAACTGATGACAATGTTGTCGTACTGGAGCGCTTCACTATTCTGCTGTATGACTGAACCAGCGATCTTACCAACATAGATGAAGCTCGAAAGGAGCTGTTCACCAAGAAGGGGAGAGCGGTGGATGCCATCCCACCAACACGAGGTGTCTTGTTGCAGCACATCAAGAGGGCAGTCTACAAAGGGGGACACTGCTTGGGTCAGGCAACTGCATTTGCTCAAAAGCTGCTATCCCCTAATGACTGAGGGTGGGCTGAACCACCCAACCGGAACCCACTGTGGACCCCTTTGCCAGAAGCCAGCACGTCTTCGAGGGAACTAATTTCTTGTGGTTGACAGTGGACAAGACTGTGATGCGTAAAACCCCTGCAGATAGCCCGAGGTACATTGACTGTTCGCAACACATTTAAGTACAGTATGGCTACCAAGCAGCCTCACTCGTATTAAGGCTCAGCTTTCTTATGTTTATGTATATCATTAGAGGCTGTTATTTGGATTAGTTCAATCATTCAATAATCATTGATTGCGCTTCATCATGCAAAATACTAAGCGACTACAGTGTTCTTTTGGCGGTCATTTTGAAAAATGGCTGCCTATACTCACAAAGACAGTATTTTGATTGGCCCCATAGCTATAAATTTGCCTAGGCACATTGTCTACACATGCTTCTATGTATAAGCCCACAATTGTTACACCAATCTGCCTGACTATAGTGGTTGTAGACAACACTAAAACAGCACAAGTCTTCACAATATAAAGGGGGGAGATTTAAGAATTGCTGACAGTTGGTCATTTAATTTTTCAAGGTTTATTCATTACTGAAATCTCACATTTTTTTTAAAGTAATTGTCTATAGTTATCTGGCATGATTTTCCAGATATCAGGCATATGAAAGACTAGTAGACAATTCGATGGGTTAAAACAATAGTGTGCTAAGTGACATTTTTGGCCTTTAGAATAATAACCAGCTAAGTCACCTATAATACAGGGTTCCCCACAGAAAAAAAAATCATCCGGTCGTTCTCACAAAAATCTTAACTTAGCGCGCGAGCAGCGTAATAATATGTATACTGTTGCGCGCGCGCGCGCGCTAAAAAAAGCAAAAAAAATTTTATTAAGACACAACAAAGTATAGTAGTCAGTAGGCCTATCACTCACTCACCAACGTGGTGACACTCTGGTGAGTGACAACGTGTCGTGGTGACTGGCAACGCTAAGGAGTGTTGGCCCGTCAACGCTGTTATCACACTCTAGTATTGCCAGCTCCGCCAGCGTCGCGCCAATGCCGGCTCAGCGCTGTTAGCGTGACATAACACTGTGACCTAACACTCACTTGCTGTCAGCTCTGCTTCCCAGCAAACACGAGACATCTACCCAATGTTGGTCCAATGCTGGGCCAGCGTCGTAGACGGTGGACCAACATTGAGTCGATAGCACGTGTATGTGTACATTTTGTGTTCACTGTACACCGGCAATATACGCGCACACTAGTCTTACACGGACACGCTGATCGCTAAACCAACACAGTATGACACCAGAGGTATGACACTGGCGACAGGAATATTGGCTAATCTACCAGCTGGATGAACAGCCGGATGTGACCTATTACATGCTGGTCGGCATAAAATTCATCCGGTCGGGTTGCCGGCATTTCCGGCATTGTGGGGAACCCTGTATAATAAGTATAAAGTTTGAATTTATTCCAAATTCAGATTAAAACAACAGATCAAGTCGACTTAGCACACTGTTATTCTCATGAAAAAGAGCACATATCAGCATAATATCTGTCCAACACAGGACCAATTCGACTTGACACATTGTTATTCTGGTGTTATATGCTTAAATGGGCACTGTTTCTGGGACAAAAACGGTGCAAGTGCACTTAGCGCATTCTTATTCTGAGACTTATGGAGACAACACAGGGGAAATGCCTCGAACAATCTCTGCATATTCTGTCTTCCTGGAGCAACAATGAGCTAATCCAAGTTGGTGTCTTGTTGATCCTAATTTTGCTTCTGTAAATCGTTTTGGGAGGTAAAAAAATACTCTGATAACTTCACTTGATCTAGTGTCAAATTCCAATCGCTGTGTTTTTTATCAGTATAAGTCCAAGTCTACATGCTGATAAGTGGATTTCGCAGACTATATTTCTGAGCAAAAAGATAAACACAATTTCGCTGTCAAGTCGACTTGACCCACTATTGTTTTAGACCATCGAATTCATCCTTCCCTCCCTCCATCCACCCTGCCGCATTAAGTCCATTACTTTCCTCCCTCCCTGCTTCGCTTGGTATTGCCTCCCTGTCTCTCATGTTTATTTCTTCCTTCTCGAATGAATGACTAACTTACGTTAAAACTGGCTTTAATATAGAATTTATATTTCCATATGAGCCTCTGCAGACAAGATCCCGAAACACTGTTTCAGCTACATGGGGAGGATCCTCTTCTGAATTAGGACTCTCTTGTTCTGAAGTAAACCTTAAACACAATAAACAGAACTGAGAAGTAACATAATACATTTTTTGCTTTATTAGTTTTTCATTACAGCATTCTAAGTGAAAAGGAAAAATAGTTTAAGTCAGAAAGAATTATTTAGAGCAATCACGAAAGCAGCTAATTATTAATTTTAGATTTTCCATCGGTTAAGATTGTCATAGGTTATCTCTGTTTAACACTAGATATTATATTTAATATTAAATCAGATTGGGTTCATCGTGCCCTTTAAAAAGCATCACCTGATGGAAATGAAAATATACAAAACCAGAGTGTCCATGACACAGAAACTCATCCTTAACCCTTTCAAGCCTGACTTTACCATTGTCATCTTCATCCACTACAAGCTGCGAATTGCTGTCGCAATTCTCGACTTGTAGTGGATGAAGATGACTTGAGGTGGATGAAAAATTGAAGAAAATTAGCATGTATTGGTAGACCTGTTTCATGGAAATTTCCGTTCTAAATCCTTTGGTTGAAGGAAAATTAAGTATGTTTACAGGGATGTGATCTTGTCATCTTCATCCACTACAAGCTGCGAATTGCTGTCACAATTCTCGACTTGTAGTGGATGACGATGACTTGAGGTGGATGAAAAATTGAAGAAAATTAGCATGTATTGGTAGACCAGATTCATGGAAATTTCCGTTCTAAATCCTTTGGTTGAAGGGAAATTAAGTATGTTTACAGGGATGTAAAATGATGCTTTAATGAATCGTGAGGGCTTATTATGACAATAGGTTGAAAATTAGGAGAGAAATCAGCGAAAAGCTAACTTTAATTTTGGACGGATGATTCCTAGTGCTATTTCCATCCCTGTTGTCTGTACATATAGTGATCACTGTAATTGATAACTTACATAATATCAAGGCTATAATGAATTGGAGTACATTTTAACAGAAGAATAGGCCTATTATTAAATCAATTGACACTTTCTGGCTGAAAAGTAATACAAATAGAATACAATTGGAAACAGAACTTGATCTTCTTAACTTTGTTTGTAGCTTACCTTGCATCATGCATGTTGTACAATAAAGATGGTACAATCTTGTCCATATGAGTTTTTTCCCAAATGTTCACTTGCAAATCATCACTAACAGTTTTTCGAACAACACCTTGCAATCCACGTAAGCCGGATACACGTAACCTGGAGTAGTAAATATAAGCCAGATAAATTTCGGAAATAAATATCAAGAATGCTCCAGCTGTGTTCGAGTTTTCTGTTTTTTTCTTTATCAATTGTCTGATTTAACCCCTTACCTGCTACAGATGATATTCACACAAAAATATTTATCTTATCACACCAAGAAATAGTTTTAGTTGTACACTACATTTCAGTTTTCCTCAAAATTTCAGGCCTGTATCCAGGATTTTATATGGGGTGGTCATTTTTGTCCAAAAGTGGACATTTTCCTACTTCACTGGGTATGGGCATCATCTTAGGATATTTTTTTCCACATATTATGCATAATAATGGCATATTCAAGTAAAGAATGGACAATAGTCGACCACTTCGATTTTTATAGTTCAAATTTTCAAGTGTGCATTCTACCAGGAAGTCTCACGTTTTGTTTTATAGTAATGGTCTACTGTATTTTCTGCAGGGCGCGAAATTGGCCCTGTCCGATTGTCCGACACCACCAACAATCTGGGAAGGACGAGTTCAGTTTCACTGAGCTTGTCCTACCGGACGAGTGCCCCTGCTTAACAATTTTTAGGAAGGACAAGTGATATTTTTGGGAAGGACTAGTCAATTTTTTGGCCAGTTGTCCGACTGGACAAGTGGGAATTTAGTCCAATTTCGAGCCCTGTTCTGGTGTATTGTCCGCTCCGAAGTATAGCCCGCAGAGGGTTAAATTAACCAATGTCACCTGCTGATTTGACCATAGATAGCCCGCACTCACTCTGGTGTATACCCTGCATGTTCCTGCTCACACCGCTGATCTGTGTGGCCACTCACCACTGCTCACAACACTACAGTTGTGACGAACATACTGCGTCCCAGGGCTAGGCTTATAGCAATATAGTAAAATCTGATATGTTAGAAATAGCATTTACTGGGTATTAATAATTACATGTCTAATGCCAACATTGTACAATACATTATTAAAAACATGCTGGGTACTTTTAACGGCCGATTGTAAGCCATGAGGGCTGGTGTATATCACAGAGCATGTACATGTGTCTGTCATCAGAGTCAACCCTTGTGGTGCTACACTGTGTATTGTAGTAGTCCTCCCGCCATAGTATACAATGCCATCGCATCATACACATACCCCACACCACACGATATACCACCTTATGGCGCGTAAACACTGGCACAATGCAGGTGACGTCATAGACCTGGCCTCGTCTGTCTCATTTTAGACATTTCTGAGCCGGAGCGTTTGAAATTTAGCCCACCATAGGAAATGTCATTGTTAGATCTTTTTAATATCGGTATATTCATATTTTGCCGAATCGTTTCTATCATTCCGATGCAGGGCTTGCAATGTTTCTAAATACAAAGACAATTTTATATATCGTTGTGCTCACATAAGAACCGTCAAAAATAAAATGTGATGATAAATTATTCGCAGCTCAACAGCAGCCCGTGGCGGTGAAATGTCACACCTTCAATCATCCATTACCTGAATACCGCGTGGCAGCAGCGCCAAAGTGGGAGACTGGAGGGCATGGGTGCAATGGCTGTCCACAGCTAGCCAGTTCCCACATGGCCCAGTGACAGCCCGACCGTGAAGTACAGAAAAAACAACGCACTTAGAGGGAATATACAGACTTCAACAATGTATAGCCCGCATTTATTAAATACCCCACATCAGGCCTTCCGAGAAGTAAAAAGTAGTGGGTTATACACCAAAATATACGGTAGAGATCTAAGGGTTTTTGAGATATGCTCAGGAAACGAGTGTCGAAAGCTATTTTTGCCCAGAGATGTAGGTCAAAAAGGAAGTCAAAGGTTATATCTTCCAAAAGGCACATCTAAACTCTACAAAACATTCTTATTCGGGATGATCAGTGATTACCAATACTCAGATTGTACATGTACATATATCATACTATAACTTACATGTCACAAAGATCTGGATTAGGGTGATTGTTGTGTGACATAGAACTAAACTTAGAAACGAAGAAATCATATCTTCTGTGGTATGATGGTACATCTTCCTCAATGTGAGCAAATTTAACAAACTGTAATAAAAAAACACAAGATTACTAAAAATCCATACAATACAATAATATTTGTTATAACACAATCGAATACAGCTGTATGAAAGATGTAAATTATGAATGAAATGCAGTTATGGTGTCTAAAATAAATAAAGAAAACTATACAAACATTGTTGGCCCGTCGTTTTTTTATCTTATTAGTCGATCAAATCACTAATTTTGGGAATGAAATGTGTGTTTAAACATGAAGATTTGTAAATGATCAGACTTAAAATAAACAAATATGAGAAATTTTCAACAACTTGAAGGTTGTGGATTGTGGTAGCGAGACACAACCTCAATTGGTTGAAAATTTAACTAAATTAACTTAGCAGGATAAGGGTTAATATATTCAATTAAAAAAAAAATTAATACATACAGATTGTGTAGCCAAGCATTGCAATTCTGGATCTTCACTTTCCAGCAGCTTTTGTATCATTTTTAAGAAGCTCTCCACAAAAAGATTTAAATTTTGTGCATGGCATGTGACCAACAACAAGTCTAGTGCTTCCATTGCTATAACAACATAGCTGAAAAAATTGTAATGTACACAATGACAATGTTACCATTCAAAAAGATATAGATTGTAAATATGTATATATATAACTAGATATTTTTTGTCATGTGCACATTAAGTGCATCCCTTTGTATCCATTCTTGGTTTACTGATCGAACACTCATCACTTTGTTTACTGAATTTGTACAAATGAACACATTAAATCTAGCTTTCTTACTACAATAAATGTGAAGACCGCTTGAAGAAGAAAGAAAAATTGAAGCTAAATTTTCTATTTTCAAAGGTGATTCATATTTGTAATAATAAATTTTAAAAGTTCCATGCAGCCATAACCAAATTTTATTCTTCCAAATCAACGCTCAGGCTACATAAGTGACAGTTTCCAAAAATTATTTAAAGAGCTTCATAGATTTAACACAACAGATATTTCTTCAATTTTTGCATCAAATTCAAACTACAAAAACTGAATGACAACTTTTATAAGTGATAATGCATACAAAGGAAAAGTAAAAAAAACATCATCTGCAGCCATGATAGTAACATTTTACTAAATTCCATTGAGTTTTAAACAGTAGTTAACAAGCTTAAATTCTACATCATTTTGGCAAGGATAATAAGAATTGAAATATTACTAAGCAAATATTTATCAATCGGCATGTCCAGAATGTCATTAAAAAAAGATGTGTACCCTTTACGTTGTCTCTCAACATCTCTGCTCAAACGCTGTGCTAAATATTCTCCAATTCTGTCCAGCTTTTCAGGAGACTTCATTGAAAAAAAGGTCAATTTATCCATGTTGCTCTTTACTAATCCATCCTGCAGAATAAAATTATATTATAATTTGTAGAGAAGAGTATAATATGGTTTAGTTTCATTTAGCTTAAAGGCGTTGCACAGGCTATTTTGGTCCCACAAAAAATCATATTATGGTGTGTGTGTATACTTTACATTGGTAGCGACACTTAAATAGCAAAATATGACATTTAGGAAAGTGAATTATGGTGTTCATAGCTACCAATAAATATTATTTTTTACATATTTCAGCTATAGAAAACAGGTACCAAAAAAAATAGAAAATACATATTTTCTTGTTTTTGAATAGAATATTTTCTTTTGATATTCAAACAACTTATTTTTGGTATAGAGCTGCATCATTTCACGCTGTTTTTTTTTTCGGCCATCGGCATCGCTGCCCTAGTCTAAATTAGCAAAATACCAATTTTTTGGAATTGTTTTGTCTGTATCAATATACAAAATGAAACTGTTTGTAATTTACAAGTTAATGTATCACTCACAGTGTGTGTAGTGTTTGGAAGCTGTACAGTGTGTACCTTCCTCGTACACCTTCTAGCATTGTGTTGTTTACATTATAATTGACAGAGAAAATGCAGGCACTCAACATAGTAACACGTTTTTTGATATTTTCATGAAATATAACTTAACAGCCCGGTACGGATTAGTTGAACTAGCAAATTGAAGTATTTCTTAGATATATTTATATTATTTTGACACGATATAGGCCTCCTAAACGATGCTTAATAATGTGTGTAGCGTTGGCTATCATCACCAGGACGGGGTGTGTAGCTGACTGAGATTGATCTCGTCCCTGTGTGCTATCAGTATTGAGAGTCACGTGATTATGCTAATGAACACATCCTTACAACTGGCACCATTGTAAACACCACACTGCCTTCACGTTAACGATATGATTTCTACACTAGACAAATCTGTGATTGCTGTAAATTGAATACAATAATATCATCTATAAACACAATTTCATATCATAGCATACAGTCTGCTATTTCAGAGAAATCGCAGTGCTACTTCAATGCAACGTAGGACGCAGGTCTGTGCTCATATCTCAATGCGACACAGGTCATGCAATACAGACTGTGCGGCAGGGGTCACAGTGGGGTCGGGGGGGGGGGGGGGCGTGGTTTAATGCTGTCTGCTGAAAAGCACGTGTACAACGAGGCTTATATCAGCTGTTCACGGCAAGAGGCGAGCATAGACATTAGTGATTTTTGTGAAGTGATTGACAAATACTATTTCTTCCATATTTAACAAAATATGTTTGAAATAAAATGTTAACCTGATGTGAATGCTAGCCTGTGCAACGCCCTTAAGTGAGCATTATATCTAAAACTGAAGATGTGTTTTTAAAATATAAAAAAATACCATGCAAGCACTCAAATACCCCTTTGCTGATGCAGTGACTCTATATATGCCAGGTTTCAAGGCAATTACTTGAAAATGAGAACAATTTATTAAAATTTATAAAATCAAAATGGCCGCCGCAGCCTCGTTTTTAGTCTCACATGAAAACGGACAATACTAATAAGACTCGAAGACCCCGAAAACCTATATATATACCAGGTTTCGAGGGAATTCTGAATAAAAAAGTTGAAAAAAAATTAATGGCCAGGTGGCGGCCATTTCGATTATCGGTCGAAAGCTGAAATTCTAATCAGGTCATCTCCATACTCATAGGTAACTTCACATAAAAAATTGGAGAGATCCAATAATTATTTTTCCAAGTTATCGCGTAAACAAGAAATTATTAAACAAAAAAATCAAGATGGCCGCCATAGCCTCGTTTTCAGTCGCACACGAAAACGGACAATGCCAATAGACTCGCAGACCCTGAAAACCTATATATACCAGGTTGAGGGAAATCTGAAAAAAAGTCCGCGTTAACAAGGAATTTTGTAATTAAAAAATAAAGATGGCCGCCATAGACTCGGTGTCAGTTGCACGCGAAAACTGACAATGCCAACAGACTCGCAGACTCTGAGAACTTATATATACCAGGTTTCAAGGGAATTATAAATAAAAAACTTAGGTTGCAAAAAAACAAGACTACATAAGTCCAGGAGCTCCCGCTCCGAATTAGAATTTGATTTAAGCAATTTTGTGTACGGTTATTAATGTAGTCCTAGGCTAGGTCAAAAATCAAGACGCAAGACAACTAGGTCTAAGAAGCTCAGTCTAAGAGTAAGATAAGAACTAGACAGTCTGTCAGAGATTGCAAACCTCCATTGAAATTAATGATCCTAATCAGTATCCCAGTAATGGTCTACCTATCTGGCACGGTTTACCCGATATCAGGCCAATCGAGGTAACTAATAGCTGATTTACGGTCATTTTGAATTCGATATAAACTAGTTGAAAAATAAGGGTGCATCCTCCCCCGAAACCTCAAATTTTGTTTTATAGTAATGGACTAACATCTAACACAGTTTGCAAAATATTGGGCATGTGAAAGTAAATAATGGCCGATAGGGGGCCATTTTAAATTTGTTCGAGTCAGAATTTTTCAAGATGCATCCTCAGCTGAAATCTCACATTTCATTCTATAGTAATCGTCTAGCTATCTAGCACGGTTTACCAAATATCGGCCATGTGAAAGTAAATAATGGCCTAAAGGCGGCCATTTTAAATTTGATCAAGTCAAAATTTTCCAAGATGCATCCTCAGCTGAAATCTCACATTTCATTCTATAGTAATGGTCTAGCCATCTAGCACGGTTTACCGAATATCGCCCATGTGAAAGTGAATAATGGCCGATGGGAGGCCATTTTGAATTTGATCAAGTCGAAATTTTTCAAGATGCATCCTCTCCTGAAATCTCACATTTTGTTTTATAGTAATGGTCTAGCCATCTAGTACGTGAATGTGAAAGTGAATAGTGGCCGATAGGCGGCCATTTTGAATTCGAGTGAGTCGAAAGTTTTTAAAAGGCATCCTCTCCCGAAACGTCACATTTTGTTTTATAGTAATGGTCTAGCTATCTAGCACGGTTTACCTGATATCAGGCCTATCGAGGTAAATAATGCTGATTGTCGGCTATTTTGAATTCGCAAGTTAAATTTTCAGGGTGCATCCTCCCCCGAAAACTCACACTTTGCTTTATAGTAATCAGGTAATGGTCTAGCCATCTAGCACGGTTTACCAAATATCAGCCATGTGGAAATGAATAATGGCCGAAAAGGCGGCCATTTTGAATTTGATCAAGTCAATTTTTTTCAAGATGCATACTCATCTGAAATCTCACATTTCGTTTTATAGTAATGGTCTAGCCATCTAGCACGGTTGACCAAATATCGGCCATGTGAAAGTGAATAATGGCCGATAAGCGGCCATTGTTAATTTTATCGAGTCTAATTTTTTCAAGATGCATCCTCTTCTGAAATCACACATATTGTTTTATAGTAATGGTCTAGCCGTCTAGCACGGTTTACCAAATAACGGCCATGTGAAAGTGAAATGGCCGATTGGCGGCCATTTTGAACTTGGACCAGTTGAATTTTTTCAAAATGCATCCTCTCCTGAAACCTTACAATTTGTTTTATAGTAATAGTGTAGATATCTTGAGCGGTTTTCATGATATTCCACCATATCAGGCCTGTCGAGGTGAATAATGGCCGATAGGCGGCCATTTTTTATTTTATCAACTTGAAATTTTTCAGGATGCATCCTCTCCTGAAACCTCACAATTTGTTTTATAGCAATGGTGTAGCTATCTTGAGCGGTTTTCATGATATTCCGCAAAATCTTTCAGTCGGATTTACCGATGTTAAAAATTAGGTCAAAGTGCTGGGTCAACTTCAAGGTCAAGGTCCAAAAACCTGAAAAGGCACAACTAGGGACCTTAGAGAACATGCATGTGCAATATATATGACTGTCATCGGCCCAGTACTTTTCGAGATCTGCTCCGGAAACGAAGTGCGCGTCAAAATGTCTAAATAGGTCATAGTTCTAAACCAAAAGTTTTGCGTATTGAATTCAGATTAAAAATATTTTAACCTGTCCATTATCCACCTGGAATTTTGATTATCAGTAGAAAACTGAAAATCCAATGAGGTGATCTCCATACTCATGGTAACTTCACGTAAAAAATTGGAGAGATCTAATAATTATTTTTCAAGTTATCGCGTTAACAAGAACTTTTTTAAATCTTTGACCTTTTGATCTTGACCTTGGGTAAAATAAAGTGCTGGGAGGGGTTGAATGTTTGTAAGAATTATGAATTTAATCTGTTGCACTATGTTGGTGTAGTAGCCAAAAGAGTGCGTGCAGCGGCGGCGGCGCACGAAGGACGACAATACCCCTTCGGGCCCGTTGGTAAAAAGCAAACCTCTGCATTCACGTTGGTGCAACACCATACGTGTTGCAATAATTTTGAGCAAAAAAAAAGCCTCCCCCCCCCCCTACAGGTATCAGAAAATATTATCCAAGGTTTAAAGAGAGTGTTGGCAAGAAAAAAGGCTTCTTAATGGTTTGAAAGCGATAATTGTGTGGAACAAAACAACAGAAGTACACGCTTACATGTAGAACCAGCATAGAAATTTTACAATTTTATATTCATCAGTATTTTACTCTCAACATCTCAAATTAAAATATTTATTTTTAAACATGTTTAAGGCTTGATTTTTTAAGCATATCTTAAAGGGACATGCCCAGGTCTAAAAGCGTAAAAAAAATCGGTGATTTTATTTTGGCTTCTTAATATGACCATATGATGTAAACATGTCCATAGACTAGAACCGCAATTTTTTTTTAATTTTTGTGCTGCGCACTCACCAGTTAGGCTAGATATAGTGATGTATTTCTTATTTTTGACATTGTTGTCAATAATTATAAATCAGGAATTTTGTCTCTAAATCTAGTCTAACTGGTGAATGTGCAGCACAAAAATTAAAAAACTTTTGCAGTTTTAGTCTATGGACATGTTTACATCATATGGTCATACATGTATTAAGAAGCCAAATAAAATCACAGATTTTTCGATGATTTGAGACCTGGGCATGTCCCTTTAAGCATTTTTTAACTGGCGATCCCACAAAAATCATCAGGAGAGTGTTTTTAAATCCCAGACGCATGGCAAACACCGATGTCATGATAACCAATTACTTTTTGAGATCATTAAAATCAAAATAATAGATTATTCATAGAAAATAATTTATTTTATTTCCATTAACGTTAGGTAAGTTAAGAGATTGAAAAAGCAAGCAGAAAAAAGACTACAAAAATCCAGGAGCTCCTGCTCCGAATTGAAGCGATTTTGTGTAGTGTTATTAATGTAGTCCAGTAACGGTCGACTTATCTGGCATGGTTTACCCGATATCAGGCCAATCTTGGTAAATAATGGCTGATTGACGGTCATTTAGAATTTGATCTAGTTCATCGTCCCTCGAAACCTCATATTTTGTTTTATTATAATGGTCTAGCCATCTAACACAGTTGGCCAAATATTGGGCATGGGAAAGTAAATAATGGCCGATACGCAGACATTTTGAATCTAGTTTGAACGATTTCAGGGTTCATCGTCCATCGAAACATCACGTTTTGATATATAGTAATGGTCTAGCCATCTAACACTGTTTGCCAAATATTGGGCATGTGAAAGTAAATAATGACCGATAGGGGGCCATTTTAACTTTGATTAAGTCAAAAATTTTCAAGATGCATCCCCTCCTGAAAAGTCACATTTTGTTTTATAGTAATGGTCTCTGAGCTATCTAACACGGTTTACCTGATATCAGGCCTATCGAGGTAAATAATGCTGATTGTCAGCCAATTTCAATACAATAGAGTTGAAAATTTCCAGGGTGAATCCTCCCCCGAAAACTCACATTTTGTTTTACACTGTAGTAATAACTAGTAATGGTCTGGCCATCTAGCACGGCCATGTGAAAGTGAATAATGGCCGATAGGCAGACATTTTGAGCTTGATTGAGTCAAATTTTTTTAAGATGCATCCTTTCCTGAAATCTCACATTTTGTTTTATAGTAATGCCATGGTCTAGCCATCTGTACGGCTTACCAAATAACAGCCATGTGAAAGTGAATAATGACCGATAGGCGGCCATTTTGAATTTGATCGAGTCGAAATTTTTAAACATGAATCCTCTCCTGAAATCCCAAATTTTGTTTTATAGTAATGGTCTAGCTATCTAACACGGTTTACAAAATATCAGCATGTGAAAGTAAATAGTGGCCGATAGGCGGTCATTTTGAATATGATCGAGTCAAAAGTTTTCAAGATGCATCTTCTCCTGAAACGTCACATTTTGTTTTATAGTGATGGTCTAGCTATCTAACACGGTTTACCTGATATCAGGCCTATCGAGGTAAATAATGCAGTTTGTCAGCCATTTTTAATTCGATAGAGTTAAAAATTTCCAGGGTATATCCTCCCTCGAAAACTCACATTTTATTTTATAGTAATGGTATAGCCATCTAGCACGGATTACCAACTATCGGCCATGTGAAAATGAACAATGGCCGATGGGCAGCCATTTTGAATTTGATTGAGTCGAATTTTTTCAAGATGCATCTTCACCTGAAATTTCAAATTTCGTTTTTATAGTAATGGTGTGGCCATCTAGCACGGTTTACCAAATATCGGACATGTGAAAATGAATAATGGCCAAAAGTCGGCCACTTTCAATTTGATCAATTCAAAATTTTTCAAGATGCATCCTCTCCTGAAATTTCACATTTTTTTTTATGTTAACGGTGTAGCTATCTTGAGCGGTTTTCATGATATTCCGCAAAATATTTCAGTTGGATTTACCGAAGTTTTAAATTAGGTCAAAGTGCTGGGTCAACTTCAAGGTCAAGGTGTAAAACTTGAAAAGGCACAACTAGGGACCTTAGAGATCATGTATGTGCAATGCAATAATCGGCCCAGTAGTTTTCGAGATCTGCTCTGGAAATAAAGTGTGTGTCAAAACGTCTAAATAGGTCATAGTACTCAACCAAAAGTAGGTCAAAGTTCATATACCTCAAAAGGCACAACTAGACCCTCTAGAGGTGTTGTGTGTAAAATGTGAAGACAATCAAACAAGTACTTCCCGAGATATGCTCCGGAAACGAAATGTTCACGGACGGCTCAAAGCCGTAACATCATTTTCTTCTCTGCGACCTTCCGTATTGAATTGAAATTAATAATGTTTTAGCCTGTCCATTATTCACCTAGAAGTAACCCACATAGCAAAAATTGTTATACTAGCTTATTTTCTTACAAAGTTATAGGCAAAAGAAGAGGTAAAAAGACGGAGGCGGAATCCATAGCTCCCTCGGTCTCACCTACGGTGACGGAGGGAGCTAAAAAAAAAACAGAACTCATCTTCTAACATGCAAGAGCTATAGGAGGTTTAAACTACATGTATGCATATATATATATACACTAGGCATCATGCGCAACCTTGCAAATTTTTTTTAGAGAAAATGAAAGTAAAATGGGACAAGACTACATAAGTCCAGGAGCTCCCGCTCCGAATTAGAATTTGATTTAAGCAATTTTGTATAGGGTTATTAATGTAGTCCTAGTCTAGGTCAAAAATCAAGACGCAAGACAACTAGGTCTAAGAAGCCCAGTCTAAGAGTAAGATAAGAACCAGACAGTCTGTCAGAGATGGCAAACCTCCATTGAAATTATTGATGGTAATGGTCTACCTATCTGGCATGGTTTACCCGATATCAGGCCAATCGAGTTAACTAATAGCTGATTTACGGTCATTTTGAATTCGATATAAATTAGTTAAAAACTTAGGGTGCATTCTCCCCCGAAACCTCAAATTTTGTTTTATAGTAATGGACTAACATCTAACACAGTTTGCAAAATATTGGGCATGTGAAAGTAAATAATGGCCGATAGGGGGCCATTTTGAATTTGATCGAGTCAGAATTTTCCCAGATGCATCCTCAGCTGAAATCTCACATTTCATTCTATAGTAATCGTCTAGCTATCTAGCATGGCTTACCAAATATCGGCCATGTGAAAGTGAATAATGGCCTAAAGGCGGCCATTTTGAATTTGATCAAGTCAAAATTTTCCAAGATGCATCCTCAGCTGAAATCTCACATTTCATTCTATAGTAATGGTCTAGCCATCTAGCACGGTTTACCAAATATCGCCCATGTGAAAGTGAATAATGGCCGATAGGAGGCCATTTTGAATTTGATCAAGTCAAAATTTTTCAAGATGCATCCTCTCCTGAAATCTCACATTTTGTTTTATAGTAATGGTCTAGCCATCTAGTACGGTTACTAAAAACAGGCTATGTGAAAGTGAATAATGGCCGATAGGCGGCCATTTTGAATTTGATCGAGTCAATTTTTTCCAGGATGCATCCTCTCTTGTAATCTCACATTTTGTTTTATAGTAATGGTCCAGCTATCTAACACGGTTTACTAAATATCAGCAATGTGCAAGTAAATAGTGGCCGATAGGCGGCCATTTTGAATTCGATTGAGTCGAAAGTTTTTAAAAGGCATCCTCTCTCGAAACGTCACATTTTGTTTTATAGTAATGGTCTAGCTATCTAGCACGGTTTACCTGATATCAGGCCTATCGAGGTAAATAATGCTGATAGTCGGCCATTTTGAATTCGTAAGGTTAAAATTTTCAGGGTGCATCCTCCCCCGAAAACTCACACTTTGTTTTATAGTAATCAGGTAATGGTCTAGCCATCTAGCACGGTTTACCAAATATCAGCCATGTGAAAATGAATAATGGCCGAAAAGGCGGCCATTTTAAATTTGATCAAGTCAATTTTTTTCAAGATGCATCCTCATCTGAAATCTCACATTTCGTTTTACAGTAATGGTCTAGCCATCTAGCACGGTTGACCAAAAAACGGCCATGTGAAAGTGAATAATGGCCGATAAGCGGCCATTTTAAATTTTATCGAGTCAAAAGTTTTCAAGATGCATCTTCTCCTGAAACGTCACATTTTGTTTTATAGTGATGGTCTAGCTATCTAACACGGTTTACCTGATATCAGGCCTATCGAGGTAAATAATGCAGTTTGTCAGCCATTTTTAATTCGATAGAGTTAAAAATTTCCAGGGTATATCCTCCCTCGAAAACTCACATTTTATTTTATAGTAATGGTATAGCCATCTAGCGCGGATTACCAACTATCGGCCATGTGAAAATGAACAATGGCCGATGGGCAGCCATTTTGAATTTGATTGAGTCGAATTTTTTCAAGATGCATCTTCACCTGAAATTTCAAATTTCGTTTTTATAGTAATGGTGTGGCCATCTAGCACGGCTTACCAAATATCGGACATGTGAAAATGAATAATGGCCAAAAGTCGGCCACTTTCAATTTGATCAATTCAAAATTTTTCAAGATGCATCCTCTCCTGAAATTTCACATTTTTTTTTATGTTAACGGTGTAGCTATCTTGAGCGGTTTTCATGATATTCCGCAAAATATTTCAGTTGGATTTACCGAAGTTTTAAATTAGGTCAAAGTGCTGGGTCAACTTCAAGGTCAAGGTGTAAAACTTGAAAAGGCACAACTAGGGACCTTAGAGATCATGTATGTGCAATGCAATAATCGGCCCAGTAGTTTTCGAGATCTGCTCTGGAAATAAAGTGTGTGTCAAAACGTCTAAATAGGTCATAGTACTCAACCAAAAGTAGGTCAAAGTTCATATACCTCAAAAGGCACAACTAGACCCTCTAGAGGTGTTGTGTGTAAAATGTGAAGACAATCAAACAAGTACTTCCCGAGATATGCTCCGGAAACGAAATGTTCACGGACGGCTCAAAGCCGTAACATCATTTTCTTCTCTGCGACCTTCCGTATTGAATTGAAATTAATAATGTTTTAGCCTGTCCATTATTCACCTAGAAGTAACCCACATAGCAAAAATTGTTATACTAGCTTATTTTCTTACAAAGTTATAGGCAAAAGAAGAGGTAAAAAGACGGAGGCGGAATCCATAGCTCCCTCGGTCTCACCTACGGTGACGGCGGGAGCTAAAAAAAAAACAGAACTCATCTTCTAACATGCAAGAGCTATAGGAGGTTTAAACTACATGTATGCATATATATATATACACTAGGCATCATGCGCAACCTTGCAAATTTTTTTTAGAGAAAATGAAAGTAAAATGGGACAAGACTACATAAGTCCAGGAGCTCCCGCTCCGAATTAGAATTTGATTTAAGCAATTTTGTATAGGGTTATTAATGTAGTCCTAGTCTAGGTAAAAAATCAAGACGCAAGACAACTAGGTCTAAGAAGCCCAGTCTAAGAGTAAGATAAGAACCAGACAGTCTGTCAGAGATGGCAAACCTCCATTGAAATTATTGATGGTAATGGTCTACCTATCTGGCATGGTTTACCCGTTATCAGGCCAATCGAGTTAACTAATAGCTGATTTACGGTCATTTTGAATTCGATATAAATTAGTTAAAAACTTAGGGTGCATTCTCCCCCGAAACCTCAAATTTTGTTTTATAGTAATGGACTAACATCTAACACAGTTTGCAAAATATTGGGCATGTGAAAGTAAATAATGGCCGATAGGGGGCCATTTTGAATTTGATCGAGTCAGAATTTTCCCAGATGCATCCTCAGCTGAAATCTCACATTTCATTCTATAGTAATCGTCTAGCTATCTAGCATGGTTTACCAAATATCGGCCATGTGAAAGTGAATAATGGCCTAAAGGCGGCCATTTTGAATTTGATCAAGTCAAAATTTTCCAAGATGCATCCTCAGCTGAAATCTCACATTTCATTCCATAGTAATGGTCTAGCCATCTAGCACGGTTTACCAAATATCGCCCATGTGAAAGTGAATAATGGCCGATAGGAGGCCATTTTGAATTTGATCAAGTCAAAATTTTTCAAGATGCATCCTCTCCTGAAATCTCACATTTTGTTTTATAGTAATGGTCTAGCCATCTAGTACGGTTACTAAAAACAGGCTATGTGAAAGTGAATAATGGCCGATAGGCGGCCATTTTGAATTTGATCGAGTCAATTTTTTCCAGGATGCATCCTCTCTTGTAATCTCACATTTTGTTTTATAGTATTGGTCCAGCTATCTAACACGGTTTACCAAATATCAGCAATGTGCAAGTAAATAGTGGCCGATAGGCGGCCATTTTGAATTCGATTGAGTCGAAAGTTTTTAAAAGGCATCCTCTCTCGAAACGTCACATTTTGTTTTATAGTAATGGTCTAGCTATCTAGCACGGTTTACCTGATATCAGGCCTATCGAGGTAAATAATGCTGATAGTCGGCCATTTTGAATTCGTAAGGTTAAAATTTTCAGGGTGCATCCTCCCCCGAAAACTCACACTTTGTTTTATAGTAATCAGGTAATGGTCTAGCCATCTAGCACGGTTTACCATTGAATATCAGCCATGTGAAAATGAATAATGGCCGAAAAGGCGGCCATTTTAAATTTGATCAAGTCAATTTTTTTCAAGATGCATCCTCATCTGAAATCTCACATTTCGATTTACAGTAATGGTCTAGCCATCTAGCACGGTTGACCAAAAAACGGCCATGTGAAAGTGAATAATGGCCGATAAGCGGCCATTTTAAATTTTATCGAGTCAAATTTTTTCAAGATGCATCCTCTCCTGAAATCACACATTTTGTTTTATAGTAATGGTCTAGCCATCTAGCACGGTTTACCAAATAACGGCCATGTGAAAGTGAATAATGGCTGATTCGCGGCCATTTTGAACTTTGACAAAATGATTTTTTTTCAAAATACATCCTCTCCTGAAGCCTTACAATTTGTTTTATAGTAATGGTGTAGATATCTTGAGCGGTTTTCATGATATTCCACAATATCAGGCCTGTCGAGGTGAATAATGGCTGATAGGCGGCCATTTTGAATTTGATCAACTTCGAATTTTTCAGGATGCATCCTCTCCTGAAACCTTACAATTTATTTGATATTAATGGTGCAGCTATCTTGAGCGGTTTTCATGATATTCCGCAATATCAGGCCTGTCGAGGTGAATAATGGCCGATAGGCGGCCATTTTTAATTTTATCGATATGAAATTTTTCAAGATGCATCCTCTCCTGAAACCTCACAATTTGTTTTATAGTAATGGTGTAGCTATCTTGAACGGTTTTCATGATATTACGCAAAATCTTTCAGTCGGATTTACCGCTGTTATAAATTAGGTCAAAGTGCTGGGTCAACTTCAAGGTCAAGGTCCAAAAACCTGAAAAGGCACAACTAGGGACCTTAGAGAACATGTATGTGCAATATGACTGTCATCGGCCCAGTACTTTTCGAGATCTGCTCCGGAAACGAAGTGCGCGTCAAAACGTCTAAATAGGTCATAGTTCTGAACCAAAAGTAGGTCAAAGTTCAAATACCCCAAAAGGCACAACTAGACCCCCTAGGGTTGTTGTGTGTAAAATTTGAAGACAATCGGACAAGTACTTTCAGAGATATGCTCCAGAAACGAATTGTTTACGGACGGCCCAACGGCCCAACGCCGTCACATCATCATTTTCTCCTCTGCAACCTTGCGTATTGAATTCAGATTAAAAATATTTTAACCCGTCCATTAGCCACCTGGAAGTAACCCACATACCAAAAATTGCTATCCTAGCTTATTTTCTCACAAAGTTATAGGCAAAAGAGGCCAAAAAAAAACGGAGGTAGAATCCATAGCTCCCTTCGCTCACCTACGGTGACGGCGGGAGCTAAAAAGGGGGGAAATATTTTCTAGGGAAGAAATTATTTTTCTTTTGAACAGCGATTATTCTTACTATTGTATTGTTATCAAAACCGGATTTTAATTCAAAAAGAAAAAAAAAATTTATAAGAAAATATTTATTTGCTTACCAAATAAATATTTTCCCTCTTTCCCACTTTCTTCCTTTTTCTCTATTTTCTTTTAGCAAGGCTGCACATAATGCATTACTGTATCAGTGTTTCATCTAGCCATTTCTAACATGGCGCAGCGCCATGTTGCCTTATGCGAGCGCCATGTTGCCCTTCATGTATGCCATGTTACCCTTCTAACAAGTCTAATATTCAGACAGTGAAGTGCCTCATTGAACTATTGCTACGTCATATTTAATCCACCCGGGTCATTGTCACAGTGGAAAACACTGTACATAGTGGTAATAGCTGGAAATGTCTACATACTTAACTGATTCTGTTTGTACCCTTAATTAGGGAGGGTGTGTGTTGGAAATGCCCAACAGAGTCAACTGGGTGCCCGGCGGAAATGATAAGGTGCCCCCAATGATCGATGGCGCCATGCCCCTTCTGAATCGTAGATGAAACACTGTACTATATGTCAATAAAAAATGGTAATTCATATATCAGTTTAAATTCTTACCTCTGGATCTGCAGGGAAAATACTGTCAACTAATCTTTTATATCTTGGCTTCAAAGCAGAACAGCAACTACAACAGCCTGAAAAAACAATAAAAGGAATTTGAAAATATATACAAATCAGGTTTTACGAAATATTTTAGAGGTTATGGACAAACATGCTATTTATTGTAATAACCCAGTAGTTCTTACAGGGGAGGTGGGGGTAAATAAATTCATTTTTAGAACAAAGTTAATTTGTCCCTGACTGAATACATGTACCTGAAAAAATATCCTTGAAATGTTTCTTTCTTCTCATTTTCACTGATATTGTAAATAAATGTACAGTAATTATCCGTAATAGCACAAATCGTTACTACACAAATCGGATATAACATGATGCAACCATGGATCCAAAATTTTACACTATCTTATCTTCAATTTTTCCGAAAAAAATCATGTTATAAATATTTCAACATCCGAAATTTCCAGCTAACTTCACACGTTAATCTAATGCTGATCGCCTTTACGGAGCGAGTCGCCTAGTCTTACTCTAATGTTAATTGTGCTATAAATAGAAGCAATCCTTCACCCTTGACCCTCAAGCAAAGTCGCCAGCAAGCAGTAAAGCACATGACGGCACCCTTTTAGAACAACAGTATCCCATTCCGCATCTGAGCATGAATTAAATTAAAATAAAGTAACATGAATCGTGTAATAGAATAATAGAAGATGAATATGACGTGCACGATTTAATCTTAGAAATTCAACTACATTATATAAATTGTGTAATAAAGTATTATAGCATGAGTGTGGTGTTTTTGCAATTTTTTAAAAATCGTGAAATAGCACCAATATAATGTTTTTAAATCCTGTTATAAAATATTATAACACAAATACGACGGGCAGGATTTTATCTCAGTGATCTTATGATTCAATGAAATTAACTTGCTTCAGCAGGTTAAACAAAAAAAAGGTTTTTTTCTAAATCGTGTAATAAAATATGCCAAAGGTGATGATACGCCAATCGTTTGACGATTGTTCCTTCTTCACAACTCGTATGCAATGTCATGTTTGTTCACGATTATGGCATGGACAACCAGATCAACATGAAGTGCGGGTATAGCACATTTTAGAATTGGAATTGTATCGCTGTTGGCGCTTTAACTGTCAGGCAGAGTTTTTGTTTATATTGGCTAGGTGTTATGTTCACGATTCAACTAGTTTATATATATCAGAAAATTCTACCAATTTACATTTTTATTATTTACAAATAATAATTAATATAACTTCTAACTTCGATACCTGTCTAGTAAATCCTGTAAATAACGCTATGCCTATGCTATAATCTCTATGATCGTATCCCGTATAACATGTATAAGCCAATAATGCATCCTGCGTATCTTCCGTCATATCGACCTATCACTTGATAAAATCAGGCCATTTTGTATAGCACGATCGGCTTATAGCACAAATCAATCATGTTATAACGAATAACTACTGCATGCGAAAATGTATTGCTTGCACACTGTCTACGAGGTTGGAACAACATTAAAACAAAAATTGGTTAAATTTTTTATGTTCGTCAGGAATATTGGTCCAGGCCCAACATAGCGAGTCATGTTTTTGTACCTGGAGTAGAGAGGTCAGTGTCATTTCCATGAATCAACATCTAATTGTGATTGACATTTGGGAAATCAGTGCCCAACCCTTATTTTCATTTTTTATCCTACTAAATTAAAAAGTCAAATTTTAGCCACTTGAAATTGTGTCTCACTACTGCGATTCACAGCTTCAAGTGGCTAAAAGTTACTGATATTTGTCTAATTTGACACCAAACATTTGCAAATATTGATGTTTAAAAACCCATTTCATTCCCAATAACAGTGATTTAGTCGGCTAATAAAACATAATAAAAACGACTAGTAGTTATTAGCAGGCAAAGGTTTAATTGGAGTCAACTACAGTACCCATCCCCTGTCGCCTATGTATGTAACAAACTCTTGTGAACCAAGACAGCTGTTGAGATAATCTCACCTACAAGGAAAACAGGGGGCGGATCCAGGGGAAGCAACAAGGGTTACGTTACCCCTCCGTTTAAATTATACGTCCTTTTTTTAAATGTAGAAAAAAAAATTTCATGCATATCATAATTTTAGTTATTTAAAGTTTATTCAGTAATTTACAGATTTGTGCTTCCTTAAATACCGGTACCCACAAATATGGTTTACATGGTTCTATTTTGTTTAAAAAAATCACTATGTGCCCTTTTTATCTTTTGGTGACCCTGAACTTTTTAGAATATCCTGAATCCATTCCTGCAAGGAGATGTTGCCGAGATGTTGTCACAAACATATCCAGCACCATGCTGATGCCAGAAACAACAAGCAATCGATTCAGTGGTGTATATAAATTAACCCTTAAAGTGCTGAATATTTTAAAAATAAACCATTGACAACAAGGGTTTTATTCACTAAATGTCCTAGCTCTTTCTGATTCATTTGAATACCTATGTTAGTCATTATAAATATTTTTACTCTTACAGTGTGGGGAATGTGACGTCTAAAGACTTTTCAATTTTTCTCCTTAAAATATTCTTGTTTGAGGTACAAATAAAAAAGGCTGAAAACGTGATGTGATGAGGCCTTTATATTGTGACTTCTGTCTCAACAGATAATATTGTGGCTATTGTGGTGTGAGAATATATAATCAGGACACATGGGAAATTGTGACAAAAGGAGACGGTTTACAACTGGTGGTGAAACATGTGAAATTTGTGGTGAGTGCAGCCATTACCCTTACTATGACGAAGAAATTATAACTTTTTCGTCATAGTAAGGGTTAATTCAGAGAAAGAGAATCTAAATATTCTCTTTCTCTGAATTTTAAACACAGACCAAAGTAACTTCTAATTAGCTTAAAATGTCTAGGCTAATGCAGGGCTCCAGATAACTCTTATCCTGCTAAATTAATTTATTTAAATTTTCAGCCACTTGAAGTTGTGTCTTGCTACCGTTACCAAAAACTTCAAGTGGCTGAAAAAAATTACAATATTTGTTTAATTTAAAAACAAATGTTTTCATATCTTGATGTTTTAAAACACATTTCATTCTCAATAACCACTGATAACAGTGATTTGGTCGACTAATAAAACAGTTTACAAGAGCACACTTGACAATAGCACGCCGCCATTATTAAACTTAAAGTTTTTGGGCCCACAATGTCAAATTATTGACATAAAATGCAAAAAATCGCAATATATCGGCCATTTTTTCTCAGGCATTATCAGACTTGTCCGAAAACTGCTTAGTAGTAACATGCATAACAAATTTAAAGAGGATACATGAAAAACTTTTCAACTTTAATTTTTTTTTGCCAAAATTGAACTTGTCTGAGAACTGGTCACTAGTACTATGAATAACTACTTTGGGAAAGATACATGGAAAACATTTCAAGTTATCATGCCCACAAGGTCAAATTATTGACATAAAATGCAAAAAAAATTTTAGCCATCATTCAACTTGTCCAAGAACTGCTTATTAGTAACATTCATAACAAATTTGAAGAGGATACATGGAAAACTTTTCAAGTTATCGCGCCTACAAGGTCAAATTATTGCAATGCGATGCGGCTATTTTGCGGCTATTTTGAATTTTGTTCAGCCATTATACATGAACTTGTCCGAGAACTGGTCATTAGTAACATGCATAACAAATTTGGGAAGGATACATGAAAAACTTATCAAGTTATCGTGCCCACAAGTAAATGTTAACGCCGACGCCAATGACACCAACTTCAATTGCAATAGCCCACCTTTTTTAATTAAAATTAAAAGGCGGGCTAAAAAACGACAACAGTCATGATCAGCATAATGAGGGTTAACCCTTTCAAGCCTGAGCCTCGACTTGTAGTGGATGAAGATGACTTGAAGTGGGTGAAAAATTCACGAAAAGTGCCATTAGTTGGTAAAACAGTTTCATGGAAATTTTCTTCCTAAGACCCCTTATTTGTAGGGAAACTAAGTCTGTGCAAAGATGCTGTGCCGCTACTAAGTCTGTGCAAAGATGCTGTGCCGCTACTAAGTCTGTGCAAAGATGCTGTGCCGCTACTTATCAAAGTAATACCCTGCCAGTTCTATAAAGTTCTGTAAAGTAAAGGACTAGTAATCTTCATAACGCACTAGCCCGGTTGACTAGTAAAAAATGCTGAATTTTAAACTATAAAGTTCATATTTAGCAAAAATAGAATCATCAATGTGCTAAGAAATGATACATCACAGCCACAGTCGTTTATGTTTCTGCTGTTCAGTCTTAAAAAAATATTCATCAATTGATTACACTAGAATCTGTTTCATTGGGAATATTCATAAGATATGACCTGTTTTTTATCTGGCCTCTATAGAGATGCTTAACAAAAATTGTGTCCAACAGCCAAGTCTGGGGCTACAAGTTTTTGTATTCAAGTACTAATGATTATACCCTGTAACTGAAGCCCATCTTGAACTTACCTGCCATTTTCTTACAGAGGATGTTTTTAGATGACCAGCAAAGACTACACAGCGCCTTCAATCAATGAAAGCTCATCACAAGCAAAAAATGTGCTTTTACATGACAATAACTCCAAGGGTGATAGACCTGAAAAAAAAGGTTTGAAATTATTTCATAAATACATGATCCATTACAGTGATCACACCCGGCCTGACCCAGGTAGCTGTGATAACCCGGATTACCCTGTAAATTCCGCCATTTAGATTAAATTATGGGTTATTGCGTGATAACAGATCTAATGTATAGCCCGGCCTCTGGTAAAAAACATAGCTTTTAACAACAGTTTATCATGGTTTATTTGTACCCGATGAAAGGGTGTTCTTTTATACTCACTGCTTTTTATTGTCACTACAATAATAATAGGCCCCCTAAAACCCAATGTTGATATCATTAATTGTTTGTTATTTAACCAGAACGAAAAATATCATTCCATTTAGTTAGGATATTAAATCTGGCACCAATGTGATTTTTTTGTTTCGTGGCATTGTCATTTGCGCCATTGGAATTTTTGTCCAACATATCTATAATATATACTAGTATATAATAGATCGAATACCGGTGATCAATGTCTTCGCCGATCTTCGCCTGGGTGATCTTGCCGTTTTGCGATGATCTGCCCAGTGATTTTGCCCGGGACGGGGCACAAATTAAGGTTTAGATTTTTGGGGGGACTGTCCCCCCCCTAGAAATATTTTCAAGGGGGATTTTTCACTCAAAGGGGGGACTGCCCCCTTTTGTATTATTTTTAGGGCGTTAATTATCAGGGTGTCACATTTAAAAATCAACTAGGCAAATGTGCTGCAAAAAATAAAGTGTTGTTTTCATTTTAGATGTCACCCCAGATGCAGGGGTCACGAGTATATCTTTAAATTATGTTGATGACCAGTCTACTTTAAAAAAAAAAACAGTTTTTAAAACTCCACTATGTGCCCGACTATGTGCCGCTTGGCCAGCCAACTTTGCCTGCCTGGGCCAGCAGTGTGTTTGGTAGCAAGTAGCAATATTGTCTAATCACCTGCCACCCAGCAAACATAGACGTTTAACAAATGCTTGCATGATGTTGGGCCGGCGTCACAGATGATGGATTAACACAAGCCAGCATTTAAATGAGAGGAGATATGGCGGCACAATGATGTGCCAAAGATGTGCCAGCATTTGCAAATGGTGGGCCCACAATTAAACCAAAGCCGGCTAAACGTTACAGTTGAAACATCACATGGACAGCGTGAACAGACAGCCGAACACATTGAAGTGTGACGTCATAATCAAAACACCAGGATACACCGGTAAGGGGGCTATTGAGTGACTGCTACGAAGTCTAATTTAACAAGACTACATCAGTCGAGGAGAATTAGAATTTGATTTTTAAGCAATTTTGTGTAGGGTTATTAATGTAGTCTTAGGCTAGGTTGCAAACCTCCATTGAAATTAATGATCCTACTCAGTATCTCAGTAATGGTCTAGCTATCTAGCACGGTTTACCTGGTATCAGGCCTATCGAGGTAAATAATGCTGATTGTTGGCGATTTTGAATTTAATAAGAGTCAAAAATTTTCAGGGTGCATCCTCCCCCGAAAACTCACATTTTATTTTATAGTTATGGTCCTGCAGTCTAGCAGCCTGCAGTTTACCAAATTTCAGCCATGTGAAAATGAATAATGGCTGATAAGTGGCCATTTTGAATTTGATCGAGGCAAAATTTTCAAGATGCATCCTCACCTGAAATCTCACATTTCGTTTTATAGTAATGGTCTAGCCATCTACCACGGCTTACCAAATATTGGCCATGTGAAAGTGAATGATGGCCGATAGGCGGCCATTTTGAATTTGATTGAGTCTAATTTTTTCCAGATGCATTTTCTCCTGAAATCTCACATTTTTTTTTATAGTAATGGTCTAGCAATCTAGCACAGTTTAACAAATAACGGCCATGTGAAAGTGAATAATGGCCAAAGGCGGCCATTTTAAATTTGATCAAGTCAAAATTTTTTAAGATGCATCTCCTCTCCTGAAATCTCACATTTTGTTTTATAGTAATTTTTTCCTCTTCCATGACTCGTAGACTTAAAAAAAAAAAAAAAAAAAATTTGACTTATGTGCATATGTAGTATATTTTCTACTGTTACTGTATTGCGTATCTAAAAACTAAAACTCTCAACAGCGGCAACACCTCAGTAGTTTTCATCAACTGCTTCAAAAGGTCAAGTGTCTGGGTGATGTTTTGGATTCTGTATCCCTTTTACCAATTTGCAGCATTGAGGTGCGATCTTTTGGACGTTTTTATAATTTAACTCAGATTTTGATCTAGCACAGCATTTTTCTTGCTCAGTGAAAACTGTGGAATGTGGTCAAATATTTCTTTTAGCATGTCGGCAGCCTAATTTTATTGGACAACTTTAAAATTTATCGAATGTACCTAGTCTAGAATTAGACCCCTCCATCTCGGATGTCGATCTCGCATGGCATCTTTCTTGAAAACAATAAAATGTTGTCAAATAATCATTTGAATATGTCTACAATCGTGAAAAATGGGCAGCATAAATGTATTAGGCCTTTTAAAAAAAATTACGAATTCTCATTTTTCACCAGTACATATAGGTACATACGAAGAAGTCATTTTGGTGGTTTTTTTAAGTTTTTTCAGAATTTATGTGAATTTGTGAGACACTGTAATAAAAGGCATATTTTTCTTTGTTTGTTTGTTCTTTTTGCTCACTATTACTGGTAGAAATGAAGCCATCTTTATAGAATAGGGAGTTATTTGTTTTGAATGGCACTTTTATCACCTGTTCTTGGGGTTCCCATAGCTGCAACAAATGCTTGAAGAAGTAAGTGGAACAGGCATGCTGTGGCCCCTTCTGATAAATTTTTTTACACATGTGCCATTTTTATAATTTTTGTAAGAAAATGCAAAAAAATGAAAATAGACTATGTCCACTGCCCTGTGAGGAAGTTCTGGAGGACATCATTAGCCCTTACACTGCTGCATAAAATTCGCAGCATGTGTGGTTTCCCACTAATTAATATCTGGCACCTTTTTACTTCAAAAAAACATCTGATGAGCAACTGATATTAAAAGCCATTATATTACAAAATCAGTCAGTTAGCTATCTTTAAAGCGCGAATAGAAAAACACCACAAAACGAAAAAAAAAAAAAAAGACTACATAAGTCCAGGAGCTCCCGCTCCGAATTAGAATTTGATTTAAGCAATTTTGTATAGGGTTATTAATGTAGTCCTAGTCTAGGTCAAAAATCAAGACGCAAGACAACTAGGTCTAAGAAGCCCAGTCTAAGAGTAAGATAAGAACTAGACAGTCTGTCAGAGATTGCAAACCTCCATTGAAATTATTGATCCTAATCAGTATCCCAGTAATGGTCTACCTATCTGGCATGGTTTACCCGATATCAGGCCAATCGAGTTAACTAATAGCTGATTTACGGTCATTTTGAATTCGATATAAATTAGTTAAAAACTTAGGGTGCATCCTCCCCCGAAACCTCAAATTTTGTTTTATAGTGATGGACTAACATCTAACACAGTTTGCAAAATATTGGGCATGTGAAAGTAAATAATGGCCGATAAGGGGCCATTTTGAATTTGATCGAGTCAGAATTTTTCAAGATGCATCCTCAGCTGAAAACTCACATTTTATTCTATAGTAAGCGTCTAGCTATCTAGCACGGTTTACCAAATATCGGCCATGTGAAAGTGAATAATGGCCTAAAGGCGGCCATTTTGAATTTGATCAAGTCAAAATTTTTCAAGATGCATCCTCAGCTGAAATCTCACATTTCATTCCATAGTAATCGTCTAGCCATCTAGCACGGTTTACCAAATATCGCCCATGTGAAAGTGAATAATGGTTGATAGGCCATTTTGAATTTGATCAAGGCAAAATTTTTCAAGATGCATCCTCTCCTGAAATCTCACATTTTGTTTTATAGTAATGGTCTAGCCATCTAGTACGGTTACTAAAAACCGGCTATGTGAAAGTGAATAATGGCCGATAGGCGGCCATTTTGAATTTGATCGAGTCAATTTTTTTCAAGATGCATCTTCTCTTGTAATCTCACATTTTGTTTTATAGTAATGGTCCAGCTATCTAACACGGTTTATCAAATATCAGCAATGTGAAAGTAAATAGTGGCCGATAGGCGGCCATTTTGAATTCTATTGAGTCAAAAGTTTTTAAAAGGCATCCTCTCTCAAAACGTCACATTTTGTTTTATAGTAATGGTCTAGCTATCTAGCACGGTTTACCTGATATCAGGCCTATCGAGGTAAATAATGCTGATTGTCGGCCATTTTGAATTCGTAAGTTAAAAATTTTCAGGGTGCATCCTCCCCCGAAAACTCACACTTTTGTTTTATAGTAATCAGGTAATGGTCTAGCCATCTAGCACGGTTTACCAAATATCAGCCATGTGAAAATGAATAATGGCCGAAAAGGTGGCCATTTTAAATTTGATCAAGTCAATTTTTTTCAAGATGCATCCTCATCTGAAATCTCACATTTTGTTTTACAGTAATGGTCTAGCCATCTAGCATGGTTGACCAAATAACGGCCATGTGAAAATGAATAATGGCCGAAAAGGCGGCCATTTTAAATTTGATCAAGTCAATTTTTTTCAAGATGCATCCTCATCTGAAATCTCACATTTCGTTTTACAGTAATGGTCTAGCCATCTAGCACGGTTGACCAAATAACGGCCATGTGAAAGTGAATAATGGCCGATAAGCGGCCATTTTGAATTTTATCGAGTCGAATTTTTTCAAGATGCATCCTCTCCTGAAATCACACATTTTGTTTTATAGTAATGGTCTAGCCATCTAGCACGGCTTACCAAATAACGGCCATGTGAAAGTGAATAATGGCCGATTGGCGGCCATTTTGAACTTTGACAAAATGAATTTTTTCAAAATACATCCTCTCCTGAAGCCTTACAATTTGTTTTATAGTAATGGTGTAGATATCTTGAGCGGTTTTCATGATATTCCACAATATCAGGCCTGTCGAGGTGAATAATGGCCGATAGGCGGCCATTTTGAATTTTACCAACTTCATATTTTTCAGGATGCATCCTCTCCTGAAACCTTACAATTTATTTGATATTAATGGTGTAGCTATCTTGAGCGGTTTTCATGATATTCCGCAATATCAGGCCTGTCGAGGTGGATAATGGCCGATAGGCGGCCATTTTTAATTTTATCGACTTGAAATTTTTCAAGATGCATCCTCTCCTGAAACCTCACAATTTGTTTTATAGTAATGGTGTAGCCATCTTGAGCGGTTTTCATGATATTCCGCAAAATCTTTCAGTCGGATTTACCGATGTTATAAATTAGGTCAAAGTGCTGGGTCAACTTCAAGGTCAAGGTCCAAAAACCTGAAAAGGCACAACTAGGGACCTTAGAGAACATGTATGTGCAATGTGACTGTCATCGGCCCAGTACTTTTCGAGATCTGCTCCGGAAACGAAGTGCCCATCAAAAAGTCTAAATAGGTCATAGTTCTGAACCAGAAGTAGGTCAAAGTTCAAATACCCCAAAAAGGCACAACTAGACCCCCTAGGGGTGTTGTGTGTAAAATTTGAAGACAATCGGACAAGTACTTTCAGAGATATGCTCCGGAAACGAATTGTTTACGGACGGCCCAACGCCGTAACATCATCATTTTCTCCTCTGCAACCTTGCGTATTGAATTCAGATTAAAAATATTTTAACCCGTGCATTAGCCACCTGGAAGTAACCCACATACCAAAAATTGTTATCCTAGCTTATTTTCTCACAAAGTTATAGGCAAAAGAAGAGGCAAAAAAAAACGGAGGTAGCCATGTGAAAGTGAATAATGGCCGATAAGCGGCCATTTTGAATTTTATGGAGTCGAATTTTTTCAAGATGCATCCTTTCCTGAAATCACACATTTTGTTTTATAGTAATGGTCTAGCCATCTAGCACGGCTTACCAAATAACGGCCATGTGAAACTGAATAATGGCCGATTGGCGGCCATTTTGAACTTTGACAAAATGATTTTTTTCAAAATACATCCTCTCCTGAAGCCTTACAATTTGTTTTATAGTAATGGTGTAGATATCTTGAGCGGTTTTCATGATATTCCACAATGTCAGGCCTGTCGAGGTGAATAATGGCCGATAGGCGGCCATTTTGAATTTTACCAACTTCAAATTTTTCAGGATGCATCCTCTCCTGAAAACTTACAATTTATTTGATATTAATGGTGTAGCTATCCTGAGCGGTTTTCATGATATTCCGCAATATCAGGCCTGTCGAGGTGAATAATGGCTGACAGGCGGCCATTTTTAATTTTATCGACTTGAAATTTTTCAAGATGCATCCTCTCCTGAAACCTCACAATTTGTTTTATAGTAATGGTGTAGCTATCTTGAGCGGTTTTCATGATATTCCGCAAAATTTTTCAGTCGGATTTACCGATGTTATAAATTAGGTCAAAGTGCTGAGTCAACTTCAAGGTCAAGGTCCAAAAGCCTGAAAAAGCACAACTAGGGACCTTAGAGAACATGTATGTGCAATATGACTGTCATCGGCCCAGTACTTTTTGAGATCTGCTCCGGAAACGAAGTGAGCGTCAAAACGTCTAAATAGGTCATAGTTCTGAGCCAGAAGTAGGTCAAAGTTCAAATACCCCAAAAGGCACAACTAGACCCCCTAGGGGGTGTTGTGTGTAAAATTTGAAGACAATCGGACAAGTACTTTCAGAGATATGCTCCAGAAACGAATTGTTTACGGACGGCCCAACGCTGTAACATCATCATTTTCTCCCCATGCGACCTTGCGTATTGAATTCAGATTAAAAATATTTTAACCTGTCCATTATCCACCTGGAAGTAACCCACATACCAAAAATTGCTCTGTGCTTATTTTCTTACAAAGTTATAGGCAAAAGAAGAGGCAAAAAAACGGAGGTAGAATCCATAGCTCCCTCCGTCTCACCTACGATGACGGCGGGAGCTAAAAAATTTTATTTAGCAATGTATTATCGATCAATCCTAGAATTTCGGGTTGAGTTAGAGTGTAATGTGTGTGACACATTAACAGAACCATAGCGTGCACAGTGTCAGCCTTGATCTCTCACAGCTATTTTTTAAACCTGATGTCTGTACCTGGAATAAGTAAGCTTAGATACTAGGCTGTACGCTGAGTTGTGTTAAATGACGGTAGCTCGTCAGCATTGCTTACAGGATAAGTGATGACTGCATGGTCATTGTACTGACTCAGTGATCATTGAGTCATACAGATTGATCAGCGTTTCAGCCATAAATATCGCGCCGCTGTTAAATATCACCCACGCGCTCGAAGATAAAAAAAAGTAGCGTGGTATCATCCAATGATCTCCGTGCACATATATACAATAAACCAGCCCCTACTGCGTCTCCCTACCTGGCACGTTTTTAGGAATAATAAGGTACATTGTCTTGTTGGCCCAGAATGAAAAACTATGACTCAGTATTCAGCCTAGTCTTAACTTTTGACGGGTCGACATCAATTGAAAGTAGCTGTCACAGTCAGTGTCACATGTATGTTATGTACTGCACAGCATAGGCCTATATTGAAATGTGGAAAAAACATTGCCTCAATTCTGATGGCTCAACCCACAGCTAAAAAATTGGTGACCACTAACTGTCATAAAATTGCCGACGGAAATCCTAATAACTCAGCAAATACAAATATTTATGCTTATTCAGAAACAACGTTTAGTGTGCCTACTATAGTCTATGGAATGACAGAAAATTGAACCTATATATGCGTTTTGCCGTATTTGAAAAGATGTCAGTGATTTGGGACACACAAAAAAACAGTGCCCAGAATCCGTTTTGTGAACAATACATACTTGCCAACCGTCCTGAATTTGGCAGGACAGCTCCGATTTTTCAACCTGCTTCCCGCATCCCGAATCGCCCAGAAAATGTCCTGAATTTTACTACTTGTCCCTATTTTCACAAAGACTAAACTGTAAATTATTCTTGATTTTAGTAGGCCTACATTGTAATTATTTTTTATCCTGTTTTTATACAGATTCTGACCAGTTTTATTGTAAATATTCTTGCCCTAAAAATGCATCCTGAGAATATAAATTTAAAAAAATCCCAGGTGCATGCCACCGGTCCCCACCAGCGGCGATTCACTTATAAATGCGGTCTTGGGAACTATATAGCTTTCCGACCATATCTCCTCTTTGTATTTTTCAAATGTTGGCAAGTATGACAATATTAAAACATTATTGGAATGAGTTCCAATAATGTAAAAAGTCACGACATGAATGGAAAAATTTTAATAGTGTGTGTAACATTTCAATTTTCATGAAAATTGGTTGAGAATTGACTGAATTTAATTATTAATGTGAATAGGCCCCCTATTATGGCCTATACTAGGCCTACTAGTACAAATTTAGACTAGGCAGTCTAGGCCTAGGGCTAGAGCAGCCTTAGTCAACATTGTCAACCGGTCCCGCCCCCGGTTGACAAGCTGCCTGTTGAAAACACAGGCGAGACACCAGTGTGATGTCTGCACACCCTCATCTGACTGTCTAGTGGTGTACAATCAATTTGTGATGCTGAAAAAGTGTATGGCCGCCATCGTTAATAAGTTTTTAAGGTCTTGTCATGAAAATATACACAAATGAAAATTCGAATCGAGCTGGTATGAACAGTATAAACGGCGGCCATTTTGTTTGAATTTCTGGAGTCTTTAAACAACATCCAGCTCCCCGTCTGGAAACGAAGTGCCAGACAGGTGCCCCGTCTAGGGCAGCCTAGGCCCCTAAATTTCAAATATTAATAATATAATTAACTAGAGCGAGTAGAGGGTCTGAAACTAATAGTTAGTAGACTAGACTCTAACGTTATGTCATATGGACGGTACGACAAAACCCCATAATAACCCGGAATAACCCATAATAACCCGGAATAACCTATATTAACCCCATAATAACCTCTCATAACCCGTAATAATCTATAATTACCTCATAATAACATCGTAGTTAGCATGAAATAGCTCTAAACAACCCAAATAATAGAACAAATCGATGTTTTATGAACAAACTCCCGTTGACTTTATGACAGATAATAATAGTGGGCTGTATGTTGTATGCCTATAGTCTAGTTAAATAATAGTAATAGTTTATTGGCAATAGTCAGGCACGAAACGTTTAGGCATTAAACCTACCTTTATAACAGTCTTTAACTTTTTAGTTATGGTTACCATAATCTTTCGACATACAGAACATTAACAATGATTATCTATTAAAAAATATGCCTCTTAAATATCCAGTTCATTTCGAGTCGACCATGAACAGCAATTGAAGATAACAACTCATTGTCGCACCTGATGTCCCAAAAAACACGAGACATCCTCCTAATGTTTGACCAATGTTGGGCCAGCTACGTAGACGTTGGACCAACATTGGACCAATATTATCTTGCCGCTTTTAATTGTCACTCTCCAAATAGTAGCCATATCATCAGGATTATATTATTTTCCCGTACTGCGCAAGAAATACAATTAGTAGAATATTAGATTAAGATATCATTAATGGAAATTAATATATATAATGTATATTATTAACATGTAGAATGTACTGTTGATTTTAATGACGCATAAGTCTACACAGAGTTCCCGTCGTCAATATCTATGTATCTATATAATCTTAAATTATATTCGCGTAAACATATTAATTGAAACTCTCCAAATAGTAGCCTTATCACCATGGTCATATTTTCTCGTACTTCTCAGAAACACAAACAGTAGAATATGATTACATATATTTTTATATAAATATCTATTCGTTTCTATTATTGTCAGTGTCCGACGTTTAACTACCATGATGTAACATAATCAGTACATCCATGCTAATCCCCTTGATAGGCCTTAAGTGGCTCGTTAACCCTATCAGCCCTGTAGCCTATCATTAAAATAATTGTTTTCTTTAGTTAGTGTTGGTATTTCACAAAGTTTCAAGAGCGTTTTCGAAGTCGCTCGGATCCATACATAATATTTTGTGTTAATTACCACCGCCTTCAAAATAGAATAGAAAGTAGGCCTAGTATTATGTGCGGAACATAACAAAATATTGTAAATTTTATATTAGCAATTTTTTTTTTAAAACATTATTTGGTTCGATTAATTTTGTTGTTTTGGACAATTGTTACCAATTAAAGGGTTATCATTAGGTTATTAGAGGTTATTATTTTGCTTAAAAGGTTATTCTGGCTTATTCCTTGATTCCAGTTTCAGAAGACATGTGCGCCATCTTGTGATTGCCTGCTGAAAGACCTAACATCAGCACGAATTTGTTATCAAACATCGATGTATGCTTTTTTTTGGGGTCGCCAGGGTCATTTCTTAACGATTACAGGGTTATTATAAGTTATTATGAGGTTATTATAGGTTATTATGGGGTTATTAAAGGTTATTCTGGGTTATTCCAGGTTATTATGGGGTTTTGTCGAACCCCATATGGATGATATCAGGGCTCCAGATAGCATGCGTATATGAGTAAAATACGCATGTAAAAACAGCAAATACTCATTGATTGAAAATCTTAGGAGTAATATTACCCATAATAACTTTTAAAATACCCATCAAAGTAAAAAGAAACAGAAAAAATGCAACGATTGTTGTATTTTTTACGTGAACAGAACTATGTGACTGTAAGAAAAAAACGATCTAAATAAAGCTCATCTTGTTGTATGAAAAATACTCCTCGTTTATTTTTTTATCATATTTCACTCCTCATCACCCATTTCAATGAGTGAAATACTCCTCAAACCAAAAAATTATCTGGAGCTCTGTGATATAACATGTTACAATTAGCCTACATGTAACGTTACTGATGTCCATGTAGTCTGGACTATACTATAGCATAGGCTAGCCATAGGCTGTTCCTCTGAGGCTGAGCTGCTGAGCAGTGGACTGGAGAGTGATACTGATAGACCTAATAATATACGGAGTGGCTAACCGTACGGCAATGTTATAATGGCAGTCAATGGGAGCCCGTCATTTCGTAAACGAGGCTGCCCATGGAGTTACATTATAACGAATCACGTACGATTAGCCCCTGCCAATAATATATTGTCCACGAAATGTCAATGTTCAATGATTCATTTCATATAGACTAACGTTAGGCCTATCTGCCTAGACTCTAGGGTCTATATCATGTGACATGTAGATCTAGGCCTAGTATATTGCTATCTATTTCTATGACATGAATGATGTTTACAATCCAAGTAAAATTACGGATGCCAGAATAGAATAGAATACATAGGCCTACATACATGTAGAATAGAATCTTATCGACCCGCTGCGCTCTAATAACGCAGCTGTCTGTGGTGAGACCAGAGATATTATAATATCTCTGGTGAGACTATAGAATTCAACATTGATCGGCTTGCTCCAGAATACTACTGTAAATGTAGCCGCCTGTGGAGTCCTGCAAAGTAGGGCTCAACCCCTCCATGTCTCCCTTCCCCTAGGTTGGCGGGGTACCTGGACTGGAGAGGCAAGCATTTACCAGTTTCCCCTCCCCATTCCCCCCTTCCTCCTTCTAAGTATAAATTCTACTTTACTCCCCCCTCTACTATTAGGACTACCTATATAGAATAGAATAGAATAGAATCTTATCGACCCGCTGCGGACAGGCAGGTACATCGATCGTGAGATCATCCACAGTTACTCGTCATGCGGCCCCGATGGGCCAATGCACAGGCCCACATCTTAGTGTAGGGAGCATTTATTATAATGCAGAGGTTTACCCATACAGTGTGTGGCGCGCACCGCCTGAGAGAGGAGGTTTACCCACTGTGCAGTGGGCCCTTTATCCCTCCTGAGAGAGGAGGTTTACCTAGTGTGCAGTGGGCCCTTCATCCCTCCTGAGAGAGAAGGTTCACCTAGTGTGCAGTGGGTCCTTCATCCCGCTTGAGAGAAGGTTTACCCAGTGTGCAGTGGGCTCTTCATCCCTCCTGAGAGAGAAGGGTTTACCCAGTGTGCAGTGGGCCCCTCATCCCTCCTGAGAGAGGAGGTTTACCTAGTGTGCAGTGGGCCCCTCATCCCTCCTGAGAGAGGAGGTTCACCCAGTGTGCAGTGGGCCCTTTATCCTTCTTGAGACAGGAGGTTTACCTAGTGTGCAGTGGGCCCTTCATCCCTCCTGATCCTCTCGACATTCTAGACCTCCCAGGGAGTTAGGACACGCGATACTCTAGCCTCCAGAGGGTTAATAAATAAATCATGTGGTACTCTAGCATCAGAAAGTTAATATAGAAGAAATATAGCTTAGTCCAAAGGGAGTTTAATACATGAGCCACACGATACTGCATAGGGTTGATACATACGTGTTACGTTAGTCTGCAGAGGGTTTATAATGATACTCCGGGCATCAGAAGGCTAACATAAAATAAATATGAGCAGAGGGTTAATACATGTGTTATTGTAGTTCGCAAAGGGTCAATAAAAAGATATGATACTCTAGGTATGTGAAGGTAATATAAAGAAATGTGATTGTCTGGTCCGTAGAGGCTTAATAAATACGACGTTATACTCTAGGCATTAAAAAGGTTAACATAGAAGACAAATGGTGATCTAGTCCACAGAGGGTTAATACATGAAACACATAATGCTCTAAACTTGCTATACATGTGATTATCTAGCCTCCAGAGGGGAAATATATAAGACATGCGAAAGTTAACATTACAGAAACATGATAGCCTAGTCCACAGAGAGTTAAATAAATAAGACACGTGAAACTCTGGACCACAAAGGGGTACACATGAGCAACGTGATAGCATAGCCCCCAGAAGGTTAATATACATATAATTGTTGATATTCTAGACCACAGAGGTTAATACATGTGTTACATATAATTGTCTAGCAGGCACAGTGTTGACACATAAATCATGAGAGTCTATAGCCCCTAGAGACATGTGATACTCTAGTCCGCAGAGGGTTGGTAAATAAAACATGTGAACGGCACGTGTACTGTACGAATCAGAAGATTAATATAACAGAAATATGATAATCTAGTACACAGAGGATTATAATAAGATACGTGATATTCTAGACACCAGAGGGTTAATCATTTATTATTCTAGTCTGCAAAGGGTTGATAAATAAGACATATCATACTCTAGGCTTCGAAATGTTAAGATATGTTCAGCAAAAATTTGATAATCTAGGCATCAGAAGGTTAACATTGGAGAAATATGATAAACTAGCCCGCAGAGGGTTATTACACGAGATACGTGATATTCTAGGCATCAAAAGGTTAATGTAAAATGTATATAATAATCTTATCAACAGATTGTAAATTAATACATGAGACACGTGATACTATTGACTCTCTGGGCCCCAGAGGGTTAATATACTTGATATTCTAGCCTCTATAAGGTTAATAAATAACATATGTGATGCTCTAGGCATCAGTAGGTTAAAAGAAGATAAACATGATAGTGTAGTCCACGGAGTGTTAACACATTAGACACGTGATACCTTAGACCACAGAGGGTTAATACATGCGATAGTCTAGTCAACAATGGGTAATTAAATAAAACATGTTATACTCTAGACATCAGAAGGTTCATATAGAAGAAATATGGTAGTGTAGTCCACAGAGGGTTAATATTTGAGACACATTATATTATAGACTCTCTGGACCTCCGAGTCAGAAGGGTAATACACAGGGTAATCTAGCCTGTATAGGGTTAATAAATAACATATACAGTGTGATGCTCTAGGCATCAGTGGGTTAAAATAAGATAAACATGATAGTGTAGTCCACAGAAGGTGAATATATTAGAAACCTGATACCATACTCTAGACCACAGAGGGTTAATACTTGCGATAGTCTAGTCAACAGACGGTTAATAAATGAGAAATGTGATACTCTAGACATCAAAAGGTTAATATAAAAGAAATATAATAGTCTAGTCCACATAGTGTTAATATTTGAGACACGTGATACTATTGACTCTCTGGACCTCAGAGGGTTAATACACGTAATACTCTAGCCTATAGAGGGTTAATAAAAAACATTTATGACGCTCTAAGGCATCAGTAGGTTAAAATAAAATAAACATGATAGTGTAGTCGATAAAGGGTTAACTCTCAGGCCAAGTCAGGGATGAGGGGCTGGTTGCACACTAGGTAAACCTCATCTCTCAGGAGAAATGAGGGGCCCACTGCACACTGGCTATGCCTCATCCTTGGAAGGGATGAAGGGCTCGCTGCACACTTGGCAAACTTCATCTGACAGGAGGGATGAGGGGCTCACTGCACACTCGGTAAACATCCTCTCTCAAGAGCGATGAAGGGCCTACTGCACACTAGGTAAACTACCTCTCTCAGTAGGGATGAGGGGCCCAATGCACATCAGGTGAACCTCATCTCTCAGGAGAGATGAGGGGCCCACTGCACATTCGGTAAACCTCTTCTCTCAGGAGGGATGAGGGGCCCACTGCACACTAGGTAAACCTCCTCTCTCAAGAGGGATGAGGGGCCCACTGCACACTGGCTAAACCTCATCCTTAGGATGGATGAGGGGCTGGTTGCACACTGGGTAAGCCTCATCTTTCAGGGAAAGTTAGGGATGAGGGGCCTACTGCACACTGTGTATACCTCATCTGTTAGCCTTAGGCAGTGTCAGGGATGAGGGGCTCACTGCACACTGGGTAAGCGAGGGATGAGGGGCTCACTGCACACTGGCTAAACCTCATCCTTAGAAGGGATGAGGGGCTCGCCGCACACTGGGTAAACCTCATCTCTCAGGAGGGATGAGGGGCTCACTGCACACTGGCTATACCTCATCCTTGGAAGGGATGAAGGGCTCGCTGCACACTTGGCAAACTTCATCTGTCAGGGATTAGGTGATACTAGTACAATGAATGCTCCCAACGTCACCTGGCCCCGGGGATGATGTATGTGCCAGATGGAACATACTCCACTCATCGATGTAGTTGCTTTTGCCGCTGCGAGCTAATTCCGCAGCTGTCTGTGGTGACCTGCTCCGCAGGGCTACAGCGACTCCAAGCCTCCATGGGCCTGGAGAAGCGAGCATCCACCTATTTCACCACTCCCGTACCCCCTCCCACCTTCTAATTTTTATATCTACTTTACTCCTGAGTGAACCCTAGCACCCGAAGGGTGCTGAGAGTGGGATTACGGCATTCGAAGCTTGTATAGAAGCTTTCTCTTAGCCTATCCAAATATTTCATTAGTATAATACTCATTGGAAAATGTCTGGTTGGCAAGGGAGGCAAGGAACCTGGAAACAGAAGCATTTTAGAATTTAATTAATTTTGATGCGCCCTCGGCGAACAGAGGGTCGCGGTGGTCTAAATGAGGTGTTGAATCAGCCGGTAGCTACCCTATATCTCGTGTCTTAACTCTTGAAATCTGGATGGAAAAGGCCGATAAAGTATTAGTTTTGACAGATCCTTTAAATGAACATTTGAGACATTTCTTTTATTAAACCTATGCCTCTCGTGTACACTTAAGTTCACTTAGTATGTTTGACATACTTAAAATTGCGTTCTGAATTTTGGATCAAATGTGATCAATTTACCTCGTGTTGTTTGCCTGACTGTCTGTGTGCCATCGCCATACTCCCGCATACCCTGAGAAAGAACGTCAGAGTTATGTAATTTCATTGAATTTGGGTGGAATGGTCTAAAAGGTGTCTAAAGTTGATAATTTGAGAAATAGAAAGTTCCTGGAAGCGTGTTATCTTAATTGTGAAATTAAGAAAGTTCGCTTGTTCTCTTTTCAGAGCCACCAGGGGATTTAAACCCTTGCTTTCACTCACCATGGCATTCCTCGCGGGGGGTGACAATTATGTTGATTATCATCCCCTGCGATGACATGTGGTGAGTGACAACAGACTGTGACGTCTGTTATTATCGTGACGCGGTGGCTGACCAACGCCGTAGGTGTTGGCCCGTCAACGCGTCAACGCTGTTATCACACTCACGAGTGCGTCGCGCCAATGCCGGCTCAGCGTTGTTAGCGCTGGACCGACATTGGCACCGCGGTAGCCACACTGTGAAAGCACTTCGCTGTTTCTGTCACTCACGCGTGCTGCCAACGCTGCCAGTGTTGCGTCAGTGTCGGCCCAACGCTATTGACGCCGAACCGGTAGGGGAGGTCGGGGTAAGATGAGCCAATATTTCTTCAATTGGCTGCATCTATACTTATTTACCTTTAAAATAACCAAAAGATTCATACATTGAAATTTTCATTGTACACCATCTTTTAGTAAAAGTCGATCATTATAGAACAAAGCTATAACATACAATTGGTGGTTGAATTTTTTTTTCTAAATGGCTCAATTTACCCCTAACATGGGGTAAGTTGTTCCACAGTCTGGGGTGAGTTGTGCCACTACATCGCAAATTATCCACAACATTTTTCTTATATTCAGTTCAATGTAAATTGTTTAATCTCTGTACCCTTTATCAAAAATTTGGCTGCACACATGCAATAATGCACATAGCCTTATTTAGGATGTTTTGGATGTATATTCACATAGAAAGCTACATTATTTTCTAAAATATACAGCCAAATGTCTCAGAATATCCTTGCATTCTTCAAAAGTGACTAGGTACCGTTTAAGGTTTAACGCAATGTAAAAAACTGTCAACGTTTGACTGATGTTATTATATGAGAAACACAAATAATACCATTCACTCAAAAACAATTTAATTCAGTTTAAATCGTCATGACACAGACAATGGTCTGATTAAATGAGTCCATAGCAACAAAACACAATGAATCTAACGTTAGACATATATTCAAAACTGTAATATATCAAGGATTCTCAGACTTGAGAAATTTCCATGACTAGTTTTAATTCAGTTTAAATCGTCATGACACAGACAACTGTTTGAATAAATGAATCCATAACAAACAACACAATGAATCTACACATATTCAAAACTGTAATATCAAGGATTCTCAGACTTGAGAAATTTTCATGACACAGACAACTGTCTGAATAAATGAGTCCATAACAAAAAACACAATGAATCTACACATATTCAAAATCGTAATATATCAAAGACTCTCAGACTTGAGAAATTGTCATTAAACATCAGTTTGACAAAAACATTGAGCGAGGTACATGTACCAGCTAACAGGTAACAGTATTAACCAGAACACAAACAGGAGTCTCCACATGCCCAAAATTATTACATCAATATGCGTATTATAACTGCCATATGGACAAGTCTTTATTGAAGATCAATTGACCAGAACATCGAGCTGACCTACCAGCAGTTTTCGGTGTTGGTAGTTTACAGACTACATCATTATCATCAAATCCAGCATCGTCGCTGCTGTTTATTACAAATGTAGGTTTATCTTACCCGACTTTTTTTGCAGTTTTTTGAAGAAACACACCTTCATACTTAAAGTCTTCTCCATTTAGTATATCTACACGAGCGATGTAATGGATAAATCGTGATTTACCTGCCAACTTCACTACTACAAAATCTCCTTCAATAATGTTAAAGTCATCACTTACATCTGAGTTATCATCACAGACCATTTCTGTACTATCTTCATCACTGGAACTATCAGATGGCAAAGGACATAACTTTTTTTTTTTAATAAGCATCGCTTAGAAGAAGTTTCGATTTTATTGGACTTTTTACGTTTCTTGGTGTTGCCAACTGCTTGTAATTGGTTGCGCTCTGGTGTTGATGTTAATATCTTAGTACTACCTTTTTTGCGACCCTTAGTGTTCTTTCTCCTTACTGCCTTTGGAAATGGCTGTATATCACACGGGGAAACGTAGCCTGAAGATTCATTATTGGTTGAAGTTGATGCTTGGGCAACAGTAACATCAGTAACAGAATTCCTGGCTTGTGTTTCATCATTGTCAAGTACATCATCTTCTTCTGGTTGATCAGTCGGAGCCGCTGATGCAAAATCTGAGTCCGGGAAAACATCACTGTTAAATGGTTTTAATGCCTGTGATCCTAAAGCCTGCTACAATGTTGGCAGCCGTGACTGCAACCATTTGAGCCTGATTAACTAATGCTGGGATTTCATAAATTGAAACAGTCTTCCCAGGGTTGGATCTAACCCACCCATCTAAGGCGCGATTATAAGCTGATTTAAATGGCCCATAAACAGAGCAATCCAACGGTTGTAGTCGGTGTGACGTATGTGGGGGGATAGTAAGTAGAACAATTCCGTTGGCTTTGGCTGTATCAATAGCCTCCAAAGATATGTGAGTGTCGTGGTTTTCCACTATTAGAAGTATCTTCTTATCAGTTGAACATTTAGTATGTTTGACGAGGTGTTTCAAATACTCTACAAATATATCTGCTAACATCCACCCACTACGAGATGCTCTGCCGATACAGTCAGTTGGTCCACCTCGTGTGAAGTGTTCTTTGAAATTTACCCTCGGGATTATTAAAAGAGGTGGTACAACTGTTCCAATATCTGCTAACATCCACCCACTACGAGATGCTCTGCCGATACAGTCAGTTGGTCCACCTCGTGTGAAGTGTTCTTTGAAATTTACCCTCGGGAATATGAAAAGAGGTGGTACAACTGTTCCAATTGCACTCACAGTATATACAACTGTGACCAGCTCTCCCCTTTCCGCTGATGTGATGGCCCCGACTTGTTTTTTACCACGCTGTGTGATGACAGACAAAGGTCTCTGGACTGTAGTACACACCGTTTCGTCTAAATTATATATGTCACTGGGGGAAAACTTGAATTTGTCCATAACTTCAGCTAAGTTGTCAAAAAATTTGGACACTACTGGCTTATTAAAAGCTGTGGCCCGACCTAAAGATGTCGCCTCTGGTTTTCTGACAGATAGTTCATATCGTTGTTTAAATCCCAGCCACCAATCATGACCTGCCTTTTTGTTTATCTGCCAGCTCAAAGGCACAGCAATATTATTACGCGTAGCAAGTTCAAAAGCTAAAGAACAGCATCTGTGTATTGATAGACCATGGAACATATCTGACATGTTTCTCACATATGTCGCCAAATCCTTTTCGACATTTGAGGGAAGTACCAACTGGCGTTTTGAGACCGGAGAGTAACCAACACTTGGTTCTTGATCATCATCCATCTTGGAAATAAATCGTTTGAGAGTCATCCTGTCGATATTGAATTGTTTGGCGGTGTTTCTCATGCTTTGTCCACCTATTACGCATTGGGCTGCCCGTTCCATGATATCCAATGGGGTACTACCCCTGTCTGTCTTCCTCTTGTAATGGCGCATACCTGTTTAAAAAATTGTCATTAGTGATGATTTAACAGACATTAAAAACTCTTTGTACTTTAAAACATTTAAAACATTTAACCAAGCCTAGGTATCTGCAGATATGCACACACAAACATATATCTGGGGCAAGTTGATCCACGATGGGGTAAGTTGAGCCGTGGCACGTCTTGCCCCAAGTTGTGTGGATCAACTTGCCCCATCATGACCCAGGCATGCCCACAATGAATGTAAGAAAAACTATGAATCTGATTTAAAAAACAGTTTGACGTGCTCAAAGGCCAATTGATAACATGTCTGGTGTCAACGTTTCTGTGTTGAATACTGCCACAATCAAATGCTAAAGAGAAGATGTTGTCTGTTTGCTATTTTTTACTTTTCGAGGTTAAAAACGTATCTTTACCTGAATAAAATCTGTCTCCTCGTTGGTCTTCAAAACAACATGGCTGAATAAAAAGTAGTGTTGCTACTAGTCAGTAGGTGGCTGCGAAAAACGAAATTGTCCATTAAGTAATGGTGTGGGAGGGTTGGATCAACTTACCCCTATGATCAACTTACCCCGACCTCCCCTACTGACACAACTCTAGCCGCATTCACACAGCAGTCTCAATTTTCATCATAAATTTTAGTCCGGCAGCCAAGTCCCTTATTTTGCTCTAACCTGGACTTGGAGTATATAGTTTTTTTCTTTGCAGAATATTGTTGTCCAGACCCCCCACTTAAAGAATCCAGAGGGTGTGGAGGTGTTACCCTTGGGCAATTTTAGTTATTCACGTTTTTCAAAATGGCCGCCAATAGCCTCAGTACAACTTTCTAAGACTTTACAAAGGCTATCACATTTGGAGGCATAGCACTAGACTCTAATATAGACTAATCTAGGACTATAGCATACACTAGTCCCAATCCAATTATTTTCTCCAAAATATTGGTCAGGCTTCAAGTTCATCAGTTCCCATATATCAAGACATTGCCAAATTGAAACTGGTTTGCATGTCTGATCTGATGCAGCTGTTGGCAGATATTGCCAACAAGAGCACAATTTCAAAGATTTGGGTGGATCTCTTAATAAAACCTGTTATGATCATGATAATATATATATGTACGTGCTGAACGGGAATCAGATTGACCTTTACATAATAATAGCTGCGGTTGAACAGATGTTACCCTACATGCTTTGCACCAGGAAATATGCTGCTAGGCTGTTCATCGTTCATCGTGTCAAATTATATGAGGTACGGGCATAGTGCTGGGGGGGGGGGGAGTGGGGGGAGGTGAAGCCAGGTATGTAGGCCTATAGACATGGTCGTTTAGCCTACATTTTTGCGCAAGACTGGATATGGTCTTCAGACTATGGATGCCAATGTAACAATTCAGATTTTAGATGACTCTAAAGACCGGTTTTCTTCACGAAAAAAAATGCACCACCAGTAATATAATATCATTACATGATAAAAACTATAGAAATTGGCATAACATTTATGTATATATTTGAAGCTAATTGGTCTGAAGGTTTTCGCGATCCGATCACCAAGCAGATTGTAACATATACTTGGGTTGGAAAACCGTTGAAACTTGGTACTGAAATGGTGTATGACCCTGCAGTAATTTATGGGTTCTTCAATCAAGTCCCAGAAGTATCAATAATAATGATATATTGGTATACGAACTGGCTCCATTCGCAACTGCTATGTTTGACACTCCATTTGAAACGAAGATAACTAAATCAAAGTGTAACCTTAACAACTTCAGGGAGACATATGTCGTAGAACTATGAATGCCACTAGCTTGGTGGTCGATGGTTCAGTAGTGATGTGAACAATAGCTTGGCCTACTAAATGAACTGTCGATGACTTCACTACAAAATTCAAGTCATTTCTTTCTACTAAGCTCATTTCCGTCAATGTGTATGAGTATCTAATATTGGATAGATGCAAATAATTCAGCCTTAAGGGAAATGCAAGATTATGCGGTCCACAAACTGGTTAGCAATGCGCTTCTTCCTGCTAAAAATGTGATCCTCACGGTTAATGAAAATTAAATACAAACTAATCAGAGCCATCATCAAATAGGGGCCTACATTGAAGAGGATACAGTGTTCCATGACCTGTACAAATCGACACATCAACTGGATGGCATCATGCACAAGTGGGCTAACCCACATTTTGACGATTTTGAGAAAAAATCGCGAAGTAACATGAAGTACAGGATAAAACGAATAAATACAAATTAACACAAAAAGATAACAAAATCAGTGACCAAATGGTCTAACCCGTCATGTGAAACTCGTATATTGATCAAGTTGTTGCTATCAATGACATATATTTTCATTGTTTTTTTAAATGTGGGTTAGCCCACTTCTCCATGATGCCATCCAACTTGTAATCGCTGGTGATGATAATGTGCCAACAGAAAGTAGTCATGATGATATAATACTTAAACCAGATGTAAGCACCTCGCACGAAGAATCAGAAAATTGTTATTAGGCACTTGCTGTGCACTGAGAAAGAAATTAGTCATGGGGTAAGTAGTGTTGTCTCAGATGACGCAGGTGTTTTTAGTTTGCTTCTGTGCCATTTTGGAGAAATTCTCAATGGATATGTTCATGGAATCTCCGATTCGGGATCATAGATATAAAAGTTGAGAAGTACAAGCTAATCGTACCTGATAGTTATATTGGTCGGCATGTCATATCAGTGTACGATACATGTACAGTCACCCGTTGGTATGACGTGGGAAAGGTAACTGCACTGAAGATAAATACGTGTTCAAGCTGGTTGTTCGTTTTGTCGCATATGTGACCAAACTCAGTAAATCACGGACAGTTTTGAACAAACAACTACATTTTTGGCAGCATGTTATGGTCCAGCCATGAATACAAGGCTATCCGCCGAGCTATGCAGCTCCGGCGAAATAGACTTGTATTCAGGGCTAGTTATGGTCAGCTACAATTCTCTACCATGACAGAAGGTCGGCATAATCAGTGGGCTGGCAAGCAAGCACCTGACCATTGCCCCATAACTGTGCTCATTGCCTCCAAGAACAACGGATGCCTTCACAGGAATACTTTAAAACAGCACATCTACAGGTACAGCTTTGAAAATATGCTCTAAAATCCCCTCCTAATTTGGACTCAAATGACTTTGGCTCGCGAAATCGACGGGTTTTGGACGGGTTGCCCGCGGTGTACCCTCGTTCCTCCTCTCAACAACGGTGCAATGGCAGTTCCCGCATCTGCGCAGGCACTATGGTGTTGGCCGTGGTAGGGCCTTAACCTACCGGCAATAGAGTATTTGACATTAGGTCTATCACTACGGATAAATGGAGTTACTCTCAGCTATTGCTACTCTGGGATTATCATACCCGAGGATAGCGGAGCTGTGTTTTGTATAGCTAAACCCAAGTCTCCCGACCGTCTGGGGGTAAATACTCTAGACATGCCCAGAACCCCTTATCGGGCGAGTGAAGGAAACCACAATCAATAACCCACCATGCTATATCACCCCACCCTCACATCGTTATCTGTACATCATGTATCTCATCAATGGAATGCACTGGTTTTAGTGTATTACGATGTCACTTAAATGACATTTAAAATTGGTGTCAAAAAATGGCATTACGCATTATTCTACTACTACTACTGTGTCTCCATCTGCCTGAGGCCGGGTACATTAAGTAGTCAGGTTGTCCATCTACATGTATAGTATGTCTGTACGGCCATCCCCAATTCCTCCTGTCGGTTCATGCAAATTAAGCTCTGCAGCTGAGGCATAATCGTCGGCACCTTTTTGGTTTTTAAAGTGAACTTATGATGTTTGGTGATTTTGATGTACGTATAGGCAGGCCTACAATTTACGATGTTCATGACAACTGAGGTCAGAAGGTATAAACAGTCATTATTGATTGATGGTAATTATATTTTATATAGCCCTACCTAATTATATATATCTAAGGTGGTCTATATGGTGAATACATGAGCATTTGCCTGCATGTCGTTGGTGCAGTAAATATTTTTTTTACCAATATTATTGCTGTCATTACGTTTTTGTTTTGATCGTGCTCCCATAATTTTTATCATATATGATCTCGCTTAATCCACGTACATAATTAATCCACAGAGAACGTTTGGCTAGCAATTTAGTTTCACACTTGTTTCTGTTCAGAGATCCATGGCCTACTTGTTGGTGTGGTTGAGTAGTGGATTTATGCACGACGGCGACTTCTATATTAAAAAATAATGCCGGAAATGGGTTTCTCGTGGTCAATTTAGTTAGAAAAGTGGTATTATACATATTTCTAGGCCAAAATGTGAAAAAGTTAGATTTCCACTATGGCTCTTGGCGGCCACTTTGAAAAACGTGAATAACTAAAATTGCCCAAGGGTGACACCTCCACACCCTCCGGAATCTTCAAACAGGGGGTCTGGGCAGCAGTGTTCTGCAAAGAAAAAAACTATATACTCCAAGTCCAGGTATACCACCATGGCTGCCGGACTATTTCGGCATATTCTGATATTAATTTGTCCAAATGTGTTTTATGCCCTCTTTTAATTCTTGAAGCTCTTAATTCATTTTGAAGTTTGAAAAGATCTGAATGCTCTTTGAGCGAATCTATGAATTTATACGTTAAAATTTGGAATCGATCTTTGATCAGATCGATCTTAGCAATTTTATGAATATCTTCAGTGTGCGAAAGTGGATCCAATTTGTAGGCTATTCTGGCCTTATTTTGAATGATTTGAAGTTTCTTGATATACGTTTCTGACGCTCCTAAAATTACTGGGGCGCCGTATTCTAGTACTAGACGTATATAACTTTTAAATAGTCTCATTAGTGTTTTGGGTTTACAGCCCCACTTTGAGCCGCTCAGGAGTTTGAGCAGACCAAGGCGTTGCCTTCCTTTCTTAGCGTTTTCATCTATATGAGCATTAAAAGTCAGTTTCTTATCTAAAGTTACTCCTAGCAATTTTGCTTGCTGTACTGCAGTGAGTTTTTCGCCAAAAAGTTCTAGTTCTATATTTTTCTTAGTTTTAAGCATTATAAGCTGCGTTTTCTTAGCATTTAGTTTTATTCTCCACTTGGAGCACCATGCTTCTAGGTCTGCTAAAACTTTGGCTAGCTTATATTTAATTGTTTTTTCACTTTTAGCAAAAGTCCAAAATCCCAGGTCGTCTGCGAACTGAGAGACCCCTACTGTATTACTGTAGGGATCTATTGGAATATCATTTACATAGATTAGGAATAGAAGTGGGCTGAGAACCGAGCCCTGAGGTGTGCCGGCATTAAGTGCAATTTTGTCTGAAGTCTCATTATTTATTTTGACTGAAATTTTTCTGTCAGTTATAAATGAAGACAATCTTACTATTTTATCTGGTAAATTTGTATTCATTAATTTATATCTTAGTCTGTTGTGCCATACGGAATCAAAAGCTTTTTCTACATCTATAAAGATTGCAGCTCCTTTATGGTGACGGCTATGTGCTACTCACACAGGTGAAATTTTTGATGATGAATTTAAAGATTTAATAGATAACGCTATAAATGAAAAATCCCAGCTTTTTTCAACTCTAAAAGAAAATAAAGTAGAAGATGGCGACGATAGTATACTACTCAGGGATATCTCGATTCAAGAAATAAAACTACAATTAGATAGGACCAAAGGTAGGTCTGCTCCAGGAGCAGACGGAATTAAATACACTATAATTTAAAAAAATGTCCAGAAATAGTATTTGAGAACTTAAAAACTATGTACAATCAGTGCCTACTTTACTCCCCCCGCCCGACGTCCTTTTATCCACATTTAGATCTACAACTGCTATTCTGAAACCTACACCGGAAGGAAAAGTTGCGCTAATTTCGCAGTACTGCCAGTAGGGTCTACATTTTTCTTCGGAAAATGGACGATTTAAAGGTATTAGTCCATGAGCCAGGTAGGGTCATCGGTAGGCCTACTGCAAAAAGGTACAAACTGCCATTCATATCTTATTCCACATGTCGTAATAGCAATCTCAATGTAGTAGCTTTAGGTCTCACACAACTATTTGAATTTTCTCAGCGTAACATATACCAAAAGCAACTACATCGATGAGTGGAGTTTGTTCCATCTGGCACATACATCATCCCCGGGGCCAGGTGTCACATATATGTCCACTTTTAGAGGTGGAGTTGTGTGCAGCCCGCAGTTTACATCGCTGAAAGGTGCCCACCATGCCATACAAAACTCTTAATGCCCACTCATATTTTGTTTGAATGTATACATCCGCGAAGCTAATTTTTAAAAGTACATGTTAAAAATAATTATTTCACTAGTCTGTAGACCCTATAGCCTACTATTTTTATACATAAAACAAGTAACTTAGGCTAACTATCCAAGAATAAATAGCCTGAGCATAGAGTCTACCATTTAGCTAGTAGGCCTACGTAAAGGCTGTAACTGTATAGTCTATTACATAGGCCAACTACTATGAGCTTACCCTCCATTGACCTGATATTGGTTTAATGTTGGCCTACTGCACTCTTTGTCGGCCCAATCTCAGTCTGAAAATAATGCGACGTTATTCACATTATCATCGGGTGAATAGCTAGGCTGCACATAGGTAGTTACTTAAGTGAATGCCTCAGACCACCATTCTTCATCATATTATGAAGGCAAAATGTGGGGCCTCAGGCCACCATTCTCTATCATTGTGTAAGTGTGGGGCCTCAGGCCACCATTCTCTATCATTATGTATGAGCTGGGGCCTCAGGCCACCATCCTCTATCATTATGTATGTGTGGGGCCTCAGGCCACCATCCTCTATCATTATATATGTGTGGGGCCTCAAGCCACCATCCTCTATCATATTATGCACGAGTGGGGCCTCAGCTAGGCCATCATCCTCTATCATTATGCATGAGTGGGGCCTCAGGCCACCATCCTCTATTATTATGTATGAGTGGGGCCTCAGGCCACCATCTTCTATCATTGTGAAAGTGTGGGGCCTCAGGCCACCATTTTCTATCATTATGTATGAGTGGGGCCTCAGGTCATCATTCTCTATCATTATGCATGAGTGGGGCCTCAGGCCACCATGCTCTATCATTATGTATGAGTGGGGCCTCAGGCCACCATGCATGCACCTTCTATCAGTATGTATGAGTGGGGCCTCAGGCCACCATCTTCTATCATTGGGAAAGTGTGGGGCCTCAGGCCACCATCTTCTATCATTATGTATGAGTGGGGCCTCAGGCCACCATGCACCTTCTATCAGTAGGCCTATCTATGAGTGGGGCCTCAGGCCACCATCTTCTATCATTCTGTAAGTGTGGGGCCTCAGGCAACCATCCTCTATTATTATGTATGAGTGTGGCCATACAAGTGAGTGGGGCCTCATGCCACCATCCTCTATCATTATGTATGAGTGGGGCCTCAGGCCACCATCCTCTATCATTATGTATGAGTGGGGCCTCAGGGCACCATCCTCTATAATTATGTATAAGTGGGGCCTCAGGACACCATCTTCCATCATCGTGTAAGTGTGGGCCTCAGGCCACCATCTTCTATCATTATGTATGAGTGGGGCCTCAGACCACCATGCTGTATCATTATGTATGAGTGGGGCCTCAAGCCACCATTCTCTATGACTATGTATGAGTGGGGCCTCAGGCCACCATGTTCTATCATTATGTATGAGTGGGGCCTCAGGCCACCATCCTCTATCATTATGTATGAGTGGGGCCTCAGGCCACCATCTTCTATCATTATGTATGAGTGGGGCCTCAGGACACCATCTTCCATCATCGTGTAAGTGTGGGCCTCAGGCCACCATCCTCTATCATTATGTATGAGTGGGGCCTCAGGCCACCATCCTCTATCATTATGTATGATATAAACTCATGTGAGTGCGTGGTGACGTGAAGTCGATTGGGCCTACTTGCAAACGCTGAATGTTAAACCATTTTTTCTTCTTCCGGTTTTAATAATAGCATAACCGCCAATATGAATCTTAGGTATTTCTATCAGCATGAACACCTGATGAACGTCTAATATGGAATATGAGGTGATATGAATGACCCTTAAGTGTTTTATTTGTTGTTGTGAAAATGCCCCCTTTTTGAAATAATAATGGGTCACATGCCCAATCGTCTAAGGCCAATGCCCCCCCCCCCTCCGAAAAATATCATGGGCCCCTTGGCCCCCTTTTTCCAATTTATAAATCAGGCACTGAATATGTAATAGTACCAATCTCAAACATATAATTTTAACTATTTATATTGCCGTATATTAACCGTCTGCGTCCCTATGTTTGGGCTATATTCATGTTAAACTGAACGTAGATTTTAGCTATGCTAAAAACACAAATAGTAGGCCTAATTTATGTTCTTGTATTATGGACCCTATCGATGGAAGCTGATATTCAACATCACATTGTAATAAAGGCCTAAATATCACGCTAATAGGGATCTAATTAGAAGTTACTCAAATGTGTGGTACCAAAGGCATATCTTTATTTTGAATTGAATTCACAAACAGTAATATTATTAATAAATGATGTTCCTTTAATGCTGGGTAAACGATGTAAAGGGCGGCACAACAATAAACTAAATATCCAGTTATCCCTGGTTTAATGCTAGTCCACCGTCTGCACTGCTGGCCCAACATTAAACTAACATTAAGTCGATGTAGCTTCTGTGGAAAGTATAACGTATATAGCCAGTGTAATATATTATGAGATTATGCTTTGTACGCATCGCGTTGACTACTACAATGAGGCAATACCGCTGGAGTACAATCACACGTGTCTTGCCATAGAGTTAACTCTATATCTGGTCTGGCTAAACTTCTGAAATTCGAAACTTTTGAGTGTTGATCCACTGTTCGCCGTATCGTATTTGCTGGCATGCACCTAAAAGTATGCATACTTTAGAAGTGGATATATGTATATTAAAAACATGCCTCGAAGTAATAATATGTAGGGCTATAAAGTGTCTATAAAGCGGCTGGGCCAATAGTGTTTTTTTAATGACACAGCATCATAGTTGAATTCACTCTTTCCCATTCGTTGATTGTTTTCTACCAATTACTGGCCAACCGTCAATGATGAAGATGAGGACCAGCCGTGCATGTGGATTATAAAACTTTAAAATATATATTTTTCATTTTTGCAATAAATGAAAATCAAAGTGGAACAGGGAACACTATTATGGCAGAACCAGAGTAAAAACATACCTGTCAATTATATCAGGTAAGGGATAGCAATGACATGACCGATATATATCATGCACATTTAATATGTTGTGCAGAATAAAATATGCAAAATGTTGGGCAGCGCCCCTGACGGTGAACCAATATTAAATCCACAGGTAATGTGTTTGTATATATGTAATAACAATACCGAAGGGCGGGGGGGGGGGATAGCTGCTAGGAAAGTCAGAGATCACGGATTTGTCTCCTGCTTTGGCATTCAAGTTTCAAAGAAACAAAATGTTTCCTCCCTGTTCAATTGTAAATATTGGATATTGTGGGCAGCCTCCGTGACCGTGAGTTAGTGTGCTCGGCCGTAGACCAACAGGGCTCAATTTCGAATCCTGCGTCTGGAGGGCAGTGACACCTTATTCATCTCACCATCCTCAGGTTCTCCTTACCCAGTTTAGCCTATATGTGTACAAATGTGGTGTAGAACCCCATTTATTTCATTTCATAGCATTTGATACAGCCAACTAACACCTGACTCAACGCTGGCCTGACAACATTACAGCAACATTTCAGCAAAGATCGTGTGAGTTGAGAAAGCCTTCATGGGTCTTTATCCTTAGGTCTACTGTGTGTATTGTGATTTCCATAATTGGCATTACGTAAGAGGGTGCAGTAAAAGTGCATTACGTCCACATGTGATAATGATGGATCAGGGCTACTGTATATTTCATGGCTGAGTAAGAAACATTAAAAACTGATAATTTACAACTTTGTTAGGCCTATTTTAGACAGAAGAATTTAATTTGAAAATTAAAGATTTCGTGAAAATTCCTGTCTAACTGGGGCATTATAAAAGTCCCAGAAGAAGTAATAATTGCACTTTTGTAATATTAACATTGTAGTCCTGTGAAATGATTCTTTGTCAAGCATATTTCATTAGGTGCAGTGCTTCAGAACGTGTGTAAAATCAGCAAAAATGTATTATGGGAACTGAACATAATAATATAAAATAATGTCAATGATCGATATAAAGGATATACATCTTTTCATGATAATGCATCTTAGAGTATAGATATACATTCCCTTACACATTTATAGCTGATTTTTTGCAATGCTGTTGACAAACGTCAAGGCCCCTGGGCCTCTTGTTATTCATTTTAATTATATACCAATGTTTTGCATCTAGGACTTGAAAGGTTAATAATTTAGGAAAAAATGATCAACACATCCTTATATTTTAGAACTACATAGCTATATTATAAAAATATATTCTTATTGTGTTCCTTAATTAGAAACCTTTTAATTGTTATTGTTCATTTCAATTCGTTACAAATGTTGGTATGTAGCACTTTAAGGGCTATTAATTGAAAATACTGCAACATTTCATAATTATGATAAAAAGTACATAACCGAATTATAAAAACATCTCGTGTGGGGAAAAGAACGCTCCCATCATAATTTTTGTTCGTTTAATTCACAACGCCCATATCTGGTTAGCTCACCAATTTTGTCCACATTACCCTATTAGCCTCCCCAATATTCACAGTACTGAAATTCATACCTTTAAGTTGATGTAGGATGCATCTTTAAAATTTGAGTTTGGGTGTGAAAAAAGATCGCACAATTGCCGCGGCATTAATAACATACATAAGATTAAATAAAAAAGATCAATAATGGGCGGGTGTTTGTTGTGGTTTGAGAGGGCGGAGTTCCCCTGTGATGACGTAACAGACTGCACACCTTGTGATGAACAAGGGTCCTCCGATTCGACATCTGTCTTTCACTAGCACCTCTTCTCAATCAATGGAACAATAGGCTTTATAATTAGAGGGAGGGGTTGTCCAAAGTATTATCTTGCGACTCGCTGAAATATATTACGGCAGATTAATTTAATATGATGTTTTTTTATATCGTGTTATAAAATATTATAGCACGAATATGATGTGCATGATTGATTTCAGTAATTATAGCTAATAAATACAATTAACTTAATTCAGCAGGTTCAACCGAAAAAATGGTTGTTTTTAAATCACGTAATAAAATAGGTGGCCAGAGGTGATGACACGGCGATCGTTTGATAAATGCCACTTCTTCACAACTCACATTGTGCAATGTTATGCTTGTTCATGATCATAGCATGGAGAAACATTTCAACTTGTTGTGATAGATATAACACATTTCAGAATTACAATTATATCGCTGTTAGCCCTTTAACTATCGATCAGCGCTCTTGTTTGTATTGTATTGCAAGGTGTTATGATCGCGACAATTTTGTGAAGCACATCATGTTTCTTGACGTGTAGTACACTGTTAAATACTACATGGCGGCAAGATGATTAGAGCCCTTTCATTACGGCTGGTTAATTCTTGAAGAATTTATCGCCGTTTTATTCTTTTCCTAATTATTTTAAATAAACAGATTCTTAACTGAAATTGATCTTTTATCGACCATTGACGGGCAGTTACGCAATCTTCGGCGCCGCCAGTGAAATGAAAGTAGTGGCTAGATGATGTTTAAATATTGGCCCAGCATTACAGATGCCGGGCTGTCAATCTAACAATATTGTCCGCTCGCTTGGCCACGTTAACCTTTCTACACCGATCAAACTCCCGTTGCTAGTAAACATCTAGCCATGGATAAAGGTCGGGATGGATTATTGGAGAGTTTTAATCCTTTACAGGCCTATACAGGCTTGGTAGTTATCCTATGAATAATATAATATCGGGGATACAATACTCTATTATTATATATATGATTTAAAAGATTTGCTCCATTTTGGAAATAACAATACCGTATTTATATATGTCTTTAACAGTGCTTTACTGCTGCGGGAAATTACACACATTTAAAGAAAATCATAGCCTGTTTAATAATAATTTGTGTTTATTCAACTAAAAAGACATGGCAGCCAAAAGGCTGAAGAATTGTCATTTTACATAAAAAATTAAATACAATATATACATGATGCGATAATAGAATTGAATAAGTTAAATAAGTTAGATAAGTTAAGTAAGTTAAAAGGCATTTTTCGGAAACACATGGTCTGCAGGCACAATGACTAGGTAGAATATATCAAACATTATTCAATAATTTAATAAAGAGCATAATTGGGCTGGAGCTGAAACGACCAGACTTGGTAGGCATAGTGGATAATTTGTTCTTATTACGGAGGTTGTGGTGATGACACTTGCCCCTACGGGGTGGTAACCAGTTGCTAAAATCAGTGATTTCGGCAAGTTTAAATATAGTTTTGTGCGTCTCTCAGACAGGGTTGGTAGTCCTGAGATATGTCTGGCTTCGCCGTAACTGGAGTCAGGTAATAACACTCTGAAGACCCGCCTCTGTACCTGCTCCAGGACATCAGACTGCTGGATGGTGAGTCCTGGGTGCCAAACCGGGGCAGCATACTCCAGCAAAGGTCGCACAAAAGTACAGTAGCACCTCACCAAGTCACCTAACTAAGCACTAGAGCGCTTAAGAAAAGTGATAAAATATTAATTTGCGTGTGTTCACTTTGGCCACCATACTGTCTATTTGCTGGTCCCACTTCAAATTATACTGGATCACTACACCAAGCAGTTTCATGGCTGTCACATGTGGTATGATCTCCGTGCCCCTCGCAGTAATGTTGGTAAAGTCTTGGTCTTTGTTGCAAGCAGTGATATGCATTGTGCTGCATTTGGCGCCATTGATGAGCATGTGATCGTTGCTGGCAGTGTCACATATTTCATTCATTGCCTGTTGCAGAGCGGGATTGTTATTGGCTGTGGGCTTACTACGGGATGCAACTGTGATGTCGTCAACAAATTTCCAGCGATTAGGTTGAAATTCGGCTACGTTGTTTACCATGGCCAAGAATACAACTGGGCCAACCTTTGTACCCTGAAGTACTCCACATGTGACGTCATACCAGTCTGACGTGGCCCCGTTGACCCTAACACGTTGTTTCCGACCAGACAGGAAGCTGCCGATCCATGGTAGTATCGCTTTCCGCACATTATTAACTGGATGCGCTATAAATGCGTCCTTTGCGATATAGCAATTGTAAGACGTTCCTTTTGCTGGGGAGATTTTCAGCTGAGTTGAATTTAACTGTTTAAAACCAGTTACCCGGAGCTTACATTAAAGGGTCCTAATATTTTATATTTTATTCGCATGCATCACTGAATAATATTATGAGTATAGCTAGGCCTATAATATGTCTCATTGTTAGATCATCTTTAAATTATTTAGTCGTCAGTATTTACCAAATTGTAATTTATAACATTTTATCATTTTGAACAATATATAAATAAATATATTTCTATAATAGTACTTCAGTCACATTCAGTGGCGGATCCAGCATAGGGCGTAACCCCCCCCCCCCTCTTATTGGTGAAGATATTGCATTTTCATGCATTTTTTTTATTGAAGTGAAGCTAACACCCCTTTTTTTCAGCCGAAATGTGGCTTACGCCCCCTCCTCTTGCCCATGCTGGATCCGCCACTGACATGCATCACTTTTAGCGCGTGTTCTGGAATAAAAATTATTTAAATTATATTACTTCACTTAAGGCGTTACGTCATAGCGATTAGTAAATGGGGTTCCACCTCTCGCGAAATAATGTTTCTAGGGCGAGAGTGGGCGTGAGCTGTAATCATCAGTAAGCCTGTGGCGACATCACTTGCAGATTATCGCGCCCGAGTTCGAACCGGACGGAATCGCTGATCGACGGGTCAGCACTTCCGCCCAGCTCAAGCCATTTGCGGCCCGGCCGCGTTTGTTCACTCTTCCACCGACCTTCTTGGAAGTCAGACGTGTAACCGCCCCCTGTTGCACTGGACTTAGTACCACACACATATCTGACAATGTCTGCACGAATATGGAATGAATAAAGAATGAATTAAGGAACTCATCTACTTTAACTGAATTTCTGCATCGAACCATCACTTGCTGACCGGGCAAGACACCACCATCAAGATCGGGCCTGAGACGATGGTCGCGTCCATGGACTTGTCGAACATTCGGCAACGTCAACCCTCGCCCCAGACTACGATAATGGAGACCAGCATTTTGGGTTACCACATCATTAGTGGTAACCCACGACGTTTGATTCGACACGCAACTTTCTACACAGTTAAATAGATCAAATCTACATTTTTGTGTCTCACGGCATTTTCAAACTGCGAATTGGATAGTTTTTATATGTAAGGGACATAGAATGAATCTACATTTATGAAGGTACGTAAGAGTTTGGGTCTAAATGTACACTAAATGCCATTAGGCTCGTCAGAAAAATTGCACAAACAGTGGTTTTCGCGTTAAAACAGCGAAAAATTCGATAAATTTCTCCAGAAACCCACGTGGTTTCGACATTTTCAAAATTGCAGATTTTAGACATCCAGCCTAGATTTAGAAAAATGCATACTAGACGGAATAGTCTACCTTCTTAAATTATAACAGATTTCAAGGTTATTCTTCTAATTACGCCACTGTCGGCGACTGAGAGAATGATATTTTGAAATTTTAGTATATTAAACCGTTTTTGACACCTCATTCAGGTGACGCGGTTTTCACGAGGACACCCGCCATATTTTTTGAGATATACGCAAAATATTTTCCCGCAACGAAATTATATCTCGACTTGTGAAGTTTTGATTAGGAGACAGAGGCATTTTTTACACAATTGCATCCATATTAAATGAATAAAATGTCTTAATTGGACTATTCTATAATTTTAGGACAATAGGTCAAAACTCATTACATTTTATTCAATATTGTATTTCAGTGGAAGCAGAAAATATATTGGAATCTTCCACACACATGGTGCGGCATCCATATTGGATAGCCGGCAGACGTGTAGTCTATAGACAACAATTCTAATCGACAAAACTTAAAATATTTTTTTCTCTCCAAGACTAATACAATTTTACATTGGTCTTTGCCTGAGAAACTAGATTTTTTCTCATTTTTATGTGTTTCGCAAAAAAATTATTGTGAAACGTATGTAAATGATTTTTTTTACAAAAACAATTCAAAACATAATAGTTTTGTCGGCGAAAGCGATGTCATTTTTGCAGGATGACAGCGCAAATTAAACCTTTGATATATCAATGAGCCAACAGACATTCACCGCTAGGAAATATCAGACTAATACAGCATCGACATGGCTGTAGAGATACATTATGTGAATCGAGCAAACGAATAACAAAACGAACGATTATGACGAGGTCGTACGAGTTTTCTTAAGGGGAATAGACACAGAGATATTTAAAAAAAAGAAAAAAGAAAAAAAAAAATTTTCGTGTGTATTTCTTGCGAGAATATTTGAAATAGATATTCATACTATGCCACTCAAGTGAGAAGCTGTCAGCGAAATTAAACATATTTCTATATTTTAACAAAGTTTATTAAAACATTACGGGTGTCATCATTTGATGGTAACACCTACTAGCCTAAGTCGCTATTCGAATTTGGAATAATAATTTTGAGATTTTACGGTCTGAAATATACGATTTGACAGCTGTTTCGTCTCGAGTATTTTATCATATTTCACTTTCCAATCTTCGAGAAAATATTTTTCTCGCAGATTGGACAGTCAATTGTCTTGCACATTGTAGCTTAGAGCAGTATGTTAGCAATTTTATTGGCATGTGTACATGCTATGTGTTGGACCCAAATCCTTACGTATTACTATAATATTGTGCTACGTGTCTGACAACGACACATCTATTTGTTATAAGACGTGCAAGTAAAAAGCCATTTCATAAAGACTACTTCATTCGGCAACTCCACACTCAACAGACATTTCATCATAACCAGGAAAACAAAGATTCGATAATTCATCACAAGACTACGTCAGATGTGTCAGATTTCGCAGTGCTACTGTTTCGAGCGGCAGAGGGTGGCTATACCAATAACCTGACACGGTAAAGAAGCAAGTCATTTCAATAAACTTTTAAGTTCTGCGTAGTTAGCCTATGGGCCGTAGACTTAATTGCTTCACTAGGTAAATAATTTCAAAACATATTGCAAAATGGCCGAAGGAGGCGCCAGACAAGGTTTTGATTCGCCGAAATTGGATCTCAGAGGTGCTCGAGATAAAGACTCATTATTTCATATGAGTGATGCTAGTAAATCAGCAGCTCGAGAAAATGACGAAGAATTCAGGCAAGTGAAAGACGATTTTTTAGGAGTCGCGAGGCAACATAGAATCATCAAGAAGCCCCTCCCCAATCCGTCGCAGATCATCACAAGGGTCAAAGAATTTGCCAAAATTCAAAATCGCACCATTCTATGCGAACGATGTCGAGTTATGGTTTAACCAGCTGGAGACCCAGTTCGACCTTCACGACATAACAGACGACGATGAACGGTATAGACTAACTTGTGCAGCCATATCCGGAGAAGTCGCATCGGACGTTAGAGATATTTTGTTACAGCCATTCCTTAGTCACAAATACATAAGTCTTAAGGGAGTGTTGATCTAGAGACAACTTAATAAGGTCATATCAGGCGAGAAACTGGGCATGGACATTCCTTCACGTTTTCTTCAACGTCTGAACGACAGCAGTAGTTGGTAAAGCAGTGATACGACAAGCTTTTACTAGACAGATGCCTGCATCTATTCGGGCACATTTAGCAACTATACCCGATAGTACATCATTGGAGAGTTTGGCCGTTTTGGCCGACAGAGCTATAGCTTCAGAAAACGACTGCAAAAGATAATAGTGTGGGAGTTGCCGAGATAAGGGTGAATGAAGGTGAAAAACTTATTGGAATAATGGAAGACATTTCCAGAAGAAGTTAGAAACTTCAGGACATCAAAAGCAACAATATAACAATAAGCATCAGACAACTTGCAGAAGAGACAGAACAACAGAAAAGAATTTTTTTCCCCTAACGCCAATGCGAGACCGTTTACACCTCGCATGGCTGCAAATAATAATAGTAACGAAAATAATGAACAAAATGTTGTTACCACAAAAGTACCAAATCCCCGCTCGCCCGCTCCGCCGCCGAATTCGCCGCAAGCCGGTACCGTACAGCCAACGGCTACGGACGATGCACTGATTTGCTACTATCATCAGAGATTTGGTGATAAGGCACGTTTGTGCCGAGACCCCTGTGCCTTCGCTTTAAACTGTTAAGCCAGCACAAGGTAGCGACTCTTGTGTCTGGCGAGCCGAGCGAGACGCGATATGACTGTGTGATAACTGAATCTTCTAAGTTATCTCCCTCTAGGCTACTATACGTCGCAGACAAATGTAGATATTTGATCGACACGGGTGCTGCTGTCAGCGTTTTTGCCCCGGTCTCGCGCTAACGGGACCGTGGACGCTGATAGTCTACCTTTGGTCACAGCAAATAATTCGACTATCACAACATACGTTACAAGTAAACGTAGAGTCGACGTCAGACTGAGAAGAGAAAACTCATGGACATTTATTGTCGCCGACGCTAAACAACCTATTTTAGGGGCTGATTTTTTAATACATTACAATCTACTCGTAGATTTATCAGGCAGATGCCTGCGTGACATGAGAACCGGACTAGCGATACCAGCCACACTATCTTCAATTAAACCGTTGTCACTGAATCAAAAAGATAGCACTTGTAACGAGTATACAGAATTATTAAATCAATTCCCCGAACTGACACGACCTACGATGAAAGGCGAGACAGTAAAACACAGAATAACGCATAAGATAGTAACTAAAGGTCATCCCGTTTTCGCGCGACTACGAAGACTAGCGCCAGATAAATTAGTCACCGCGAAGAGAGAGTTCGATGAAATGATCAAATTGGCCGTTATCGAGCCCAGCGATAGCCAATGGTAGTCTGCACTACATATGGTCCCTAAAAAAACCGGCGAATGGCGACCATGCGGCAATTACCGCAGCTTAACTGCTCAAACGGTCCCAGATAGGTACCCGATTCCCCATATACAGGACTTTACACAGCGTTTAGCTGGTTACAAGATATTTTCGAAGATAGATTCAGTGAGGGCATATTACCAGATAGCAGACGTAAATAAAACCGCAGTTACGACGCCTTTCGGACTTTACAATTTTACACGAACGCCGTTCGGGCTACGAAATTCCGGACAAACTTTTCAACGTTTTATAGACCATGTCACGCGTGGTTTGGATTTCGTGCTTGTATATTTAGACGACTTGTTAGTAACAAGCCCTGACCATAAGACACATGAGAAACATTTGAAAATTCTATTCAAACAGTTAGCCGAATACAGAATAATAATAGGACCGGATAAATGTCAATTCGGAAGGACTGAACTGAGTTTTTTAAGACATTACGTCTATTCTGAAGGCATTTCACCCCTTCCCACAGCAATGGATGCGATAGTAAATTTCGTGAAGCCTGAGAAACAGAGAGCATTATGTAGATATCTAGGAATGGTAAATTATCGTTTTATTCCTCATTGCGCTGAGAAATTGACACCATGGAATAATTTGTTGACCAAAGCCAACGAAGGTCAGAATAGACTTTAGCAAAAAGCTATCACCAGCAGAGACACAATACAGCGCTTTTGCCCGAGAACTTTGGCAGTCTATAGTACCATTAGACATTTTAGACATAACTTGGAGGGTAGAGAATTTTATGTCAACACTGACCATAAACCTTTGACTTACGCCATGAACTCTATGACAGAACGACCATCTTTTCGCCAGACAAGGCATTTAGCTTTCATAGCAGAGTTCACAACCGATATTTGATACGTGAAGGGCAAAACGAATTTCGTAGCAGACGCCTTATTGCGACCAACGGTTTCAGTTATTGAATATGACGCAGCGATAAACTATAAAGACCTGAGCAAGAACCAGGCTTCTGACAAAGAACTCATACGTTTGAGACATTCAACGACGTCTAATATGGAATTCGCTTGCTAAAGACATTCGATAATGTATTGGTCTGTTGGGACATTTCGACAGGACGTAGAAGACCATACGTAACCGAAAAGTTTAGAAGAAAAGTTTTTAATTCCCTTCTCGGTTTAGGGCACCCTTCTCATAGAGCCACGAAACCTCTCATTAATTCTCGTTTTGTATGGGATAAGATGAACACTGACATAGCAAATTGGTGCAGATACTGCACAGGCTGTCAAGCAGCTAAAGTTTCACGTCATAATAGACCAGCTTTCGGAAAGTTTGAGGAACCGACTGAGAGCTTCGATCATGTACACATCGATCTGGTCGGGCCCTTACCTTATTCCGACGGTTTTAAGTATTTGTTGATATGTGTCGACCAATTTACACGTTGGCCAGAGGCTACACCGATAAAAGATATTAGAGCAGAGACAGTCGCGGACGCGTTTTTCGGAGGATGGGTAGCTCGTTTTGGGACTCCTGCCATGATTACTATGGATAGAGGAGCCCAGTTCGAGTCCAGACTATGGGATACCTTGTAATCAATTTGGTATAACTAGAAACAGAATGATGAGTTATCACCCTCAATCGAACGGCATGGTTAAGCGCTTTCATAGACAACTTAAGGCCGCCATTATGGCGCACGAGACACCGAGCCCGTGGACAACTACGCTTCCGGCCGTCTTGCTCGGTATCCGATCAGCCGTGAAGGAAACGTTAGGCAGATCGGCCACAGAGATAGCATACGGAATGACATCACGTCTACAGGTGACTTTACAGAAATTATTCTGTGGACGCCAATACTGATTTAGAAAATTATTCAGATAGGTTACGTGTAGCCATGTCGCGTCTCTGGTTAAGCCCCCCAGGAGAGACAAATCAAAAAGATACGTTCCAATATAAGGAGCTCGACACATGTTCATATGTATTTTTGTGATGATTCGCAATTGCACCACCGCTGACTGCCCCTTACGACGGACCGTATGAGGTCGTCGCAAGGAGTGGCCAAGTATTTAAAGTGTTAATCAAAGGCATGGTTGAGACAGTGACTGCAGACCGTGTCAAACGTGCGCATATCGAGCACACGTCTGAAGATTGCCAGACTAGACAATCGACCGCGATGTCAAAAACTACGGCTATACGGCCTATGGCGAAAATTCACGAACCTCAGACTGCCATGATAGGAAAAAGAAGTACTGCTACGTCGACGCCTTCTGAGGCCAGAGTGTGCATGAAGCAAAGTTTGAACAGACAGTCTACAGTAAAGACAAAGGCAACAGCTCCAGAGGTTAGCCGACGAGGTGAAAAACCTGTGGAACAGTCAAATACGAAGGCAACATTGTACAAGGCGCTGCATGTTAGAAACGCCACGACTTCTCGCGCTAACGGGAGGTACGATGGTATTCGAACATATTCACGAATTCCTTTGCATTTGAGAAAAGACATGCCGATTTAAACACAACAGAATAAACGCATCGGAAATCAAAACGAAAGTAATACCGATAACAGCCGTAGAGTGATAATAAATCCGCCACCGATTCAAACACGTGTGGGACGACAGATCCATACACCAGCGCGATTCATGCAGCTGGTTCACGCGGTTATAGCTCCTAATGATATATACTGCGGACCCAGCGCACGTACAATTTAACTTTATTATGTATATAAATCGTGCCAGGCCTGGCACAAATAAATCATTGTTAAGTAAATAATAATGAAGTTTTCAGTATTCTCATATATGTGAAGTAACTAAGTCAGTTGGATAAGAGTTAATAGTTTTGGGCATGGCCAGTTAAAAGGACATTTGCTAAGAGGATTGGAAATAAATAAAGATTTTGTCATAGCGCACTCACTATAGCTCACCAACAACCCACGCTGTATCACACCTTTGGCTGTTGACATTTTTATAGTTATAATGTTGATATTTTGGTACGAATTAGTGCTACTTGGTCAGCGCGTAGTTAACCATAAATTTACGATATCTGCCGTTGAGGTAACCACAAGCATAGTTTTGTAGATATACGTTGTCACTTAGCCCGGGGGTAATGTGGCGACCTCACTTGCAGATTATCGCGCCGGACGGAATCGCTGATCGACGGGTCAGCACTTCCGCCCGGCTCAAGCCATGTGCGGCCCGGCCGCGCTCGTTCACTCTTCCACCGACCTTCTCGGAAGTCAGCCGCTTGGCTGGATAGCCGCCCACTGTCGCACGGGACTGAGTAGCACACACATATCTGACAATGTCTGCACGAATATGGAATGAATAAAGAATGAATTAAGGAAATCATCTACTTTGACAGAGTTTCTACAGCGAACCATCACTTGCTGACCGGGCAAGACACCACCATCAAGATCGGGCCTGAGACAATGGTTGCGTCCATGAACTTGTCGAACATTCGGCAACGTGAATGGTAACCCTCGTCCCAGACTACGATAGGCCTATCACGGTTGACCATTCAGTGTATGACAACTGCTGTCAATCAACCTGTGACGGTGACCTGTGCCTGACCAGCAGTAACTAGGATTATATATATGCAAAATATATTCCGGGCCTGATGAAAACCGCCGCCGATACAACATGCTTCGGCATGGCCCATGAGGCTATTAACCTTTACATCCCAAAGTCTTCTAAATGTACCTATTATGTCCAAGATAATCCTCATTCACTATTATGCCCTCTCACCGAGCCCTCTCGTAAGTAAAAAGTAGCCATACGTCGTAAAACAGGTAATACAATAACAATACATATAAATAATTTATTTTCTGGAAAAAATGTTCAGCGTATTTTGCGCTAAATATACAAGAGCAAATATTCCATGAACTGGTGAATTTTCTTCTTTATAACACGATTTATTATACAGATCGTGTAAAAATGGTGTACAATTTCACGATCAATTGACTATTAAATTTGCTTCTTTATATCATGGATAAAACAGCTGTGAGATTTCCCTATAGTCTGTCCGACGGTGCAGGGTGGTCCAAAATAAAGGTTAGCTTTTCGGTATCCAGTCAGTCAATTCTCAAGCGATTGTCACGACATTTTGTAAATTAGCCATGTCGTGATATTGAATTATCTATTTAAATAATTACTTTTATAGGCCTAACAATTATAGATCTACATAAGCCTGCCTTCGATAAAATTGTACTGCCTATTAGTATTATTAGTTCTGTACGGTTCACAGATATGGGGAACAGATTGGAGCAATGTCATTGAAAATGTAGGCCTGTGGGGACAAGCGTCTTGTCCCTTCTTGGTTGAGCCTACATATTTCTATAATAGCTCGCTCCCGTTGGAGCGGCTTAATGGTAACGTTACACATGTGGAGAGTTCATCTTGGCACTCTCACAATGTTAGGCCTAAATTTGCTAGGTACGGAAGTTATTTGATGCTGGATCGTGGGCGCGCACCACAGGAAGCTGATGATGACAGTTGCCTTGGGCAAGCCAAAGGTCTCACAAAACAATCTAGTCATCATTATAGTCTCACAGCACAAATACGCAATCAAATTACAGAAGGCAATTATTTTTAAATTTTTACTACAGCATGTTCATGGTGTTGTAGTCATGGCTATTAAACTGAGGCTGAATCTATGACGTCATAGTCTGCCAACTGTATTGTATTTTTACTGGAATTCATGAATGAAATAACTTCAATCTATGACGTCATAATTTATCATCTGGTTTAGTGAACTGCATATTTTATTAATGAATGTAATACTATCACTATTCTAGACTACTAGGCTACAGTACCACTGTCACATGCCTATGCCAGGCTAGGGGTGTTATATATTTTCATACCATGTGGAAGTGTTCTTATCACAGAATATTCCGGTGCATGTGAATATAATTTATTTGTATCATGGGAGCAAGCCCTCCCTAGGCAGTGCCTATTCATATTATTGATCTATGTCTAAGCATCTAATTATTTTTCAAATAGGCCCTACATAGGCCAATATTACCGCGGTAATAACGTCTGTAGGCGTCCGAGAAAACTGGGGAGATCACCGGGCAGCATCTCCCGGAAGCCTGATAGAGGGGTAAGGTGGTCAGGCCAGTCGGGGGCCGACCGGCCGAGATCACCGGGCGAGGTCACTGGACGAGATCACCCCACACCAGGCGAGATCACCGGGCGAGATCAACAAAGGCCGTCCGAGATCACCCAGGCCCATATCGTCGAACACCGAGATCACTGGTATTCAAGTGTAATAATATTGCCTGTCGAGCACGGCTAATTTTATGAAGCTCTGTCACGCCGCGTAGTGTGGCTCTGAGAACCAGAGTAGTGTTGGGAGCACACATAAGAAAAGAAGACTATATAATATACGAATAACAGCACGTTGTCCCAAGGATCACATGCATCGACCTTGGGGATAGTACCGGGAGAATCCATAAAATGACGTCATGGTAGGCTCACGTGATGGGTGTTGACCGCTCTCAGTGCGGAAATACTCGAGCCTAAAGCGAATACGCATCACACATTGTAAGATGTAAAATTTTGTGACATTTCAATAATCAAAGTTGAGTGTTAAATTGACATAGGCTATCTGTATGTATTTGACAGCCTACCCCTATAGCAAGAATGTACAGAATCCCTATTGCTTCTGTAATATTAATACAAATATTATAATATCTGAATTCTACTGACTACAGCGAAAAATGCATTTTTGAACCACAAAACTCCCTACCTGCAAAATGACGCGGTCATGTGAGTAATATCACAGTTAATCACCAGGTGGTGATCCCATGTGTAGAAATGCGAGGGGGTGGATCAACTAATCCTGTGGCTCAACTAACCCGACTCTCCCCTAATTATCACAATTAATTTACGATAATTAGCACAACTGGTAGGGTAGCTCTGTTGTAGATTACTGTTTGGTGCCACATTGTCTGCTGTCATCATATACTGAATTCTCTGTAAAGCGAGCCGCCCTCTTATTTGAGAAAAGCGGCTGTCTTGGACGTTTTGATCCCCGAAAAGGAATACCTGACCACTCACTGCTCACTTGAAAAGTGACTCTGAATCAGACTGTTACTCCTAACAACAATGTAAGTCAAGCTGCGTGTATAGCTCCACACTCAAGCAAAACTATAAAATACGATCTACACTCAATACCACCAGATTTCATGATGACAGCAGATGTTGTGAGTCAAGCCAGGGCTCTGGTGAGGCACTTGGAGCGTGAGCAGCAGGCGCAGGTGACCGTAAATGAACTATACCAGAAGCTGGTCAATCTTCTTACGGAACAGATGGACAAACATATCCCGTTTCGTGTTCGCCCTACAGATAAACATATCTCACATAAACCTCATTCTGCCGAGCCATGGTGGACGCCTGAGGTGTCCCAATCATGGGAACAGGTGCGTCAGGCAGAAAAGTCATATCTTCGTGCACAAGGAGGTCAGCGGAGGATTTTAAGGGCCAGATATATAAAACGTCACAGACTCTTCTCAAAACAACTACACAACGTGAGAAACGTATTCACTGACGTGTTCATGACAGTCAACATACTTTCTGGCAGAAGATAAACAATATTGATAAAGGACAGCACAGGGCGGTACCTATTCCGATGGGAGTAAAGCTGGAGGATGGTAGTATCAGTTGAGATAGAGACATCGTGATGGGTAGGTGGGAGACTACCTTTTCCAATCTTCTTAACCCCAGTCCCCCTGACGGCGATCTGATTTCACCAAAGGTGGCTGAAGTGACTGCAGCATCTAGCACAGAACAGTGGAGTGGATATGGATACGCCAGATCGCGCCCCTGAGCTGAACGCCACTATCAGTCTTTTTGAAGTAGCTCAGGCAGTAGGCACAGCTCACCTTGGCAAGGCCACAGGTGTTGATAATATCCTGTCGAAGGTCGTGAAGAACCCTACAATGGTGAGCACACTTCATGACATTTTTAACTACTGTTTCAAGAACGGTGTAGTCCCTTCTTCCTGGACGCAATCTGTGAAATGTCCTATTCCTAAATAAACATCATCTGACAGCAAAGACCCATTAAACTATTGCGGTATTAGCCTTAACTCGTCTATGTGTAAAATGTATTCTTCAATTTTAAATGAGCGACTGTCAAAATGGTCAGAAGTGAAAACATTGTAACAGACTGTCAAAATGTTTTTAGAAAGGGTCGATCAACCATCGAGCAAATAAACACTATTATTACTATTGTGGAGAAAAGAAAGTCACAACATAAATCAACTTCTGCTGTTTTTATTGACTTACGAAAAGCATATGATTGTGTTAACAGGTCTATGCTCTGGTATAAGTTAAGGGAATATAGGGTAAGTGGAAACATGTATCAATCACTTAAGGCAATGTATAAAGGCACAGAAAGTCGCCTACAGATTAATACACAATATTCAAACTGGTTTAATGTATCGGATGGCTTTAAGCAAGGATGTATTTTGTCCCCTGTACTGTTTAATCTATTTATAAATAATTTAGCTGAGACATTGACACAAACAGGTGTCGGAATTCCAATTGGAGATAAGAAAATTCCAGTTTTAATGTATGCTGACGATCTAGCACAGTCGGAGGATGAATTAGGGTTTCTTCTTAACACATTACATAAATTGTGTAAAACGTGGCAGCTTGAGGTCAATAATACAAAATCAGCTGTATACATTTTTGCCCACAGTCTTTTTCAGCTACACATCATAACTTTATTTGTGGAGATGAACCTATTTTACTTAAATCTGACTACAGGTACCTTGGTATAATTATTAATGAGTTTTTAAATTTTAACGTGACTGTGAAGGCAGTAGCTCTGTCAGCCGACAGAGCCCTAGGAAAACTGATTTCAAAAATAAAAATAAATGGAGGTGTTCCATATGAATGCTTCGTAAAATTATATAATTGTCTAGTCTGGTCAGTTGTTAATTACGAGGCATCAGTGTGGGGCAATCGGAGCTACCCCGTACATAATAGGGCCTGTCGGTTTTATCTGGGGCTCGGTCAACACGCGCACACTGCAGCTGCTAGAGGTGGGACTCATGCCACCATTATGTAAACAGGACGTGGAGATGACACGACATCACCATCGATTAATTAATATGTCAGCTAATAGCCTAAATAAAACTGTTTTCATTTGGGCAAACACGTCATCAGGTATAAGACAAAAGAGCTGGCCCGGTCACGTATGTAATTTTTTGAAAAAGTTAGGAATAGAGAATGAGATAGTGTTGTAACAGCAAGCAAGAAATGATCAGCCTCGTGAGGAATAATTGTATTTGTAAATGTGTAAGTGACTGGCATAGTAGGCCTACGGTCAACAGGGAAACGGGAAGAAGAGGTGTCAGTGGAAATAAATTTAGGACATATAGGCAGTTGAACGATGAATATGGTGTAGAGCAGTATGTGATCAAGATAAAATCTGTTAAAGAGTAGAGTTTGCTTAGCAGGTTCAGAAGTGGTGTGGCGCCTATTAATTTAGAGCTGGGTTGTTACCTCGGTATACCTGTAAATAACAGATTTTGTATTTTTTGTGAAAATTGTGTTGAGGATGAAAAACATGTTTTATTGAGTTGTCCTATGTATGATGGTGTACGACAAGCTTTGATCATGCAGGCGTGTTATTTTAACTCTGATTTTATGTCTCATGATGAAGACGCTATGCTGTACGGTTTTTATTTAATGATGATGCTATAGTTTCATAATTTGCCAAAACCTGCCCTAAAATTATTATTATAAGGAACAATATGATAAATTATGTACAATAATACATGAATATAATTAGGTATGGGAATGCATGTATTTATGTATGTATGTATTTAAGTATGTATGTAAGTATGAACAACGTTTTATTTGCCTTCCATAACTTTTATCTCTTATTACTATGTTTTTATGTATGTCTTGGATATTTTAGTATGTGTCTCTCGCAACTCAAACTCCGAGTGATATTTGTAAAATAAGAGTGAGACTTTAATAAATGATTTACTACTACTGTACCCGTTAGTGGCGTTAGTCCTCAATCTACCCATGGACATCATTATTGGAACAAAGTCATGGCTTAAGCCCAAACATCTCAGTCCTGAATTTTTTCTACCTAATTTCAAAAGTTTTAGAAAAGACAGATTGAACAAAAAAGGGGGAGAGACATTTGTAGCAATAAGTAGCAAATTTACATCATCAGAGGCGCCTGATTTAGAAGTGAATTGTGAACTTGTGTGGTGTCGAGTGAAGAATAGGGGGATCTTTTTGTTTGGTCATTTTATAGACCCACAGATGCCAACATGGAACCTCTTGAGCAACTAGAAAATAGCCTGACTAGATTCATGAACAATACCAACGGTCATGTAATTCTAGGCGGGGATTTCAACCTACCAAGCATTAATTGGGATACATGTGAAACAATGGAACATGCCAAACATCCTAAATTACATGAAAAATTACTGTCCATACTTGATGACACCGGCATGTGTCAGTCTAATTTGAAACCTACTAGATATGAAAACATTTTGGACCTCTTGATAACCAACTCACCAAATTTAGTAAATCGAATAGAAACCATATCAGGCCTTTCAAATCATGATGCTATTTTCGGAGAAGTGGATATCAGCCCACAAAAATAACAAATAATAAACCGAATGTCAGAGTATATTCAAAAATGAACAGGGATGACTTTAATTTTTTTAAATAAATGGAGTGAAGGATTCGAAACAAACAAAAATGGTAAAGATGCAAGCGAATTGTGGATTGAGTTCAAAGATGCGCTTAACCACAGTGCCTCAAATTTCATACCATCAAAGAAAATTAGAAAACAGAATCGTCTCCCATGGATCAACAGAAGGCCCGTTCATTGATTAAAAAACGAAATAAAGCATTCAGAGACATTAAAAATTTTAAATCAGAAGAATACAAACTGAAATTTAAAGACCTGAAGAGGAAGGTCCAGAGAGAAATCAGAAAAAAATGATAAAAAATTATATAGAAGATCTAATTGACCCAAGTCTAGACAAAGGAAACAAGAAATTCTTGTCCATGGTTAAGCGCATCAAAAAAGACTCCTCTGGCGTTGGATCACTCAAAGTGGCTGGCAAAATAATTTCTGATTCAAAGAAAAGGCAAACGTACTAAATGACAAATTTAAATCAGTATTTAATGAAAAAATACCAACGAATTACCTGATATGGGACACAGTTCTTTTAGACCCATGGAAAGCTTTGTCCTCACCGTGCTTGGGGTCACCAAATTACTAAAATCACACAAAATTCACAAGGCCGCAGGCCCTGATCGTATAGTACCAAGATTACTATTTGAATTATCGGAACAACTCGCTCCTCCGCAAACATCTATTTTCAATAAATCCATAGAATCTGGTATAATTCCTGAAGATTGAGGGCAAGCTAACGTTGCCCCAATCTTCAAGAAAGGTGAAAAGTACAAGCCTTCAAATTACTGACCTGTATCCCTTATTTTCATCTGTTGTAAGCTGTTGGAACACATAGTGGTGAGGAACTTGATGGAACACCTTGAAAATAAAAAAAAGTCTCTATGCTTGGCAACATTGCTTTCGATCCAAAAGATCTACAGAAACACAGCTAGTGACACTGATACATAAATTAGGTGACAATTTAGACAACAGTAAACAAACTGACATTAAAATCTTGGACTTCAGCAAAGCGTTTCACAAGGTGTCCCATCAACTACTTTCTATTAAGTTAGACCATTATGGCCTTAGAGGCTCCACACTCCGCTGGATCAACTCTTTCCCATCAAACCGTACACATACAGATAGACAGACAGACAGATTTATTTTTGACCAAGAATGTACAAACATAATATGCATTAACATAACAGAAAAATCATTATAGCAATATCCATACATATAATTCTGACTCGGGAAAACTACCTTGATGCACTGTAGTGCCGCTATCAAGTGGCAACCTCACAATTCAAAATCAAACACAAAACAATAGCTATACAATAGCACTAATGATTTTGATCATTCACGATAACTAATTTCAAGAAATATATTAAATAAACAAAATACTATAATGGTTCGCTGTAAATGCCAAAGACCGTAATTCAGACATTACCAAATGACGCTCATAATTTGCATTCGTGCAGTTTGCGTGTAATTTATAGCGAAGCTTTTTATATACACACTGTAGCTAATCAATTAGACTGCGGATGTGTAATAATAGTTTTGTTATGAACAGGTGTAGCAGTTTTCTATATTACATGATGTTTTGTACTGATTTAGCGCATATTTTCAAATATATTTGGAAAGACCGTGGAGACTATGAGTATACATTTTTTTTCTGTAATACAAAGAGGGGTAGTGTTAACTATTTGTGTGATGCTATATCTAATGCATTTCCTTTCAAATTCATGCCGTATTTTAGCCGCTACAAGTTTTTTGTTATTTAGTGTAGGATATGAGTGTATATGGGAGTGCTGTGCGAGAATCATGTTGGTATGAAAGTATTGAGGAATATTTTTATAATTAGCTTATAATAATATTTCAGTACATTCAGTTTATGTAGATCTTCTATTTTTAAAATCTGTAAGTTTTGGAAAAGGGGATCTGTGTGTGCATTAAATTTGCTCTTGGAAATGACTAACTGCCCGTTTTTGCAGTTTAAATAGCCTATCAGTGTTATAACCCTAAACCAATATCCCATAGTTTAAACTGCTAAGAATAAAAGAATGGTACATCAAGAGCAACGCTTTGGGCAATGCATATTTTTTTAGTTTATTTATAATTCCGGTGTATTTGGATATTTTATTTGCAATACTATTTATATGGTCTTGCCAGCTCAAATGTTATTCTATCTCTAATCAATCTCTAATTTTGGAGTTGTTACTTGTTTTTGAGGCATGTGAAAAATCATCGCTTTTGTCTTTTTGTTAAGGGACAGCTTGTTGACCTTTAACCATTCACTTTTTTTCGAGCGTTCATTGTTTACATTTGTATTACATCTAAAAATGTTAAGAGTGCTCGAAAGTGAGGTGTCATTTGCATATATTATTGCTGTAAAATTTTTACTGGCTAGTGAGATATCATTTACATAAATAACAAATAGAAGAGGACCAAGTATTGACCCTTGAGGTACGCCGGTTTTTATATTGCTTGAATCAGATTTTACATTTTCAAATTCAACATATTGTTTGCGATCAGACAAATAACTTCTTAATAGTTGCAGTGCGGGTCCTGTTACTCCATAATATTATAATTTATATAACATAATCTCGTGATCGAGCGTATCAAAAGCCTTGGATAAATCTAGAAAAATATTAGGTGGGGTGTTACCTTTATCTAATTCTTGGGTGATCCTGTCTGCCATTTCTACGGCTGCTAGTTCAGTGGAGTGTTTTTTCCTAAATCCATATTGGCCTTCAAAATATAATTTTAAAAAACCCCAAAAAAACCCATGTATATCCTGAAAGTGTCGTCTTGAATTAGTTAACAATGTGTCACACTAATTTCACTAATCTTCAGTATATTTACCAATTTTCAGATTTAAAACCATTATCACCGAACTCCACATGTATTTACGCTGCAGCTGGTAATTTTTTATGACACCAATTGCCGTGTTACCGGTATTAGAGGCGGCAAAACACGGAGCAAAGTTAACACGTCCGTGCACTCTCAGAGGTGTTGGATCTTCAAAAATTCTTTTAAAATATCACAAAAAGTGATATTAGAGGGCGCAGTTTCCGACACTGTTAAAGTAACATCTGGAGTACCCCAAGGCTCTGTTTTGGGACCTATTCTCTTCCTAATTTATATAAATGAAATTCCAAATTCTCTTTCGTCGAAAGTTCGGCTTTTCACAGACGATCCCATAGTTTACAGAGAAATTACCTCGCTCCAAAATTGTTTAGTACTCCAAAACAAACTAAATAAATTAAATTAGCATGGAAAAAAAGTGGCTAATGGAATTTAATCCCAGCAAGTGTGAAATACTCTCAGTGACCAGGAAAAAGTCTCCAACAGCTTACAACTACACTCTGCACGGACATACCCTCAATAGAGTAAAATCAACAAAATATTTAGGACTAACGATCACATCAGACTTAAATTGGAATAAGCACATTAATAACATCACAGCTAGAGCAAATCAGTCGCTGGGCTTCGTGAAACGTAACGTGAAAACAAGATCAAGAGAAATTAAAACCAAAGTTTACAAGGATTTAGTGCGGCCAAGCCTAGAGTACTGTTCCACAGTGTGGGACCCACATTTCAAATGTGCTACTCAGCGTTTGGAGATGGTCCAGAGAAAAGCTGCTAGGTATGTTCTGAGACGGTATCATAGCACCAACTTTAATCGGTCTTAAGTCAGTAGACTTAAGTCAGTCTTAAGCTAACTGATTGGTTGAGACGTGATCAAGTGTTGATTGTTAAGACAAATTTTTGACTTAAATTAGAATGGTGAAACCGGGGCCAGTGGTGTCTCAGACATTCTAGACCATCCCCAATGGCCCACTCTAGCCCAACGACGATGTTGCTACCGTATCACCCTACTATACAAGATTACCCATAACCTGCTGGCTGTACCATCCAGCTTATATATTACCCCCCATCAGACACGCACGACATCTAACTCACTGGCCCATTTACCCTTCCGTTGTAATACCAATGCTTACCGGAATAGTTTCTTTCCTAAAACAGTCAGTCAGTGGAATGCGTTGCCAGAACATATAGTATGTGCACCATCCCTCCTCACCTTCAAGACAGCAATCCCCCATGAGAACTGCAGTCTCCCATCTTGTGAGTCGATCGCTAATTCAGATCTGTCAGCGAGAGCCGCTCGGGAAATGCCAACAGCTTCGATAAATTGTACGTAAGTCTTTGATTAATTCGCTACACTAATGCTCGCGAAATTTCAATGAAAAATATTACGCCCCTATGTGTTCAAGGCATGGATTGTAACTCTCAGACTATAATCTATGTTCAAGGGGCCAGAGACGATTGCAATTTATTATTTTATAAAAAATAAACAAAGTATTGAATGTCGCGTTATCCAGTGTTATTCATTCAAGTTCCCAGGAAAGAAAGATAAAAAAAGGAATGTGTGTGGTGTTTCAATGTAGGCCTATTAATAGATGTTATTGATAAATTATGTTAATATCGTCACATGTATTAATTTAATGTATTCTTAATATATTGACCTAGGCGCGGCTAATAGGCCCTACATGATTTATGTGTAACAAGAAAAAATACAAGCACAATTATGTTTTATTATATTTTATTTAAACAGCTCAGTCGCCGACACCACATCTGCGAAGAACAGAAAAAATAAGGTAGCTATCAGTAACAGTATATTTATTTAAACAACTAATCCGCCGACATCATAATTTATGGGAAACAGACAGAAAAACGTTATTAGGCTATTAATAACAGTACATCTCTTGTAGTAGGCAAATTTCTGAGAATATCTGATGTTTAATATTATACGTAATCTATAGGCCTAGTCCACCGTTAAGAAATATAAAATATTTATAGAAGTGATAATTCCTGAAGACGCCGACTTGTGAAAGCAGTGAGTGTTCGCATGGATGTGTTATGCGTCACCAGGTATAATGTGTTATTGTTGTTTTTAAATGTTTTTGTTGTCTATAGTAGAATAAATATAAAATAGATATATTTTCAGATTCAATTAACAGTAGTAACGTGTTTTATAATGCATTCTAACGTTGTGGCGAACCTTTCTATGACATTTGTGGCGAACCTTCCAAAGCTGTGGCGAACCTTCCAATTTTGTGGCGAACCTTCCTGTGGCGAGCCTTCCCTGTGGCGAACCTTTCTGTATTTCTTTCTAATACCTAGCAGTCCATATCATCTTTCTTTTTTCTATCTTTGCACAATTTTTGTTGGTAGGAGAGACATTTTATCTCCTACCCTTGCACTTAATTGCACTTGTCTTGAAACTGTAGTTAAGTCGTCAAAGTCAACAACAATCTGATTTGTGGATTCTGAACTGAGAGCAGCGCATAGGGGAGACCGGGACACGTTGAACCACTTTTTATACCTGTAAAATGTGATTAGCATGGTACAATAAAAAAACAAGTGTGTCTTGTAATGCCCAGTCATATCGACCTAAATATCAAATATTCATAGCCTGGTTGAATACAAAACATTTATTTAAATTTCGTCTCTAAAGTTTTTGCATATGGTGTTCACTGTGCCCTGCGGTCCGGGTACATTGAACCACTCAAGGGGATACATCGATCCATCAAAATAAATATTCGGAATAAATATTTTTTTCAAAACAAATTGTATAATTTGCTTACTCCACCCCTTGCCTCTTATAGTTTGATATATGTAATCAAGGTGTGAAATACAAAGTACTCAAATCAAATCATGTTTATTTAAAATCTGTTTTTGTGAAAATACAAACATTAGCCGAAGGCTATTCTCCCGATTTGTAAGGTAAAAATCAACAATATTATAACAATAACAGACATTCAAGTATTTATACATGCATTTTTTAAATATAGTAAGGAAAGCTATCATAAAGCAATAAATTTAAATGCGTAAATAAAATATTATACATTATTTGCATTCACGTTGAATAATTATAAAATATAGTAGATTAAAACATGATATAGAATAAAGTATTTGAGAGTTAGAATAAGTTATCACAGCATATATATATATATAATTATCACAGATTATCAAAACCGTTTTCTACTGGTCCCCCGAGCAACAACCACACCTGTTTCCTGGTAGCCCATTCCATCTCTTTATGCGAGTCTTGAAACTGGGGAGAGAGGGAGCATTCCTAGTTGTTTCCGGAAGACTGTTCCAAATGCGTGGGGCCCGATATGAAAAAGAATTTATTCCATGTTTAGTGCTTTTGTATGATGGTAAGTATAATTTTGAATTTCGTTTGCAATTTATCAGATCTTTAAAGTAGTTTGGTGCTTGATCATGGAGAATTTTGTAAGTGAGAATAGCAATGCTCCTCTCCCTGCCCAGTTCCAGGGTCGGCAGTTTGGCCTTGTGTAGGAGATCATGGTATGTTGTATCATAATCTCCGTACACAAAGCGTAGGGCTCTCTCCTGTATTTTTTCCATTCTTCGGATGCTGGTCTTCCCACAGAAGTGCCATACAACTGAACAAAATTGAAAGTGGCAGAGGATAAAACTTCTAAATATGGCCATTCTGTCTTTACAATTTATAAAAGGTGATAGTCTCTTCAGTACATTTAAGTGATTTCTGGCTTTAAAAACAATTTGTTGGATATGAATTTCAAAATTTAGTTTAGAGTCCAAATTGACCCCGAGCAGTTTTACGTGGTCTTCTGAAGATAATTTGATTCCGTCTATTTCAATTTCTATGTAATTTTCGACACAATTTATGAATATTGCCTGGAATTTCTCAGGGTTGGCCAGCATCTGATTTAGTGTGAACCATGCTATGGCTACTCGGGATTCAGCTTGGAGAAGGTTTACAACGAGTTTCTGGGTGGGCTGTACAGTAGTCACGGTGTTGTCGTCTGCATAATTTATAAGTTCCGCTTTTTTGATAGAATAAAACATGTCATTGCCGACCCTCACCCTCTGCTTTCTTCCTTCAAGGTAAGAGGTGACCAGCTGAATACTGAGGTCTTCTAGACCATACGCTTTGAATTTCGCTATTAATAATTTATGTGGCATGCAATCAAATGCCCTGCTGAGGTCCATCAATATGGCCCTAGCTGATTGATGTTCTCTGATTGCTTTTTTGAATTATTCAGTCAGAGCTAATAGTGTATCTTGGCAGCTGTACCCGCTTCTGAATGCGGATAAGGCTTCGTCAAAAATAAGTATTCAGCTGATCAGCCATCACCCTTTCAAAAGTCTTCCACAAGCAGGGTAGTATACTGACAAGTCGATAATTTTCTTTTTTTAAGGTTATCAGCTTTCTTATAGACTGGTATAACCTCAGCCATTTTTAGACAGTTTGGAAATATTCCTCCATCAATGGATTTAAAGATCATGTCTGTGATAGATTTCGAAATTTCAGGTCCGGCTATTTTTACTACTTCAGGTGGAATGAGGGCCTGTTGCTTTTTTTTAGATTTAGAGATCTTATAATTTTAGTCACAGCTTTTTGTATCGTATGCCTAAATGTAAAATTTAATCCTGGAGGTAATTTTTCTGAAATGCTTTTAATGCTAGGATGATCAATATATCCATTTTCATTATCTGATGGTTCACCTATATGTGCAGCCACATTGATGTAGTAGGTGTTCATATTATCAGCTACCTGCTTAGAGTCATGAACAATGTTTCCATTTTCACTCAGAATTAGATCATTCCCTGACTGATGCCCCTTGTTAGTAATAAAGGGCTTGACCGTTTTCCAGAAAGTGGCCCCAGATGGCTTTCCATCTGTAAATTTACACTGTAATATGTAAATGGTTCAGCGGAGATTGATGGTGTGTCTTTAATTGTTCCGGCATAGAAACAATGCAAAATGTGATTTAAGCTAATTTATTAGCTGTTTTCAAATGCAATATAATATTCCCTTGTCATTATTTCCCACTCTGTTTTTTTTTTATAATATTTTGAGTAAACGTGAATTAAATAACCTTTTAAATTAATGTTACAATTACAAATTGATTTTCATATAATGCCCGATGGGCCTACCAGAAGTAATTAGAACATGGTTCAATGTACCCCGGAAAACATGGTTCAATGTACCCCGAATGGAAAAAACATATATTAATGAAATTTTCAACAGGTATCTGCAACTGTTTTAAACAAAATGTGCTGTCAATGCATCTCATATAGATACATTTTAGTTATACTATAATGATATTAGAAAATATATTCAAATTTGGACAAATTTGAATAAATAACTAAATTAGCGGAACGCTACTTTTACAGCCTTAAAACTCTTTATTTGCATATTTCCCAGCATGACATTCAAAGAATTGTGAAAGCTTCTAACATCATAGAAAGTACCTAAATGTTTATAACTGCTTGCATTTGGTACAAAAAAAATCAAGTTATGACGTCATATTAAGGGGTGGTTAAACATGGGCCCATGTTCAACCTGCCCCGGCTCCCCTACACAATCTTTCTGAGCCGTTAGCCGTCCGATCTAGGACGTTTGGCTCAGTAAACAAAGAAGAAGAAGAATAGTCCAGGGCTATTAGATAATAACCCGGAAAAATTTGTAACAAGCTGAAAATTTCAGCATATGTTCTTGAAACAACATAGAAAAACATATCAAAAGTCCTCTAAAATCCGCCTGGTATTAGTGTACGAAATTGGGGTATTAAGGGGTAAATGGGGGTGAACAATGGGTATTAACAATACATTTAAAAGTATTCAACCTAAATTCATAAAATTTGTATCTAAATATTAGTTTTAGCACCTGCGGAATACATTAAAATTATTTGTATTACTTTTTCGCCACCCTTTCATCCCCAAAAGTGGTAAATAGGAAAAATAGGGATAATATCCATAGCTTATGAGCTATGTGACCTAGATTCATAAAATTTGTATCTAGCATCGGCGAAAAAAGCAAAAACACTTTTTTTAAATTCGGCGACCTCCCTTCAATCGCCAGCAACAACTTTTTATATCAATTTTTAACCACCCTTTCCTCCAAAAAGTGGCAAATAGAAGTAAAATTGGGGTGATAACCATAACTTAATGAGTTATTTGACCTAGATTCATAAAATTTGTATCCAAACATACCCGGGGTGTTTAATATTATCATTTGTATTAATATTTTACCACCTTTTCATTGCCAAAGCAAAAAAAATAGCATAATAACCACAAATTGTGAGCTATTTTACCAAGATTTATAAAATTGGTAGGGCCTACCTGGATATGTTTTACCATGGGAGAGATTGTAAAAGCATTTTAAACTTATGCGACAACCAGCAACAAAAGATCGATATGATGCTGTAAAATCACCCTTTCATCCCGAAAAGTGGTAAATAAGGGTAAGATGTGAGCGATATTTACCTTACTTAGATTCATAAAATTGGTATCTAGATTATATATTTTAGCATCCGAGAAAAAAATAATGAAACCGTTTTTAAAAGTTTAATAGTTTAAAATTTAATAGTTTAAGCTCTTTGAAATAAACTTTAATTAACTGTTTTATTATGTGATTAGCAATCTACATTATAGATGAAAATACTTTTTGGGAATGCAAAGGTTGTTAAAAGTGAATACAACATCATATATAATTTCTTTATTTTTGAGATTAAATGGTGATGGTTGGTTTTTCTTTCAATTAGGCTTACACTATATTGTTTTGTGCTAGTACAAATATATAAATACCAATTTTATGAATCTCCGTCAAATTTATGGTTATTCTCATAATTTTCCATTATTTGCCACTTTCGGGAAAGAAAGGGTTGTTAAAAATTGATATAAGTAATTGTAGTGGATTCCTCGGGAGCTAAAACATATGTTTAAAAACAATTTTTGTAACTTTAGACCCCAAAGCTTATAAGCTATGGTTATCACCCCCCATTTTACCCTTATTTACCTCTTATGGAGAGGAAAGGTTGGTTAAAAATTGATATAAATAATTGTTGTTGGTAATTAAAGGGAGGTCGCCAAATTTTAGAAGTGTTTAAAAAAAAATATCCGCTGCTAGATACACAGTTTATGAATCTAGGTCAAATAGATCATAAATTATGGTTATTACCTCTACTTCACCCTATTTACCACTTTTGGGGATGAAACGGTGGCTAAAAATTAATACAAATATTTTTAATGGATTCCGCAGGAAATAAACATATGTTTAGATACAATTTTTATGAATCCAGGTTAAATAGTTTTAAAGTTATCGTTATTATACCCTTTAGTACCCCTATTTACCCCCTTATTACTCCCATTTCGGGCACACCAGGGGGATCTTAGAGGACTTTTGATATGTTTGTCTATGTTGTCTCAAACAATATATGCTGAAATTTTCAGCTTGTTACGAATTTGTTCCAGGTCTCTATGAGTTTTAGACTAATACCCCTGGACTAGAAGAAGGATTGAAAAAGTTACATCGTTAATATCGAACGCAGTAATCCAGTGTTGTCTGCTAGAGTCTCGTATGTGCTCGTGTCACGTGTTTTTTAATTTAACATAATCATGATAACTTTACTTTATTTAATGTTACTACAATCATGTCACTCAGTTTCATCTTTATTTATGTTTTATTTATATACGTGATTTCCTTGTTCTCATGACATTTTACGTTTAGCGTCTCTTGTTGTTTGGTAATCTACTTAAATAAAATGTCCACCAACAAGCATTGCTCAACGAGAACAGCGAGATTATAGTGTAGTATTATGGGATGTGTGGCCGCCATTCCGAGTTCATGGAGTTGCGGGAAGACATGCAAGAAGATGTTACTTTTACTGTTATTGTTAGGAGTTGAAATTAATATATAATTATTTCAATTCAAGAGCTGAATGGTAGGCCTTCAGTCGCCATTGTTTTCCTCGGATTTGCATCAAGTCAAACAATAATTGTAGACTAGTCTAGACTAAGACTTAAGTTAACGTTAGTTTAAACCGGTTGAACTTGGAGTTGGACTTGGTCTTGCCAACTCTTGGAAGTTATACCCGCCGTCATATTAACTTGTATCGCATGTTTGGCGCAGATTTCTCAGTCAATTCTGAACCGATTTTGATGAAATTTTGCAAGGACTATTTTCGGATCACGCGGCGACTACCGTGAAATTTTCATTGAAAAATATTATGTAGTCTATAGTAAAAATCACATTAAATCTGCCACTTTTGCGTTGCATGCTTTTCGCTGATTACTCACACAATTTTCATCCGATTGTCATGAAATTTGGCAAGCATTATTTTCTAGTCTTACGGCAACTTCCCTGAGAATTTCAAGAAAAAAATTCATGTAGTTTAAAAGTTAGACCATTTGACATGTAGTTTTTGCAAATTATGACGCTCGTCTATAAACCCATTAAACCCTATCAGCCTCAATCACGAAATTCTACTACATGTCAAATGGTCTAACTTTTGAAATACTCATTCAAATTTTACAAAATTTTCAGGGTAGGCGCCGGAATACTTGAAAAGATGGCTTGCTAAATTTCATGGAAATTGATTTAGAATTAACTGAGAAATCGGCGAAAAACACCCAACGCTGGTGAAAGTTGACTGCAACTATAGTTCAAAAGTTAGACCATTTGACATGTAGTAAATTTGAAATTACGACGTCCCTCTATAAACCCATTAAACTGGGTAAATTAATGTTTGTTTTTAGCCCTGAATTGCATTACATGCCAGATGGTCTAACTTTTTAGCTGAACATTATTTTCCGATGAAAATTTCACGGTAGACTAGTCGCCGAGTGACTCGCAAATAGTCCAATGTCCATACAAAATTTCATAAAAATCGGTTGAGAATTGACCGAGAAAGTGGCGAAAAACATGCGATATAAGTTAAAATGACGGCGGGTATAGAGTCTTGGTCCTGGACTAAATATATCTAACTGTGTTATACCTTCTACAGTACAGTCTGTTCGATGGTGGAGAATGGTCCAAGATGAAAGTTAGCTTTTTTAATTCTCAAGGGATTGTCACGAAATTTTGCAACCATTATTATCTAGTCATTTGCATCTAGAAGTGTTACATCAATCTCCGCTTTAGGTTCCAGTTTGCAAATCTGCTAAATGATTTGGCAACAACCCTGAAAATTTCGCGAAATTCAATTGAGTATTTCAAAAGCTAGACCATTTCACATTTGACATGTAGTTTAGGCCTAACGCAATTCTGAGAATAAACCGGAATGGAAGTTAATGGGTTTATACATGTTATAGTTGAGCGTCATAAATACTAAAATTCACATTTACTACATGTCAAATGGTGTAACTTTTGAACTAAACAATATTTTTTTTAGAAATTTTCAGGATCGATGCCAAATCAAATGACTAGAAAATAGAGTTTACAAAATTTCATGAAAATCGGTTGAGAATTGACCAGGTCAGAGCGGACCGTCGATTGTAGTACCCGCTTTTGGGTACTAGATCTACATCTACGATTGACGTACGTCCTTCGAGTGTAGTACCTTGGTACGTCAATCGAGTACTTCCAATGATATTTAAATAGCTTCCAGTATGATTGTAATAAGCTTTCCCATTGGTTAAACCCATCCAATCATAGGTGTTGTTCTCCAGAAGGTGGGTGACGTCATTTGTGTTCCCCAGAACAACTCAACATGTGGTGGTGCCTAATTTTGTGAATAAAGACACAGCTTTGTTTAGAAACCCCCAGAAAAGGCCTAAAATACACCTGGGATAACATTTTTATCCCAGTTATTTTGTACCTTGCTGTGTCATGATGCCATAGAGGCTAGAGTTCCATAGACTTCCCTACTTCTTTGTTGATAGGACTACATATCAAGTTCAGTCACCTTGAATAGCCCCTAAACGATATGAAAGGAGAAATATATTTTTTTCAAGTATGCTAATGTGACATCATTTTTATGTTTAAAATGACTGACTTCATTATATTTGCAGAGCGGTTTACGTTTTTTTGAGATGGCCCCCTTTTTTCATCGAAGTGGGCAACATAGCCCCTTCTTTCTCCAAGTTAAAATGAACACTAGTGAGCCAGTGTTGGATTAAATTAATTGTCTGTACATCTAATAATTATGAATAGCCAATTAAATCTAAATGAATTATAGAAGGTGGGGTTGCCACCAGCTAAGAAAATAGAGAAAACTAGAGAAGAAATGCTGGTTCAATATAACATAACTTTATATGAAGATAAAGGCTGACAGAGACATTTTCAGGTGGGGTGGCTGGCCTATTTCACTGGCCCATTTACTCTGACTTCACTAAAGCTCAAACAGCTGCAGATGTGCTAATTAAAGCTAAAATGCCCACCTGCAGCAAAAATGCTCAGGCTAAGCCTACGGAAGATGGGTCAGAAGGGGTAAAAATCATTACCAGTGATCCAGCCATATCGCGCATAGTATGGCAATTTTTTCATGAAAACATTAAACTAGTAAGGGCGATTAAATAATCATAAGGGCTAGTGGATTTTTTGTTCCACTAGCCCAGCTGGCGAGTGGATAAAAATGACCTGATGAACAGATAAGGTCTTGAATATATACTCGACCAGCAGGTCCAGTGCCTGAGAATGTGTACTCGCCCGGTGCCAGGATTACTGGACTGGGTCGAGCCGTCGAGCGTTAGTGTTGCACACTGGGCTAATATATAGCTATCAACCTGCGAGAGGGAAGACATCTAGTTTTTTATTTACAAAAAACGTTGATCCTTCTAGTTTTCATCCACTTGAAGTTGTTAGTTGCGGTAGCAAGACACAACTTCAAGTGGATGAAAATTTAAATACATTAACTTAGCAGGATATTACTTGCTGCACTGTTTATAAAAATGTTGACCCTTCTAGTCAATTTTCATTTTAATGCAATATTAAGCTCTATTCGACATTGATTGTCTACTGAGCCTTGTTTCAATTGCCAGTGGGACTCATTATGATCAGATTTAACTGATGATTTTTAGCCCGCCTTTTAATTTTAATTAAAAAAGGTGGGCTATTGCAATTGAAGTTCGTCGGCGTCGGCGTTAACATTTACTTGTGGGCGCGATAACTTGAAAAGTTTTTCATGTTTCCTTCCCAAATTTGTTTTGCATGTTACTAATGACCACTTCTCGGACAAGTTCAATAATGGCTGAAAAAAATTCAAAATGGCCGACTTATTGCGATTTTTCACCTTTTACGTCAATAATTTGACCTTGTGGGCGCGATAACTTGAAAAGTTTTTCACGTATCCTTTTCAAATTTGTTATGCATGTTACTAATGACCAGTTCTCGGACAAGTTCAATAATGGCCGAAAAAAAAAAAAAAGTGGCAGATTTATTGCGATTTTTCACATTTTACGTCAATAATTTGACCTTGTGGGCGCGATAACCTGAAAAGTTTTTCACATATCCTTTTCAAATTTGTTATGCATGCTACTAATGACCAGTTCTCGGACAAGTTTAATAATGGCCGAAAAAAAAAAAAAAAATGTCCGATTTATTGCAATTTTTCACATTTTACGTCAATAATTTGACCTTGTGGGCGCGATAAGTTGAAAAGTTTTTCACATATCCTCTTCAAATTGGTTATGCATGTTACTAATAAGTAGTTCTTGGACAAGTTCAATAATGGCCGAAAAAAAAAAGAAATGGCCGATTCATTGCGATTTTTCACATTTTACGTCAATAATTTGACCTTGTGGGCGCGAAAACTTGAAAAGTTTTTCACATATCCTCTTCAAATTGGTTATGCATATTACTAATAAGTAGTTCTTGGAGAAATTCAATAATGGCCGAAAAAAAAAAAAAATTGGCCGATTTATTGCGATTTTTCTCATTTTACGTCAATAATTTGACCCTGTGGGCGCGATAACTTGAAAAGTTTTTCACATATTCTCTTCAAATTTGTTATGTATGTTACTTATAAGTAGTTCTTGGACAAGTTCGATAATGGCCGAAAAAAAAAAAAAATGGCCGATTTATTGTGATTTTTCTCATTTTACGTCAATAATTTGACCTTGTGGGCGCGATAACTTGAAAAGTTTTTCACATATCCTCTTCAAATTTGTTATGCATGTTACTAATAAGTAGTTCTTGGACAAGTTCAATAATGGCTGAAAAAAAATTCAAAATGGCCGATTTATTGCGATTTTTCTCATTTTACGTCAATAATTTGACCTTGTAGGCGCGATAACATTTTCACAAGTATCCTCTTCAAGTTTGTTATGCATGTTACTAATAAGCAGTTCTTGGACAAGCTCAATAATGGCCGGTAAAAAAATCAAAATGGTCGACTTATTGCGATTTTTCACATTTATTTTACGTCCATAATTTGACCTTGTGGGCGCGATAACTTGAAAGACATGCCCAGAACCCCTTATCGGGCGAGCGAAAGAAAACGCTCTCAATAACTCACCATGCCCTATCACCCCCACCCTCACATCATCATCTGTACATCATTCATCTCATCAATTGACTACAACGTTTTCATTGTAATACCCCCCTCCTCATATATCGACTTTGATCTTTATGACACCAATAGAAAACAGACGCATCTTATAGATCTGCTTGTAGTCTATGCAAGTATTATATAGTATATCATATTATACATGTATCTATCTTATTTAACATACCATTTATATCTTGGGTTGTTATTTACGTGATGACATTTGTCTTTACTTTCTTTATCATAATTCGGCGGCGGGCTATTATCGAGTGTGCTCTTGTTCTTTGTTGCAGATAATAAATGACATTAGTTTACAAAACGACACTGGCCATGTAGAAAGGAAATATGTGGTATTGGTATGTGATGAAGAAGTGATATACTCCACAGTGAGAAAATAGATATATACTCCCGAGAAGTGAATTATGAATCTACATGCTAGAATGGATTAGTTCATTAAAAATGGAAGATTGCATCTAGTTTCATTTCTGTGCATCTATATCTTGTCAAAGGAATAAACAGTTAAGAGTTAAGTTGCATAATATGTAACAATGTTGAACTGGTTGCAGTCTGTAAAGTAGCAGAATTTATACAATAGATCAAGTTCGCAATTTTTGAGCAGTGAGCATTTTTGCTTGAAATTGTATTCAAGGTACAAATGGAATGTGATATAATGTCCAAGGGTGATGCTTAATATGATCAAATTGAATTTGATACTGAAAGATAAAAATCTGTTCAGGTTACTTATTTCTGAAGTGTTAATTTCTGAATATTTGATGTGGATCATAGCAAGCAGTTCTGATTGGAATGTAAACATTTGAGACAATTACGTGAACACTATTTTGTTCAATGAAGGTGTTTTTCTTCTCAGCAGCTGTACTATTACATGTATGTGGATATACTGCTATTGTGAACTGAGTTACGTTGTAATGAAGAACATAGAATTCTAGATGTTCCTACTGTGGCCTCGGGATGTTTTTTGATGCCTAGAATATTGATGAGTAGAATGACCTCAAGGTAGCACAACAGACTGCCGGATGTCTGCGAATCTGTTTGCAGATTGTGGAGACTTCAAATTGCCTTGGCAGGATCAGCCTCTTGTGCAGAACTGCCAGAATACTGAAGGTATTTATCATCAATCTATGTTATAATATTATTATTCCTGTCACCACTAAGCACGACTATATTCTTTTTAGCTCCTGCCATCACCGTAGGTGAGACAGAGGGAGCTATGGATGGTTTTTATCTCTTCTTTTGCCTACCAGATATCCCCGCGTATAGTGCGACGCCATGTATAATACGAGTTAAGATTTGGGGCCTCGGATGACCTGAAAAACGCCTGCCCCTCTGTATAATACGACCTCAAATTTTGGATGTCTGCAGTGTCCCCGGCCATCTAAATGTGAGGTCAGATAATATCTTGTTCTTCTAATAGCGCCGATACACAGGCCAAAACATAAAAAAATTTGCAAGTTAAACAGTGTGCTATGAAGAGCTAATTTATGTCTCTGAAAATCATCTCAGGTACTCTCAGAAGCCCCCAAACACACAAATTTTCTCCGGGGGGCTTACAGCTGTTTACTTCAGGTTTTTTGCCGAGCAGTCAATCACATCCCTGGTGCTAGATGGGTAGACCATTACTATAAAACAAAATGTGAGATTTCAGGAGAGGATGCATTATGAAAAGTTTTGACTCAATCAAATTCAAAATGGCCGTCTATCGGCCATTATTCACTTTCACATTGCCGATATTTGATAAACCATGCTAGATGGCTAGACCATGTTACTATAAAACAAAATGTGAGTTTTCGGGGTAAGATTCGCCCTGGAAATTTTTACCTCTTATCGAATTCAAAATGGCCGACAATCGGCATTATTTACCTCAATAGGCCTGATATCAGGTATTTACTTTATTTATTTACTTTCACATGCCCAATATTTGGCAAACCGTGTTAGATAGCTAGATCAGTGTGCATGATTGGCACTCGCCCGCTCGCCAATGCGAGTAGGAAAAAAAACGGGCGAGTTCGGCTGGCCACAAACTCGCCCAGCTTGGCGAGTGCATATTTTTCCGTAATTTAAACATTTAGTCTGAGCAGTGAAAATAATAATTTGTCAGGATAGATTTGTTTTACTATTAGTTCATGTCACGCAATCGTGACCTGCGAGGTTCTAAAAGAGTGGCGTAATTACGGCACGATTGGAGATTTTCGGATCAGCGCGATGACTGCCTGGAGTCGGCAGGCCCACATGTGTATGCATCGCTGACACGGTACACATGCACTTAGCTCTAAGTATGCGGCACTTGTCTGAACAAATGGTCAATTGTGTCACCCCCCTATAGGGTCAATTGTAACAGACATGCGTGCGCACACCTGCATTTGTTGACGAGTAGGCCTACGCGTGTCGTTACATACACGTGCAGTGTAGGACATGTAAACAAATATCTATGTCCTGCAACTAGATGTAAACATTGGTGAAGGACGTCACAGACAGTATAATTTAATTAACGCCCACCACTAAATGACATGTTTATGTATATGTTCACATATCCTGTTACATTTATTCACAAGTCATTAGTTTTTTGTGAATTTTCCAATGATTAAACACGTCTTAGACTTAGTTGAATTAGAACTTTGTACTCCAGCAGCACCTCCAATGTGGAGTATCAGGCTGCAAGGGGGAAAAAGGCCGGTAGACCAGCTGACTCTTGAACGCTGGCACGTTTTAAGAATTAGCTTAGTGCCCCTTTTTTCGGGCGAGTTCAAATTTTACTGGGCGAGTAGCACTTCAAATGCACTCGCCCGAATGGGCGAGTGGTATAATCGGTTAGTTATTCACACTGTAGATCATTACTATGAAACAAAATGTGATGTTTCGAAGGAGGACGCACCCTGACATTTTTTTACTAGATTCAAAATTTCTGCCTATCGGCCATTTCACATGTCCAATATTTGGCAAACTGTTAGATGGCTAGACCATTACTATAAAGCAAAATGTGAGGCTTCGGGGGATGATGCACCCTGAAATTTTTCAACTAGATCGAATTCAAAATGGCCGTCAATCAGCCATTATTTACCTCGATTGGCCTGATATCGGGTAAGCCGTGCCAGATAGGTAGACCATTACTGGGATACTGAGTGGGATCATTAATTTCAATGGAGATTTATGGAGATTTGCAATCTCTGACAGACTGTCAGATAGTTCTTTTCTTACACTTAGACTTTCAGACCTAGTTTCAGAGCCTTTCAGACCTAGTTGTCTTGCGTCTTGATTTTTGACCTAGCCTAGGACTACATTAATAACCACACACAAAATTGCTTAAATCAAATTCTAATTCGGAGCGGGAGCTCCTGGACTTATGTAGTATTGTTTAATTAGCAGATTGAGATATAGTTATCGGGAATAAAATCAGTGTTTAACATGGTCTTGGCCAGCGACCCGTGCACACGTCATTTGGACGGGAATACTGTTAAAATGACGGACAATAATTGTCCAAATATCACAATTTCACACAGAAGATTTGGAGAATAGACATGTCTCCGTCCTTCATTTATAATGGTGCTCGGGAGCTCATTTGCATGATTTCTTGTAGCAATGTTTATTATATCCTTTCAAAGATCAGATAACTAAGTATTTCTTGTGAACGATGGTGCTTATAGAAACATTGATTGTACTTTATGTCTAAATGCACTTTTTTTCAGGTGTCTTACACAGTATGTGTATGTAGCACTAATGGCTAGCAGCAAGGCTCCTAAGCATGATTTTGCTCCAGCATGGTTGAAAATTCCTGATGAGGATAGTCAGGTATATTACTCCACTGATGCTGCCACAATTTGGGATGATTAATTACATACTTAGTTTTTGCATTTGTTCAAATATTCACTGTTTTCTGGTTATTTTCACATAATATGTGACCCAATCTAGTAAAATGAGTCATAAGTCACACTTAAAAGCTAAAATTACCTTTATTTAACATATTTTCAATTTTTGGATACATTATTATTTTTATCTGATTACTTTTGAGTCCTAAAATTGTGTGAAAGAAATTGATGTACATCTTGAAAAAGTATATTTTGAATATATCTGTTTAAAATTTAATCTTAATTACACTCCAATCAGTGATATTTGCTTCTATTTGCATGTTACTATGGCAACACTCGTTAAGTAGGAAATATTGATACACTATAAAACTCCTGACAATAAAAATCTCTGGCATTAACTTTCAAATCTTACAAAATGTTAGGACTATATGTTTATTATTTAAAAATTAGGGTTGAAATGAATATCAATTTTTTTTCTTTAAGTTTATCCCATTTTTGTTTTCTTTTTTAAAAGTGTACAATTTGCCTTTTTGAACTTCAAAGCCCATTTTCTCAAAATGACCCAATTTCAGATTTCACATTTCCAACAGGGCTCGACACTAATGGTTGCCCGATTGCCGGGGCAACTGATTTTAGGTGAGGGCAAGTGAAAAATTACAGCCATTGGCCCCCTGGGCAATAGCTTCAATTTGCAACATTTTAAATTTCAGCGACTGTCCCAAGAGACAATGCATGTCAGTGGCAAGTCGGGCAAGTGATAAATTGTGGGGGCGAGTACCCCAAATTTTTTTCTAGCCTTTTCCAGTCAATAAAATTTGGGATTTTTTTTACCAGTGTGACAGGTTCGGTAAAGTTGCAAGTTTACCAGACAAGAATGTTTCAGTGATTAGGACTGCACTTCCCTTGGCGTTGCTGACATTATTTCAATGATTAAGATACATAAATGTTATTCGACAGGTAGGGCAGGTGACTCAATTTTAAACGGACATTACAAATTGAATCTTGGTACGGTCAGATGGTCCGACTTTAATTTTATTTTGATGCGTTTCTCAAATCGTATTTTCAGAGCTAACTATGATACAGAGTTGTGTGATATACCATTTTTAAGGTCATTTTTTGTTGATTCAGGATCTGTTGATATCTCCAATATTTAAATATGCGACTTACGACTCATTTTGCCTGATCGGGTCACATATATGATTTATGTACCTGGACAATTCCACCCATTTTTTCACGGAGTCCCAGGACTTACAAATTCATGGCTTGACAGACTGGCTTGACACACTGATCGACCCTTTTCGCCCTGACTGGGCTATGCAGGCACTCAAATTTCATATTTAACTGGCCGAAACAAGCCACTTACAAATTTAAAACAAATCAACAAATTTGAAAACTTTGGTGCTTACTGAAGCTGTCACCCATCCGTAACTCAGAGACAGTTAATTTGCTCTCTAGGCCAGTTTATCATGCATATTTAATAGGGCCTATATTTTGCAAACTCCGGTTTGTTTAATTTGACTATGAAGTCCTTATCTTGGTTTTCTTTGCCCGTATTTACCCTTGCACACATCGTCACCTGCCAGCAAATACGAGAAGATGAACCAATGATGGGGTACTGCTGGCTCAGTATTACAAACGTTGGACCAGCGTCACACTATAATTAGGTCAATGTCTTGTGTTAGCTGAGCGTCACCTGTTGTTTGTAAACAATGAATATGCATACTTGTTTATACGGGCGCATCAACCTCTGAATTACCGAGGGGAAGACGACAATTAAAAAGTATTAATAACTAGCCACCAAATTATCGGAAAAAAAGACAAGTAAACTCCCTTCAATACTGATTTTTATGATGTAAAGTATGTATTGTTTTTAATAGGATCAATGTCATAATTTTTCGTCGAAATATGGTAAAATCATACTTGATTGATGGTAAAAACCTTAGTTCCAACCCCCAATACCAGGGGACAGCACTGAGAGCGATTTCACGTTTTGGGGAGAGTCGAGTATCTTATTGTACATGATCATTGGGCACACTCAGTCAAAATGTTATGTGCCTTTATGGACATTGATGTGCCCATGCAGTTCCCGTACTCTGTACCTAGTTGTTATTTTTATAAATACAAAGTGCTTTAGACTATATCATTCTGGAATTATATGTGGGGGGGATTTCACCCTTTTGTTTATCATTATGGTGTACACTGTAAGTAAACTAACAGTTTTTTTTAACTTTGAACTCCAAAATCAGAGATGAACAATGACACACTGATACACTGTGACACATACATTTAATACTAATACTCAACAAAATTACTGAATAGTCACTGTCAGAACATTCAACATGAACAATAATTGAACTTCAGAAGAAACCTGTCGAGACCAATCATTTCTTCAGCTTAGTCTACTTTGATTTATTTTTGTAGCAGTGTAACAATATGCCTAAGCCTATCATCAAAAACTCATTTGTTAGATGATGATTTTGAGGGGGAAGGGGTGGGGTAAATTCTTAATTATCTATCCTGGTTGTCAAGACCAATCATTTCTTTAGCACAGTCTGCCTTAGATTTAGCATTTAAGCTCATATGCCTAATACAATATGTCTATATAGCCTAAAACTATTATCAAATCCCAATTGTCGAGATAATGATCTTGTGTGGGAGGGGGTGGGGTAATTTCTCAAATTATGTTTCCTGATTGCGAAAACAATCATTTTTTCAGCTTAATTTTTTTTAGATTGAGAATTTAAGCATATAGTCTAGGCCTACTGGGCTATAGCCTATATATAGTGGACAATCAACTAATCCGAAGTGATCCGAGATAACCAGGGATGGGGTGGGGTACATTAATAATTATATGTAATTGTTGTCTGGCCTAATCTATATTAGAAAAATATAGAATTGATGTGGTTCACTGGGGCCTTCAAATGTATACCAGAAGCAGACAATTTATTAGTCTAACCTAAATGCAGATATTATCTCCCATCCAGAGGCAGATGGTTCACTTCATATAGATCTGGACATGTATATCCCCCTACGAAACATAAAGTAAACTATAAGATAAACTGATCAAGAGACAGCAGGCATGATAGTCTACTTTTGCCAAGGAATGGAATCAGCGTGAAACTGAAAGTAACTTGCCTGATAAGTAACTGGAATTTGATTTGGTAATGTTATTTATTGTTGACAGTTTACTCACTTGTCATCAGTGAATCCCAGTCAGGTCATGGGTCATTGGGCTTTTAATTTCTTGGCAGCGTCATCTCAGTCATGCTTGCCCTCTAGACTAGGCCTTTCACAAACATCGTCGGCAGCCACGGGAAGATTTGTCGGACAACAATAAAAAACATATCAATGTGTTCACAATAATCTGAACTTATAGACGCCATTTGACTTTTTTTCAGATTTTAACGTAACTATATTCAAAATGCGAACAAAGTACAGTAATTACCCGTTATAGCACGAATCGTTACTTCACGAATCGGATATAACACGATGCAACCATGGATCCCAAAATTTTACACTATCTTTTTTACCATTTTTCTGGAAAAATTGTGTTATAAATATTTAAACATCCAATTAAGCATGAAATTGTCCGCCAACGTCACATAATAATCGTGCCGTAGCGGTAATCCTTCACGCATGACGCTCACGCAAAGTCGCCGGCAAGTAGTCATGCACAGCACATAACGGCACCCTTTTAGAACAACAGTATCTCATTTCGAATCGTGTAATAGGTAATATAAAACGAATATGACGTGCACGATTTGATCTCAGAAATGTATTTATTTAAATAAATTAACTCAATGTGGCGTGTTTAGCAAAGGAACATATTTATTTAAATTGTGTCATAAAAATATTATAACACGAATAATAATGTTTTTACGTGTTTTTTTAATCTGTAATAAAATATTATAACACGAATATGGTGATTCTGCAAGTTTTTAAAATCGCGTGTAATGAAATATCAAAACACGACTATGATGTGTTTTACATCGTGTTATAAAATAATATAAGACGAATATGGTGTTTTTGCATGTTTTTGAAATCGCGTGTAATGAAGTATTATAACACGAATATGATGTGTTTTATATCGTGTTATAAAATATTATAACACGAATATGGTGTTTTTTATATCGTGTTATAAAATATTATAACACGAATATGGCGTCCATGATTGATCTCAGTAATCCTAGCTATTAAATACAATTAACTTAATTCAGCAGGTTTAACTGAAAAAATGCTTGTTTTTAAATCACGTAATAAAATAGGTGGCCAGAGGGGATGACACGCCGATCGTTTGATGAATGCCACTTCTTCACAACTCACATTGTGCAATGTCGAGCAGCGTTCTCATTTGTATTGCAAGGTGTTATGTTCGCGACAATTTTGTGAAGCACATCATGTTTCTTGACGTGTAGTACACTGTTAAATACTACATGGCTAACCCTTGAATTGTTTATCGCCGTTTTAGTCCATTCCTAATTATTTAAAATAAACATAAATCTTATATGAACTTCATCCCTTGGGACCAAAACGTTTATCGACCATTGGCGGGCAGTTACGCAATCTTGGGCGCCGTCAGTGAAATAAAAGCAGTGGCTAGATGATGCCTAAATATTGGCCCAACATTACAGATGCCGGCCCATCATTGTAACAACATTGTTCGTTCGCTTGGCCACGTTAACCTTTTCACACCCATCAAGCCCGATTCATGTAAATTTGAAACCCAGTTTTTGTCAGAACAATACTACCAAGTACGGTTACAAAACTGGTACACCATGCTTCTGCAGCACGTTATTTTATGCGATAGATATATTTATATAATAATGAGGACTATGTTGTTCTAATTGTGAATTATTATTGTTTTAGTTTTTATGACTTAGTGGACGCAGGGTTAGTGTCTGCAGTACGGCAATGTGTATTGGCGATGGTTATATTTTCATATAGACTGATGTATTGCAGATGTAAACTACACGGATTAGCTCGGGTGTGGAATCAGCCGTGACAAGTGATCAGTAGCATTTTAAATGTTTTCAAGCCTACAGGCTTAGTAGTTGTCCTATTAATAATATAATATCAGGGATATAATACTTTATTACATGATTTAAAAGAGCAACATATTCGTGTTATAATAAATTATTACACAATTAAAAAACATAAAAAACAAAACGACTGGTGTTAGATTAGTTTATTAACCAATTTAAACGAAATTATAAAGAACATTTCGTGTTATGATAAACATGTCATTTTGTTAAATAATTTATAAATTAGGTTATTATATTAGATTTAATGGTTCTGTATAAATATATTTTTGTGCCGATATAATCTGTCACAAATCACCGTCAGTATGGACAGCTCACCGACAAGTTTGATTGACATGCGTTTTTCAACGCTGACTGGTCAATATCTCCCTCCCATCTCACCTGACAACGACGCTGGCCCAGCATTAAATCAGCACTGGTTCATTTGCGGGTAGTTACACGATGATCGGCGCCGTCAGTAAACGTGAGCGTGTCAAAACATTTCAAGCCTAGAGGCTTGTTAGTTATCCTATGAATAATATAACATCAGTGATATGCTGTTTTATTACACGATTTGGAAAAACATAATATTCGTGTTGTAGTAATTGATTGCACGATATAAAAATGCAATGACATCGTGTTTGTTTTGTTCAAATGCTGATAGGTCAACACCCGCCTCCCATCGCACCGTGCCGTGTCAGGATGATTGACAGTCTCGTACGATCTCACGTTGAGAGTGATATTTCACGAGATTTTTACAAACACACATCTACCCTCAAGACGATGACGTCATTACACACTGTACATGACACGGACTTGTGACATGCACATCGTCACTCTGTTCGCGAGTCCTGTATTACTGATTCAACTAATTTTACTTCTACTGTTTATATTAGACACATTCAACCAATTCACATTTTTATTATTTACAAATAATAATTAATATAATTTCTAAAACTCCGATATTTTTTACAGTAAATAAGGCCGGGAAATAACGTTATGCTACAAGCTAATATAGTGTTCCGTGTCAGTTATTTATATTACCGCATCCCGTGTATCTCCAGTCATATCGACCTAGTAGTACTAGATAAAATCGGGCCATTTCGTATAACACGATCGGCTTATAACACGATTCATACTTATGGACCCCACCGATCGTGTTATAACGAATAACTACTGTATTTGATAAAATATCAAGTCTAACTTTTTCTAGTCGCACGAAAAAAAGTCAAACACCATATTGAAGATCAGATGTTGTGCTAAAAGTTGTAATTTATTTCAGGGCCGCATCTTGAAAACTGTGGATGCGCGCTCAAGTGTAAGATCGCGTAAAAAAACTGTGCCTTGACGCGGAAATTGTGACGCCCCGAGCAAAATGCGTCACTTTTACGAGCGCGATATCTCGGCGGTATATGCATCTATTTTGCTGAAAATTTGTGACGTCGTGGTAATAATATTAATTGCTACTGAGCTCAAATTTTAGAAAAATCGAATTAGAAGCGGCCTGATAAAAATCGTCAAAATTATCAAAAAATGCGTCAATGACGCGAGGTGACGTGAGGGTGCACCCCAAAGTGATCCCTGTATGGTGCAGCTTGCAGCTTCACGGGAAGGCCATAGAGTGGTGTGATTAACAGAGAATATGCCCACTTCTGACATGTCACAGACCATTCTGACCTCAGAGATTATATCTCTGATACCACACGCTCATTTCGCCGTATGCACGCATGGCGATTGACCAGATTTATCAGCCGTTAGAGAGCGTTACCACGTGATTTTATAACCATTCCTATAACCACGGAACTATTTTGGTGTTCACTTCGACTCATTAGTTATCCTTTTTTCAATATTTAATTTGATCTTGAGTTTGCTACAGGTAAGGGCTATTTATTCTGTTTAAAAGTGGATAAATTGAACCAGCACAATTCGCATGTCATTCAGTAATTTATATTTGCCAGTGTTTTGAAGCCGATTGTAAATTCTGTCAGAAAAACGTAAACATGGACCTTCTCACAGCAGCGCGTAGGCAGAAAAAGTAATCCATCAAATGTTTTCTATTTCTATGTGAATAGAAACTTATATGTGGTGGAGTAGTGGTGTTTTATATTTGCCATATATATTCGGGACACTCAAGCGTGTTTAAAAGCCTACAGTTGTTATATCAACAAAACTGCTCAAAATGAGCAGTTTCTGTCCAAACATGGCGTGTGTTTACAGAGAGAGAGCGGGGTTGACCTGAGCGACATCTATGTGTGGAGAATGGTCACAGACATTAAGCCGATATTGAGCCAGCTACTCTCGACCTGAAAGCTGTTGTATACTAGAGGCTACTGTCATGGCAGGTGTAATAACACGCAGCATATGTGCACTAACTGTGACAAAACTACTGACATTTCATGGCTGATTTCACTGGAATCAGTGATCAGGCAGAAAAATCACTGCCCCAGCCATAAATACTGCGCACCAGTTGTGTTCAGCTCGGACAGTTCAAAATTGAAATAGTAGCGCTGTATTATCCAGCAATTACAGTACTAGTATATATTACATGCAAATTTGTGTTAAACATTTTTCTGTACTAAAATGAATGGTATTATATTTTATTTTGTTTGCTCTTTTTTTATAGAAAGCTGCTGGATTAAAATCTGCTGAGCAGGCTGAGAAAGGTCGAAGTAGGAGGGAAGATTATTATAACTCTGGTTATGGCCGTTATGGAGGAACTGATTATGGCTATGCTCCTCTGCAACGCCAACGCTCGTTTGAAAACTACTATGATGGTTTGTTAACAAGGAGATCTATCTTTAAAACTATAGTTTTTATCCCTCAGTCAAGACAAGACAAATTATTGTAAACCTTTAATATGTGTAGGCTAGCAGAATTAAATGTTTGACAATGGCTACATAAATGCAAACCAATAAAATAACACTGTAGAGTGGCCTGGAAGCCTATATTTTGTGCTGCATATATGTAGAACATCAGGGCATGTTCAAATTTCATGTTATACAGTGAAGGATTTGAAGGCACACCGACATGCAGAGGCGTTCTACTAATCCCTATAATCCATCAGATGCACTACTGTCCATTATATTCACATATATACGGCTAGATACCGTATTTTCCGGCCTATAAGTCGCACTGGAGTATAAGTCGCACTAGGCTCAAGATTAGGCTCAAACCATAGACAGGTCGCACCGGCAGATATGACGCACCAGGCTCAGAGACAGGTCTGACGATATTCAAGTGTCAGGTGTCAGTACACTGCCGATTATAGCAAGAGAAGATGAGAGAGTAAATGCTATTAAATAGCCCGGTAGACCAATATTAAAAGTTTATAATAAAAGTGTTTAATATATTGTTCAATATACGTGAACATGAAATTTAGTAATTTATTCGAAAATGATTTCAATGCCATGTGGTCTCACCACCCAAAATAGGCCGAAATCACGGCAGGTGTATACTAATAAAGGAATCATCACACAAAGTATTTTCAATGCGGCTGTTTCAACCTCTGTTGGATTAAAAACAAATACAAAGAAGTTATATTTCTGTGGATATTTAATAAGTACACGATGTCTCCTTCATCCCGGATATCAGATATAACTGTTTCATGATAATCTGACAGGGATACAGTGGGTTAAAAGGATGTGTGTCTGGTATGTGAAAGAGGGTATGAATTTAAGCCTAATTTGAACTATAGTGACCTTTTTGCACACTAGGGGGCCCAGCTCAAAAATCTGTCTGGGTAGCAACCCCTTATCGGAGCTGTTTTTTGAAAATGCACAGTCCAGGCTTCATTATGATATGTGGCACTAGATAGGGGGGAAGGGCAAAAAGAAGTAAAATAGGCCCGTGGAATTGAGGCATTTTACATGTATTTCAATGGGACTGACATTTGGCGTGGTGAGACCATGTATGAAAGACAGACGCCATTGTTTTATTTCTACCTCATTAGAGAGCTCCCACTCCCGTAACTGACCAGGCGGCGATGTCAATGAATGGCATTGATTTAGGTTATAGCCTAGTGAATAGATATTAATAGCAACAACTTGTAGCGTAAGTTTTTCGGCGATTTCTCAGTCAATTCACAACCGATTTTCATTATATTTAACAAGGGCTATTATTGAGTCCCCCGCCAAACAACGTGAAATTTTCATCAATAAATATTATATAGTTCAAAAGTTGGATCATCTAGCATGCAATGCAATTTATGGCTCAAAACTGACTTTAACTTAACCAGTTTAATGGGTTTATAGAGGGATGTTGTAATTAGCAAGTTATGCTACTATTATGTTAAATGGTCTAACTTTTGAGCTATATAATATTTGGTCATGAAAATTCACACTATTTGGAGGGGGACCCGAAAATAGTCCTTGTAAAATTTCACGAAAATCAGTCGAGAATTGACTGAGAAATCAGTGAAAAACTTGCGCTACAGGTTGATGTGACTTCCACTATAGATGTGTTTATGCGGTAAATTGCTTGCGATTGTATCGCCCCCTAGCGAATGCTGACGATACTGTCAGTGACCGGATGCAGAGAAAAATGGCTGATCACACACACACCGTCACACACAATCATAACAAACAGTCACAGTCTTTCACTAAAACATTCTATCTTACCCAATTAATCGTAAATTAAATACTGTAGTCTTTATGCATTATGCATAATAATCAATAGATTAATAATCAATAAATTAAATAACATTCGCACATTGCATTAAAACTGACATACAATGCCCTCAAACGATGATATCACGGTAGCGGTTCATGAACGGCAATCGCATCATTACGTGAGAGGGAGGTAGAGGCCTTTCTAGAACTTTCCCAGCTGTCCTCGGGCAAGTTGAAAACCATAGAATGGTCGCACCGGAGCATAAGTCGCACCAGCCTTTAAAAGTGTTTTTTTTTTAAAAAGTGGCGTCTTATCGGCCGGAAAGTATGGTATATAAGATAATTAAATACTATACACTTTAATACATTAGATCTACCTTATCCAGATTCAGTAAATAGCGTATTTTCTATTAATGGTCAGTGACATGGACGCAATGTTCTCTTGTATTTTTAATTTGTGTGATGTGCGCTTACTCATAACCTGTTTTGTGCGCAGGGGCTACCTCATGGGTTTCTGGGGGTAGTTTTATCAGGGCGAAATCAGTAAAGGAAGAGTTAATATAAATATCAACTTCAGTCTGATGCAAAAATATTACTCTCAATAATGTTCAGAACTGCAGGGTTCTTGTTGTTTACAAAAACATTGCCCCTTCTAGTTAGTATTTACTTTAGTCAGGCAGAATATTGGCATTTTGGGGCTGAACATTGCAATGTCACATTACAATTGTTGCATTATTTTTTTTCATTTTTGAAAGAAAATGTAATTAGAAAGAAAGAAAAGAGTAGACAATGTCCATCTGTTTGAGAATCAGCTGGCAGTCCATGCCCAAAACTTGTGGGGTTTTTTTAATTCAAGATGGCCGCCATTGAAGTAACTCCGTTAATAATCGACTTAGTCACAATTTTGGTGTCTATTAGTAGGTTTTGGATGGCAAGGAATCCATTTATATGATTTACTTCTGGTTAAATGTAGTATACAGTGAATATGATTAAATCAAAAAATAAAATAAGTATAAATAAGTATAAAGACATTGCTAATATATCACTATATTGACATACAACTAGCCAATATAGCCTTTCAAGCCACTAAAATAGTGCACTCTGACTAAACCCTGCATGGGTATCTGATGAAGAGCATATACTGGTGGCATAAGTGGGTGTCTTGACCCTTCATACGGCTCCTTTCCGAGGGATTGGATGGGGTATTGCATTTCAGACACAGTCCTTCTTCACTAGCAGCTTTAACATGGAACCTGGGAGTCCCGTTTGAACAGAAGAATTGAAGCAATACCAGACGAATGCGATGCAACTACGTCATCGCAATGAAATAAATATTGTTCGTCTAGAGAAAGATAAACCCACTTGGTCTCTATAGATAGCATCAATGTGTACAGAGCTCAAAAATCTACTCCAACCATTCACAATCACCGGACATGTCTCAAGGAAACACTGGTCATTTTACTTCTCCCCGAAAAGATGTATATTTTAATTTTGAGTGTGAAACTTGCTGCTACAAGATAGATGGTATTGGGCATCCACTGCATGTAGATCACTAATAGCATTCACCATAACGACCACTGTCAACTGATCCTTGAGTTGATGACATTTCCCTTCTAGTAATAACTTATATTTTTGAATAACTCGTATCGCTGCCTTGGAGCCTTTAGATCGTACATGTTTTGTAGAAGACATGCATTCATTTTTGTACAAAATAAACATCGTTTTCTAAAATCAAAATTGCCCCTCCTTACTTTTAGAGTTAGTTTAAGCTACCTCTTGATTTCTACGTTTGAAATACAGCAAGTTTCTTATATTTTACATAGTTTGATGCACAATTTTTGTGAGCACGAACTGGAGTTGGGGATCCGAGTTAATCATAAATGATGTCACCCATTGTCTCGCTAGCAGAACAAATAATTTCAATCCTTGGCTGGTTACCTAAAGGTTTGTTCTCGTATGAACATGAACTAAGTCTTTGAATTCCTCACCACATTCTTCAGTCTTCATTCAGCAAAACACATAAACGAGAGCATAACTCAGTGTTCATAACTGGTCAGACGTAATCACAAGCATCACTGAAACAGCGATTGTGATATTTCAGATGTCACGGTTTTATTTGGAGGTTTAATCACTACAGTAGATCCTGTCACCAACGACCTTGCTTCTGCCAGACAAAAAAAGTCGTTGGTGATAGAAAGTCGCTGGTCACAGGAATGAGTTTTTGCTGTAAAATTTGCGGGTGCGGCGGCTGGTTTAATGTCGGGCTAATGACATTTACCCACCACTGACCGGTAGTCATTGTGGATCAAAGCACGCGGTTGTGGCAACATTTCAATGCCTGTTCACTGATTATGACGGTGTTTTTCAGAATGGCTGCTAGCTATGCTAATAGCGCTAACAGAGCACACGTTATATAAGCCCATGGAAGCTTCTGACTCTTAACCCTTTAAACACGAGATTATTATGCTACTGCGCTGTTTCTGAAACGAGATTATTTTATGACGTCATAGTTATCTCATGCAATCAAACCCGGAGATCTCCGGGCCTCGTATCTGAATGGTCTCCCTGAATCACGGAGATCTCCGGGCCTCGTCACAAACGGGTTAACAGGCATGGGGCGTTGTATATTCACATGAAATGTGTCACTATAGGACAGATGATGTAGCATATGTGTGTTTACACTAACATGAGCATTATGCCCACACTAAGACGTTTGTACCGTCCCATCAGACACAATACGTTGAATCAATGTTGGTTTAACGTTGGTCCACCGTCTACGATGCTAGACCAACGTTAATCCACCATTGAATCAACGTCTTGTGTCTGCTGGGTATATGTGGCCGGACCACGCTCATATAGGACGTTCGCTACGTGTGAATAAACACGCGTGGACGGCTCATTAAGGCAGTGTATTGTATTAACAGATTAAAATGACTTGGGGATTAGTTATGTCCTGACGCGATGTTGTTCTAATGTTGGCCAACCCTGCATCAATGTCTCGTGCCAGTTGTATAGTAACCCAGTAAGCATGAGCCATTGACCCAATGTTGTTTTATTGCGGGCCAACTTCGAAAACAGAGGGCCAACGTTAAAACAACATTGGGTCAACGTCTTGTGTTTGCTGGTCAGTGACGGCGCGTCTCATGTCTGGAGAGGGGTGTACTGCTGACTGACAGGCTGTGTATAGCGTAATTATGACGGCGCCGCTCTTGTCTACCAGTCAACACACAGCTGAATAGCACTTGACATTTAGTGTGCTATAGACAATATTATTTGTATAATTATTCATGGCGTATCTTCTTATTACATCCCCTGAGCAATTTAATACGATTGTATTTTAAAACATGTTAAATTAGCGCTATGCAAAATATTTTTTTTTATATAATTTTCGATTAATGAGAGCATTAAATTGATAAATAGGGCATATATTTAGTTGATCATTGGACATGAAGGGTTAGATGATTTCCTACCGGCGCGGGGTGATATTGCTGTGCAGTAACATCGATGGTCTGAGGTAGATAGACCTCTTGCGACAGCAGCCTGATTTTCCAGCGTTATACCTCTCTGTTAACCATGATATCCACACAGTCAGATCTGACATGCAGTGGTTTGCTCATGATTGAATGTTTCCAAAAGTCGTATGACGAAAAAAGTTGAGGTCGTTGGACACAAGTAATATAATGACCTTCTGCCAGATATTTGAGGTCGCAAGTCGCGTTAGACAGAAAGTCGTTGATCACAGGTCGTTAACTATAGAAAAATGATCCGTGCAAGAAAAAAAAGTCGTTGGAGACAAAAGGTCGTTGGTGGCAAGGTCGTTGATGACAGGATCTACTGTATTTTGGTGGCTATTTTGAATTTTTCTTTGACCCCCAAAAATCTGGCCCTATACTCCAGAATCATGTCTCTAAGTCAATTTGTTCAGAAGTTACACCTTGTATTATGTTTCAATAACCATTTTGGTGACTATCTTGGATTTTGAAAAACCCACAAAGGTTGGGACATGAAATGCCAGCTGATTCTTGATCTATGGCTTATATTCAACTGAAAAGTGTAAAAAATGATTGTAATTCAATATTGCAAGGTCATCTTATGGTTCTGCCCGACTACTTTGGATTGTACCAGTATTGCCTGCTAAGCCTTCACAAATCTTAATCAATGCTAAAGCTGGAGGAAAGCTTCATTTTTTCTTTATTGAGGCAGCATTTTTTAACTAATACTAAGGTTGTATTATGATCATTGATTGCTTGAAACCCTCCTTATTTGTCCTGTTTCTCGTTATTACCTGTTTCAGCTACATATACATCGTTTTTATTAATTTACATAATTCTGGACATTTAATGTAATTTAAAACACCAAGACACTAATAATTTTAGAAAAAAAGTTTTCAGATGAAGTACGGTACTTAAAGATCAAATTTGCCTGGTCTTTTAAATATTATTCATCTTGAGTATCTGCAACTTTTTAATTTGTTTATTTATATTTTCAGATCGTCGCTATGTCCAGAAGTTTCGTCATCATTCAGTAGATGATGACTATTATGGTGGTGCTTATAGTTATGGACCCAGTCACGGTCCTGGTCCATATTATAACGGCTACAGTTATGAAAAATATAGTTCACACTATCGATCTCAGCCTTCGCTTTATCGTGATGGAAAATACACTCACCCTAATGCACGGTTTAGCCAGGTAGGTGTATTTTTTTGTGATTGCTCATCAACCTGTTATTGTTCTATGCAAATCAAGTAATTTAATGGAATGATGCTGATAGCAAGTTAACCAGTGTACTCTCTAGAGCCTGAAACTGTTTAGCCACCACTCAATCAAAGTGAATTTCAATCAGCTACATCATATATTACTCGACCACACAAACCACAAAATATCATGTGCCTGGAGTAAATTAACAATGAAAAAATGAACAGAAATTACCCGGTGAAAAAAATTAAGCAGTCTTTCAGAACTGCAGATAAAGGCCAACTCGCACTTACGATTTTTTTGAAAATCTTCCTGTTTCCCGTGCATTTTGTCAACTGTACAATAATGTTCTGCTGGTTAATGTGATAACATATTTAACTTTAGTTGTGTGATAGCACATTTCTGCTGGGATGGTCACATAAACAACGTTTAATTTCGCAATCACCCTGTTTTTAAACCAAAATTGTTGTGTCCGTCATCATAGCCACACATAGATGTCGTTCACATCAACCTACATGTAATCGCTGAGGTTAGAATGGGCCATACGGGAGAGATACAGCCTGAAAAAATTTCAACTCTGAGCAAAATTAAAATGGCCGACTATCGGCCATAATTAACTTTAATATATCTGGCAAACCATGCCAGATAGCTAGTCCATTACTATGAAACAAAATGTGACGTTTTATGGAGGGATATGACCTAAAAAATTTCAACAGAATCAAATTCAAAATGGCAGACTATCGGCCATAATTAAGCAGCCCTCGCCGAGGTCAAAATTTCACTGTACAATAGGTCCTGTAAACTTGAAACTTTTACCAGACCGAAAGAAATTTCACCTGAAATGCTCACTGTATTCCACACAATCCACCGCTGCCACAGTTATTTGTTTTCAATATAGCTACTAATCTATCAACTTCTGCTCCCTCATACTTCACATAGCCATCACTTACCACTGGGGAATTGTTTTGGTGACATTTTGATCCCCATATCATCAACTCTTTAATTACTATGGCCACTAACGAAAAAAGCTTGTTAGCGCGTTTCAGGAAAAAGTTTCCATCAGATCCTTTTTTTGTTGGCAAGTATGTTCAGCTATGTCAGCCAATGACCTGATTAACTTTTGGGAGCAAACAAATTCAAAATGGCTGTTTAGTGGCTATTTTGACTTTTAATTAATTTGTGATATTTACTTAACTCAAAAAAAAATTGTAAAATAGCTGCATGAATATAAAACAAAATCTAATGTCTCACACAAGGATAACCCATGACAAATTTCGCAGTTATAAAATCTAAAATGGCTGCCAGTCGGCCATTTAATTTTTTTTTCTTATTATTTTGGAAATCTTGTATGATAGCTGATCTATGAACTTCTGCTTCCTCATACTTCACATAGCCATCAGAGATTTTTTGTGACATTTTGATTCCCATATTATCCATATCACCAACCCTTTAATTACTATGGCCACTAACGAAGAAGAGCTCTTTAGCGTGTTTCAGGAAAAAGTTTCTATCAGATCTTCTTTTAATTTGGCAAATATGTTCAGCTATGTCAGCCAATGACCTGATTAACTTTCGGGAGCAAGCAATTTTAAAATGGCCGTTTAGTGGCCATTTTGAATTTTAATAATTTTGTGATTTTTACTCAACTAAAAAAAAATGCAAAATAGGTGGACCATAAATATAAAACAAAATGTAATGTCTCATACAAGGATAAACCATTGCAAATTTTGCAGTTATAAAATCCAAAATGGCCTTTTTTTCTCATTATCTTGGAAATCTTGCATGATAGGTGATCTATGAACTTCTGCTTCCTCATACTTCACATAGCCTTCAGATAACACCAGGGGACTTCTGGTGACATTTTGATTCCCATATTATCAACGTATATAAAATGAAATGTGTGGTTTCATTGAGGGATCTATGCCCTCAAAATGTCAACTTAATCGAATTAAAAAACGGCCGATTTGTGACCATCATTGACTTCAATAGCTGTAAAATACATGGCAAATTATGTTAGTTACTGCAGACCATTTCTGTAAAACAGTATGTGAGAGCTCAGAAAAGGATGCACTCTAAAAAAATTATATCACGCAGGGATTATGGTGGCTGGCTGGCCTCTTGGTTTTAATTTGAAATCATCATAAATGTCTTAGTTAGCTCTTTCCGCTTCATTTGAATACCTATGTTATGGGTCTACAGCTATTATAAATCTGCTAATTCTTATAGTTCGTGGATCGATTTGAGACTTCAGATTCTGACATCCAAGGACTGTCCTAACGCTAAAGGGGTTAAGAGCCTTGTATATGAGCTGATTTTATGAGCATTACATCAGGGCTCGAAATTGGCCCCGTCCGATCGTCCGAGACAACCAACAATCTGAGAAGGACGAGTTCAGTTTCAATGAGCTTGTCCTACTGGATGAGTGCCCCTGGTTGAGAATTATTAGGAAGGACAAGTGATATTTTTGGGAAGGACTAGTCGATATTTAGCTAGTGAAAATTTAGTCCAATTTCGAGCCCTGTACATGTGAATATTATTAGCTCATTTGTTGAAATGGACATCTTGTAGGCTACATTCTATTTTATCTAAATATCTAGCTGATGTTATTATTTGTTAAAACAAACATTTTTTAGTCCAATGTTGGAACAGTTCCATTTTTCAAACATCCCTTAGAACACTGACCCTGAAGGGGTGTTGTGTGGTCAACAGAGGTTTGGTGACCATCCCTCGGTGACCACCCCCGCATTTCTCCTCTGACGTTTGAGAAAATGACAATAATTTGGGTTTGCACTAAATTTTATTCCCGGAACAACTACAGTATCGGGTATGTGTCTGTAGCATGTAATCAACAATCGAAGTGCACTATAGCACCGCCTCTCCTCGTTTATACTTTTTGTGGTTGATTACTAGTTAGATCTCAAGTTGTGATATTGGATATTATCTTGCCACTAGAAAAAGAGCTCCAATTCAATGTTCCCATTCAATGCTATACATTTTAGACATTGACGGGGTGCTGCACAGATTTATCATCTAATCACTGTTAATTTACATTTATTTTACCCTTTGTAAGTGCTCTCGGATGTGGTTACATTTTATGTATTGATTGATTTGTAAAATTAAATATAAATCATCTTCATGGTGAGGCATGATTAGTAGATATACAAGTACAGTTTTCTTTATGGAGCGGCGAGGCAAAGACGTTTACTTCAAAAACTTCTAGTTTACACTAATTTAGTGAGATCATTTTCTTCAGGTGACAGGTGCCTACCCTCCTTATTATGATTCATATGCTGGTTATGATTATTACCCCGGGGAGACATACTATGGCTACATGAGACCACCTCCTGGAAGTAAAAGACATTCTGGCAATGATCGAGAAGGAAAGGTACATTCAAAGGGGGAGAGAGACAAAGAGAGTAAACAGAAAGATTCTGCTGGACATAATGCAAAAGGAGATAATTTAGATGATGATTTTGTAAGTGCTTGTATTTAAAACATTTTCACACCATTGTTCTTTCCCAATAATGTATTAACATGCTAACTGATTTCTGGGAGCTCTCATCAAAAATGTGTGTGCACTCAGGGAAATCCTTTAGAAAATGTCTTGTCAAAAACAGCAATGTTTCATCTAGCCATTTCTAACATAACACAGCATCATTTTGCCCCTCATGTGTGCCTTGATGTACACCATTCTGCCCTTGATGTGCACGAAAGACATACTCCTGGAACCCAAATTTACTGTTAAAATGTATGTGAATTGTTATGTAATATTTCAAGTAGACCCTCATAAGCAACCTCTGGACGCCGCATAATACAATTTGGTACATAGCTATATAACCTGCAGTGTTTAATGTGGTATAGCTGTATCAATGTTATGTCAAGGTCAAATAAACTGATTTTTAAAATATTTACTAATTTTGCAGTTTATTTTAAAATGTATGTTACATAAAGGACAATGCAGGCATTAGGCCACACAAATTTATTTAGTTGTTTTAACGATTTTTTGCACTAAATTCAGTAAAACACCTTAAAATAGATTATTTTGTGAAAAAAGTCTGATTTGTTTTTTAATATCGTGGAAAAAACACTGGCTGCCTTCTTCCCAGCGACAAGGCTTGCCATTATTCTTGTATTTTCAAACATGCCATGCTGTTTGAGTTGTACGACAGCCTTCCTTAGAACAACTGATCTGATTGATTGAGTTTCCTGGGTTTCCGAACGCTGACATAAGTGGTCTGCTACATTTTGATTCAGTTTAATACATGGCTTGAAGACGCCGCTCAACAATTTTAAATTTTTTAAAACTTTGAAATGAATGAATCAGCGACGGCGAAAAAAAAAATGATTGAAATTTCATTTTTCTGTTTTTAGCTCATCCAGCCTTTAGGCCTAGATGAGCTTAGCTCATCCGGTCTTTAGGCCTAGATGAGCTTATGCCATCGTGTTGCGTCTGTCGTCTGTCATCTGTCCACAATTCACAAGAAATGCTTCTCCTCCTTCAATTCTTATCCGATTTCAATCCTGTTTGGTTTGCTTGAAAGAGCTTATGGCTGTGAATTAAACTTCCTCACCGATTTGAAAAATTTAAATTTTAACTTCTGACCTAATTAGGACCTAATTAGAGCACTCTATCCACCATTCACAAGAAATGCTTCTCCTCCCTCAATTATTATCCGATTTCAATTCTGTTTGGTTTGTTTGACACTCTGGTTTTCCATTTTCGGCAGCGAATCTGTTAAACACTATATTGATTTTGTGGCCTTATGCACATTATTTAATGTGAGTAAAATCTTGCAAACCATGCCAGATAAGCCAAAATGGCATGCCCTCAAAAATTGCAGTTCTATCAAATTCAGATGGTGACTGGTGACTATTATTAGCTCCCGCCGTCACCGTAGGTGAGACGTAGTGAGCTATGGATTTCGCCTCCGTTTTTTTTTACCTCTTCTTTTGCCTATAACTTTGTAAGAAAATAAGCTAGGATAACAATTTTTGGTATGTGGGTTACTTCCAGGTGGCTAATGGACAGGTTAAAATATATTTTTAATCTGAATTCAATACGGAAGGTCGCAGAGGAGAAAATGATGATGTTACGGCGTTGGGCCGTCCGTAAACAATTCGTTTCCGGAGCATATTTCTGAAAGTACTTGTCCGACTGTCTTTAAATTTTACACACAACGCCCCTAGGGGGTCTAGTTGTGCCTTTTGGGGTATTTGAACTTTGACCTACTTTTGGTTCAGAACTATGACCTATTTAGACGTTTTGACGCGCACTTCGTTTCCGGAGCAGATCTCGAAAAGTACTGGGCCGATGACAGGCATATTGCACATACATGTTCTCTAAGGTCCCTAGTTGTGCCTTTTCATGTTTTTGGACCTTGACCTAATGATCAAGATCAGTAATTTCAATGGAGGTTTGCCATCTCTAACTGACTGTTTAGATCTTATCTTGCTCTTAGACTGAGCCTCTTAGACCTAGTTGTCTTGCGTCTTGATTGTTTACCTAGCCTAGGACTACATTAATAACACCAGTAGTACATAAATAACACTACACACTATTGCTTCAATCAAATTCTAATTCAGAGCGGGAGCTTCTGGACTTGTTAGTAGTCGTGTTAGTATAATGTTGATCAGCGTCATGAATGGAGGACCAGTATTAATTTTAACAACATTGATTCAGTACTTCATGTTTCTGGAATACAGAGCAGACGGTATCTATCATAGCATATAAAATGTTATTGTTTTGAAAATTTATGGGTGCACATTTTGCATTACTTTAAATGCCATGAGAAAATTCAACTCATCAATTTCAAAGCATTTGGTCGACTTGTGACCATTATTTAATTTAATATGCCTGATATCTAGCAAACCATGCCAGATAGGCAGACCATTGCTATAAAACAAGATGTGAGGTTTTACCTGGGGATGTCATATCGTTAAAAGTGGCTGACCTCATTTTAATGTCTGATAACTGTACTTAAATATGTAGCAAAGTGAGAGATTTCAGTGGGGGATATATCACTTTTAAAGTTTTCAACTGGAATTAAATTTAAAAAATGGCTAATTGTCTGATCTGGAAAACCCATGATACACCCTCCATAGACAGAGTGCTTTGTTAGCTCCCGCCGTCACCGTAGGTGAGCAAAGGGAGCTATGGATTCTACCTCCGTTTTTTTTTGGCCTCTTCTTTTGCCTATAACTTTGTGAGAAAATAAGCTAGGATAACAATTTTTGGTATGTGGGTTACTTCCAGGTGGCTAATGGACGGGTTAAAATATTTTTAATCTGAATTCAATACGCAAGGTTGCAGAGGAGAAAATGATGATGTGACGGCGTTGGGCCGTCCGTAAACAATTCGTTTCCGGAGCATATCTCTGAAAGTACTTGTCCGATTGTCTTCAAATTTTACACACAACACCCCTAGGGGGTCTAGTTGTGCCTTTTGTGGTATTTGAACTTTGACCTACTTCTGGTTCAGAACTATGACCTATTTAGACGTTTTGACGCGCACTTCGTTTCCGGAGCAGATCTCGAAAAGTACTGGGCCGATGACAGTCATATTGCACATACATGTTCTCTAAGGTCCCTAGTTGTGCCTTTTCAGGTTTCTGGACCTTGACCTTGAAGTTGACCCAGCACTTTGACCTAATTTATAACATCGGTAAATCCGACTGAAAGATTTTGCGGAATATCATGAAAACCGCTCAAGATAGCTACACCATTACTATAAAACAAATTGTGAGGTTTCAGGAGAGGATGCATCTTGAAAAATTTCAAGTCGATAAAATTAAAAATGGCCGCCTATCGGCCATTATTCACCTCGACAGGCCTGATATTGCGGGATATCATGAAAACCGCTCAAGATAGCTACACCATTAATATCAAATAAATTGTAAGGTTTCAGGAGAGGATGCATCCTGAAAAATTTGAAGTTGATAAAATTCAAAATGGCCGCCTATCAGCCACTATTCACCTCGACAGGCCTGATATTGTGGAATATCATGAAAACCGCTCAAGATATCTACACCATTACTATAAAACAAATTGTAAGGCTTCAGGAGAGGATGTATTTTGAAAAAAATCATTTTGTCAAAGTTCAAAATGGCCGCCAATCAGCCATTATTCACTTTCACATGGCCGTTATTTGGTAAACCGTGCTAGATGGCTAGACCATTACTATAAAACAAAATGTGTGATTTCAGGAGAGGATGCATCTTGACAAAATTTGACTCAATAAAATTCAAAATGGTCGCTTATCGGCCATTATTCACTTTCACATGGCCGTTATTTGGTCAACCGTGCTAGATGGCTAGACCATTACTGTAAAACGAAATGTGAGATTTCAGATGAGGATGCATCTTGAAAAAATTTGACTTGATCAAATTTAAAATGGCCGCCTTTTCGACCATTATTCATTTTCACATGGCTGATATTTGGTAAACCGTGCTAGATAGCTAGACCATTACTATAAAACAAAAATTGACGTTTCGAGAGAGGATGCCTTTTAAAAACTTTCGACTCAATCGAATTCAAAATGGCCGCCTATCGGCCACTATTTACTTGCACATTGCTGATATTTGGTAAACCGTGTTAGATAGCTGGACCATTACTATAAAACAAAATGTGAGATTACAAGAGAGGATGCATCTTGAAAAAAATTGACTCGATAAAATTCAAAATGGCCGCCTATCGGCCATTATTCACTTTCACATAGCCGGTTTTTAGTAACCGTACTAGATGGCTAGACCATTACTATAAAACAAAATGTGAGATTTCAGGAGAGGATGCATCTTGAAAAATTTTGACTTGATCAAATTCAAAATGGCCTCCTATCGGCCATTATTCACTTTCACATGGGCGATATTTGGTAAACCGTGCTAGAGGGCTAGACCATTACTATAGAATGAAATGTGAAATTTCAGCTGAGGATGCATCTTGGAAAATTTTGACTTGATCAAATTCAAAATGGCCGCCTTTAGGCCATTATTCACTTTCACATGGCCGATATTTGGTAAACCGTGCTAGATAGCTAGACGATTACTATAGAATGAAATGTGAGATTTCAGCTGAGGATGCATCTTGAAAAATTCTGACTCGTTCAAATTCAAAATGGCCCCCTATCGGCCATTATTTACTTTCACATGCCCAATATTTTGCAAACTGTGTTAGATGTTAGTCCATTACTATAAAACAAAATTTGAGGTTTCGGGGGAGGATGCACCCTAAGTTTTTAACTAATTTATATCGAATTCAAAATGACCGTAAATCAGCTATTAGTTAACTCGATTGGCCTGATATCGGGTAAACCATGCCAGATAGGTAGACCATTACTGGGATACTGATTAGGATCATTAATTTCAATGGAGGTTTGCAATCTCTGACAGACTGTCTAGTTCTTATCTTACTCTTAGACTGGGCTTCTTAGACCTAGTTGTCTTGCGTCTTGATTTTTGACCTAGACTAGGACTACATTAATAACCCTATACAAAATTGCTTGAATCAAATTCTAATTCGGAGCGGGAGCTCCTGGACTTATGTAGTCTTGTTTAATATGTTTTTGTTGAGTGAAATCTTCTGTGAGTAAAATTTGCGGGAATCACTTTCTATGCCGGACAGGATTGCTTGGCCTTGTTTATATCTTTACATCAGCTGGTCAGTCAGCGTTGTACATTGATTTTTTGCACTCTCGTGGCATGGGCTTCTCAAAATACTGTTGGCTAGTACATCAGTTGCAGCGCTACTTAATTTTTTCATTTCACCAGCCCCGCTGTCTAATATTAAATTTTCCCTAAATTCAACTCTTGGTAAAGTATTAGTATAAAATATAAAAATATCTTCTATTACTTGATAACCCATGGAATAAATTCAGCATTCTAGTTTTGTATGTTTATAGATATTTTATATATTTTACAGCCTTCTCTCAATGGGGATGCTGAAAATACAGAAAGCAAGCCCTCCAGTACAGCAGGTGGTGTATGGGGTGAGTTTTATTGAAGGAAAACATTGATGGAAATGACATTAGTGATAAGTAGACTGGCTGGATTGTCTTAGCATATTTATTGTACCGGTACTGTGAGAATTCCTACCAACAAGAATAGTCACCTTTTTGGTAGGTTGCAGACCAAAAACTTACGCTATAAAGCTATAATTTAGCTATACAAAATTTAAAATTGTCCATCAATTGTTATCAAAGCTTCTGAACAAATTACCGTATTTCGCGGGGTATAGTACGCACCTGTGTATAGTACGCAGGTACCAATATTTGTACCAAAAAACACAGATAGTATGTACCGGTGGATAGTACGCATCAGGGTGGTGAGTATCTACACAGTCTGTCTGGGGTGTGTGTGTGGTGTCTTTATTACTCAAGGCATTCAGAATGTGGTTCAACTCAGCTGGTGGCATAAGGATATAATTGATTTGCTAATAAAGATTATATAAAATAAATAAAATGATTTGATGAAAATAAATATTATAAACTATATAAAATTAGGAAGAACTATCTGAATATTATATTTATATTTGTTTTAGTGTTGATGCGAACACAAATGATCACAATATAACATATTAGCGCCACCTGGTGAAAGCGGTTATAGTCAGATAAATGACGGGAAAAGCGCCATCTGGTGAATAGGTTTACAGTTTAGTCTTCAATGGGATGCCTACCGTTTTTGACGGCCGAAACGGCTGTATAATCTAGCTAATTTTTTTTATTAAGATACAACGAATAAAAAAAACAATTTTGTATAACAACGTACAAGTTTTTATTTATAGTAACAATAATGAAATGTCACATGTATGTATTGGTGACAGCAATGTATCATTGTCAAGGTGATTTATTACAAGCGTACAATTATTGACTATCATGTATATGATTGTATGGAATTAGGAATGTGGCAATTATATCAAAAGCATAATTATTATTATTTATTATTATATTATTCTTTTTGCCGTGAAACCTATCGGTATTAGTGTTCTAATATTATTCAAAATTTCTACCAGGATAAATTTTTTCTGTATTTTAGAATACTATTGACTTGAATATATATTGCAGTGAAATATGTAGGCCTATAATAATAAAACCTGCTAATAATCATGTCGTATACAGTGTATAAGATAGGCACGAATGGAATAGAAGCTTCACAGTGGTCACGCAATCAAAGTAATACACATAATTGAGTAGGCCTAGCGATGTCTGATGACTAGATTATTATTTAAATAACATTAATCTATCGGATATTTAAAAGACAAATAAATGCTAGGTTGTTATGGAATGTTATTTCACTAGACATCTTAAGTGTATTAGAAACAAACGGTTTCATTATAGCTGCTGCAGTAATTTGCCATTTTTGGGCGAAAATATAAGGAGATAGGAGATCGCAGTTCACTCGGGAGACGTGAGACTGTCTATTTATCAAAATTTTGAGTGACAAATCTCAGCAAAATCAATATATTGTACGCACTGGTGGATAATACGCACCAGGCCAAGAACGGGCTCAAAAAATAAAAAAAAGTAGCATACTATACGCTGCGATATACGGTACCAGCTTCAGCCAATATGGCTTGAATTGTAAACTAGAATTGATGATTTTTATCCCCCGTCCATAAAGTAGTGCGAGAGATATTGTCAGCAGCCGGTATGGCCGTCCGGCTGTGCATCCAGATGCTCTCGAAAACCATTTGCTTGATTGTTTTCATATTGCACACACACATTCCTTAGGGGATGTAGATGTGCTTTTCAGGGGTTATGACCTATTTTTTTTTATGTGTCACTGGCATTAATGGCGAGGGATGTCATAGCTGAGGTGCTCACAGGACACACAGGTTAATACTACACATCTGTAGCTCCTGTGTCGTGAAACCTGATATGCTCCACAGTGTTGTTTGAAAACTTTACACATGGCCAATGTAAACTAGAACGTCCCTTGACAGCTAAAATGTTAACTGTGATTAAAGCGCAAGTGTAATTCTAAAATGTGCTATAACCACACCAAGTTGCTTTTGTCCTCGGAACCATGATTGTAAACCAGCATAACATTGTAGATGTGAGTTGTGAAGAAGGAGCAATCATCAAACGATTGGAGTGTCATCTACCCTAGCCAGCATGGCCTAACATAATTATGACTAATATTAAGTTGTCTAACAATAAATGGCCTAGTATGAACTATGTTTGTGTTATATGATGATTAATTAGTGGTTTGTTAATATACAAATAAAATTCCTGTTGTTCGAAAAGGGATGCTGCCATGTGTTTTCACCCCTCGGCCAGTTGGGCCCGAATGGGTATTGTCGTCCCCTTTGTGCGCCATCTTCGCCGCCGCCGCACGCACTTTTTTTGGCTACTACACCAACATGGTGCAACAGATTAAATTCATACAAACATTCAATCCCTCCTGGCACTTTTTTTTACGCAAGGTCATAGATCGAAGAGTTTTAAAAATTCTTGTTAATGCGATAACTTCAAAAATAATTTTTTTTTTCGATTTATTATTTTTTTTCATAATTCCCTTGAAACCTGGTATATATAGGTTTTCAAGCTTTGCGAGTCTGTTGGCATTGTCCTTTTTCACGTGCAACCGAAAACGAGGCTATGGCGGCCATCTTTATTTTTTAATTACTAAATTCCTTATTAACGCGATAACTTGAAAAATATGTGATGTTACCCATGAGTATGGAGATGACCTGATTAAATTTTCAGCTTTCAAGCGATAATCAAAATGGCCGCCACCTGGCGATTAAAATTTTTTTTTGGACTTTTTCCAGATTTCACTCGAAACCTGGTATATATAGGTTTTCGGGGTCTGCGAGTCTATTGGCATTGTCCGTTTCCGTGTACGACTAAAAACGAGGCTATGGCGGCCATCTTGATTTTTTAATTTATTAATTTCTTGTTAACGCGATAACTTGAAAAATTATTTTCGGATCTCTCCAATTTTTTATGTGAAGTTACCCATGAGTATGGAGATGACCTGAATTTCAGCTTTCCACCGATAATCAAAATGGCCGCCACCTGGCGAATAATTTTTTTTTCACCTTTTTTTCAGAATTCCCTCCAAACGTGGTAGTTTTCAGGGTCTACGAGTCTATTAGTATTGTCCGTTTTCATGTGAGTCTGAAAACGAGGCTGCGGCGGCTATTTTGGTTTTATCAATTTTAATAAATCCTTCTTATTTTCAATTGATTGCCTTCAAACCTGGCATACACAGAGTCACTGCATCAGCCGAGGGGTATTTTAGTGCTTGCACTGTATTTTTTACTGCTATTTACAGGCGATGCCACGTTGTGAAATTGTGTTTGGAACTATACAATTAAAGCAATGTCAAAATATTGCCAACGTCCTTATTACAACCCAATTTCTTTAGAGCAAAGCAAAGTGTAAAATATTGAAAACTATAGACTGATGAATCAGCTTCTTTGTAACATCTTGCAAAGATAGTCTACAATTTAATGATCAATTGATTGTTGACTTTCTTTCTTTCTTTATAACAAGATTAAGTGCTCTCAGTTTTCAGGAATGCAAAATGATGCTTTGATTGGCCCAACAGATTTAACTCTTACAGTGCGGGGATCGACTTTAGTCGTCAGAATCAGACGTTTGTAGACGTCAGATTCTAACGACTAAAGTCGCTCACCGCACTGTAAGAGTAAAAAATATTTGTAATGACCGTAGACCGATAACACAGACGCGTATCTTCACAGTATCCTCTGAGGTTCTGTATGCATGTGGCTCTGGTCGGCGTGAGAGACGTCGGTGCAGTGTTACTCTAATGCTGGGCCACCGTCATCAATGGCAACCTACATTAGTCCTGCATCGTTTTGGCGTCTGTTGGTGGCGTGTGCAAACCCCGTGCGGTGACGTGTGCTGTGAATTTTTAGCCTGAGCACAACAAACGAACCTGTATGCAAAATCGGCAGCCCTTTTAGCTCTTAAGAACAAGAAACGGTTTATTTATTGGGGACAAAAGCTTAAATTTTATTGATTTTTATGCCAGGGCCTATTGTTATACATAATCAGACAGAGCCCCAGGTCGGCCCCCAAAGATGCCAGTGTTGTCTTCTGTCATGTCTCATTGTCTGTGTGAGGTAGATTGGACATGAAAATGAACTACTCTAGCATTGGTTCAATGAGTCAATGGCTTATGCTTGCTGGGAAATAAGACTCAATTTATTAGCTCCCGCCGTCACCGTAGGTGAGACGGAGGGAGCTATAGATTCCGCCTCCGTTTTTTTTTGCCTCTTCTTTTGCCTATAACTTTGTAAGAAAATAAGCTAGGATAACAATTTTTGGTATGTGGGTTACTTCCAGGTGGATAATGGACAGGTTAAAATATTTTTAATCTGAATTCAATACGCAAGGTCGCAGAAGAGAAAATGATGATGTTACGGCGTTGGGCCGTCCGTAAACAATTCGTTTCCGGAGCATATCTCTGAAAGTACTTGTCCGATTGGCTTCAAATTTTACACACAACACCCCTAGGGGGTCTAGTTGTGCCTTTTGGGGTATTTGAACTTTGACCTACTTCTGGTTCAGAACTATGACTTATTTAGACGTTTTGACGCGCACTTCTTTTCCGGAGCAGATCTCGAAAAGTACTGGGCCGATGACAGTCATATTGCACATACATGTTCTCTAAGGTCCCTAGTTGTGCCTTTTCAGGTTTTTGGACCTTGACGTTGAAGTTGACCCAGCACTATGACCTAATTTATAACATCGGTAAATCTGACTGAAAGATTTTGCGGAATATCATGAAAACCGCTCAAGATAGCTACACCATTACTATAAAACAAATTGTGAGGTTTCAGGAGAGGATGCATCTTGAAAAATTTCAAGTCGATAAAATTAAAAATGGCCGCCTATCGGCCATTATTCAAGATAAAAACCGCTCAAGATAGCTACACCATTAATATCAAATAAATTGTAAGGTTTCAGGAGAGGATGCATCTTGAAAAATTTCAAGTTAATAAAATTTAAAATGGGTACCTGTCGGCCATTATTCACCTCGACAGGCCTGATATTGTGGAATATCATGAAAACGGCTCAAGATATCTACACCATTACTATAAAACAAATTGTAAGGTTTCAGGAGAGGATGCATTTTGAAAAAATTCAACTCGTCCAAGTTCAAAATGGCCGCCAATCGGCCATTACTCATTTTCACATGGCCGTTATTGGGTAAACCGTGCTAGATGGCTAGACCATTACTATAAAACAAAATGTGTGATTTCAGGAGAGGATGCATCTTGAAAAAATTTGACTTGATTAAATTCAAAATGGCCGCCTTTTCGGCCATTATTCATTTTCACATGGCTGATATTTGGTAAACCGTGCTAGATGGCTAGACCATTACCTGATTACTATAAAACAAAGTGTGAGTTTTCTTGGGGAGGATGCACCCTGAAAATTTTTAACTTACGAATTCAAAATGGCCGACAATCAGCATTATTTACCTCTATAGGCCTGATATCAGGTAAACCGTGCTAGATAGCTAGACCATTACTATAAAACAAAATGTGACGTTTCGGGAGAGGATGCCTTTTATAACTTTTGACTCAATCGAATTCAAAATGGCTGCCTATCGGCCGATATTTACTTTCACATTGCTGATATTTGGTAAACCGTGTTAGATAGCTGGACCATTACTATAAAACAAAATGTGAGATTACAAGAGAGAATGCATCTTGAAAAAAAATTACTTGATCAAATTCAAAATGGCCGCCTATCGGCCATTATTCACTTTCACATAGCCGTTATTTGGTAACCGTACTAGATGGCTAGACCATTACTATAAAACAAAATGTGAGATTTCAGGAGAGGATGCATCTTGAAAAATTATGACTTGATCAAATTCAAAATGGCCTCCTATCGGCCATTATTCACTTTCACATGGGCGATATTTGGTAAACCGTGCTAGATGGCTAGACTATTACTATAGAATGAAATGTGAGATTTCAGCTGAGGATGCATCTTGAAAAATTCTGACTCGATCAAATTCAAAATGGCCCCCTATCGGCCATTATTTACTTTCACATGCTCAATATTTTGCAAACTGTATTAGATGTTAGTCCATTACTATAAAACAAAATTTGAGGTTTCGGGGGAGGATGCACCCTAAGTTTTTAACTAGTTTATATCGAATTCAAAATGACCGTAAATCAGCTATTAGTTACCTCGATTGGCCTGATATCGGGTAAACCGTGACAGATAGGTAGACCATTACTGGGATACTGATTAGGATCATTAATTTCAATGGAGGTTTGCAATCTCTGACAGACTGTCTATTTCTTATCTTACTCTTAGACTGGGCTTCTTAGACCTAGTTGTCTTGCGTCTTGATTTTTGACCTAGCCTGGGACTACATTAATAACCCTACACAAAATTGCTTAAATCAAATTCTAATTCGGAGCGGCAGCTCCTGGACTTATGTAGTCTTGTTATTAAAATTTTGAGTACCCGTTTAATAAATTTTATGATTTCAGTTGCTTTTCCTTGTGTATTTGTTGTCTATTAGTCCTGTTGTGAATCTGTTTTTCTGTTTATTTTGTGCATGTAATAGAAAACTTTTCCGCATGCGAGCACGCTTTAGATAACCCTTAACGTGATTTTTTGACAGAAAAACCACTCAACACTAAAGGCATGAGCAATGGCATTTGTAACCTTCGAGATGTTAGTCCGCAAAATAACCATGGTATGTATGTGAGACTCTTTCTTATTCATTCTGCCCTTATGACCATCTGCGATAGTACACTTTGTATAATGTTTGCTATCAAAATATTAAAGTAATTTTAGTGCTGTATACTATTATTATTATTTTAAGCTTGCACCCACTGTGTTTCTTGTATCCACAGTTTCCTTTTTATTGACTGGTCAAAAAAGTGTTTTGAATGTGTCTCCACTTTCTAAAATGCAAAGCAGTGCTGGTGATTTACCCTTTTCATCTTTTCCCCTCTACACCCCTGCTTATTGTTTTTGTGTTGTTTATTTTGTTATTATTAATAGTGGTAGTGGCAGTAGTAGTAGTAGGAGCACTACCACTACAGTACTACTAAGTACTTCTAGTACTACTACTACTACTAGTAGTGGTAGTAGTAGTAGAAGTATGTGTAGGACATGTAGTAGTAGTAGTAGTATTATATCGTTATAACACAATCGTTGGGGAGTCCAATGGGTAAAATCAAGCTGTTAGTAAATTGTGTTAAAGGAAAATATAGTAGAAGGATGATCATAATTTTGATAAGAGGTCTTGTTTGCATGTTTGTATCTCGTGTTTAATGAATTAATTATCTTTCGAATGAAATACTAATTCATGTGCATTATGTATAGTTTATTGCACACAATATATTTAAGCATGTTAAATATGGATAATATATTGTGTGTGTCACTGCCGTTGAGAAAGCCACCCTCACAGTTGATGATTGACAGCTCGATGCATACACTCTCCCTTTGACTCCTTCATGTCAAGGGGCTGAGCTGCTCCCAGGTTGTGTGTGGATGATTGTCAACACCATTAGGTGAACAATGTTGTCATTTGTACAACACTCAGTCATTTCGTGATATCTGTCAATTGCAATCTCCAGAAGTAGCTCCGGGGTCTCCGTCAGACTATTAAGTTTAAAAAACTGATGTAATCATCTTTAATTATTAATTAAAAATGTAAAGACTCTGTGGTATGCCAAAATAAATTGATAACATTCAAATGTAAAATATGCTACCTGTTCGAAATAAAACACAATTTCCACCAGAAAACATTTGTTTCATTTTAAAGCAATCAATGATATTTAGAGCTGCAAGTGCCGTATTTTTCTGTGTATAACCCGCTACTTTTTAGGCCTCAGCCAAAATTTTGGCGGATGCTGTAGAGTCGGCTGAACATATATGTTCAAATGAATACACAACAACTGGTTTCTCAGTGCATTTTATTACTCCTTATATACAAGAACATTATGTTGTACATTATGCCACTATATGGGCACAGTTAAAGTGTATATGAACTGGTGTGCAGTGGTGCAGAGCGTTGGTGTAGAGCGCATTGCACCTGCTGCACCTCTGAAGTTCCAGGAGCCATAATGCTCTACAATGCCCTTCCCCAGCCCAAAAAAGTGCGAAACTGTTAAGGATATGATGGTTTTTTTATGACTTGACTGACAGCTTGAGGGGTAACTGTTTTTATAAGGCGGTCAGCATGCTTCACAAATTCGTTCAATGATGGTGCTGGCTGCAAGGCATCCAATGTCGGATGAAGAACGTGTGGCATTTGACGCACCAATGCGCAGCGATCAAGGTCATTTATTGAACAATCACCACGTGTTTGACGAAATCTGGCAAGCCATTGTGATGACATTTCATCCTCCTCAAAGCCACCCATCGTGATAGCCCTGGTGAGACGCTCATGTATAAGGCGATCATAACGGGTGAATAGAAGTAGCTTAGCCTGCTCAAAAACATCATCAGGGCGTGGTTGGGCCAATGTAAGATCCTGAATTACAGTTGCTTCGTCTGCACTTAAAAGTGTGGTGAGAGCTGTGAATTTATTCAACTGAGAGGTAATGCACATTGTATCAAACACAGCCTTGACTTGTCGCATCCATAGTCGAATGTTGTCATGATCCAGCGGCCGAAATAACACCTTCTTAGGCCCACAGGAAGTTATATGAGCGGGGATGAGTGTGAGTTTACCTTTTTTGGTCACAGCGTCTCTCAGCACAGCTTCAGCGTCTGTAACAATACTGTTCATCCGTTCATCAAGCACAGTCAGCTGCGTTGCGTCGGCACACAGAGCAGCAACGGCCAACTGTTTTTCGTTAAAATTTTTCAATTTTTCTTCTAAACTGGTTACAGCGTGTTGGATGGATTCAGCATTACCGTGTTCTTGTGCTAGTGTCTCAGCCAGATTGTTCTTGGCACGGGTCACATGACCCTGTACGGCAGAAAACAGTCGTATGGATTTCGACATTTCGTCGACAGCTCCATCGACAGCTTTAGGTTGCCAAGTCGCCATTCTTACTGATTACTATTTAAACCAAATTAACAAGATTCACTTATATACGGTAGTATACTTAGCATCACTGTGTGCTGAAACAATAGTTGAATCACCATTTGTAGAGTCGGCTGAGCATATATGTTTAAATGAATACACAACAACTGCTTTCTCAGGTAATGAAGATGATGCATTTTATTACTCCTTATATACAACAACATTATGTTGTACATCATGCCACTATAGGGGCACAGTTAAAGTGTATATGAACTGGTGTGCAGTGGTGCAGAGCGTTGGTGTAGAGCGCATTGCACCTGCTGCACCCCTGAAGTTCCAGGAGCCATTATGCTCTACAGATGCCTATTGTTGTCACCAGGCACGTCTGTCCGTCCATCCGTCTGCCCGCCACTTTTAGCATTATAACTTGTTTTGCGTAACGGGAATGCACATTAAACTTCACATACAGGTTGATCATGACTAAAGCTTGACTATTTTCACATTTGACCTTTCTGTGAACCCTATGACCTTATCTTTTTTGCGATCGACAAATTTTTTCATTAACGCGTTTCACTCCGAAATTTATACCATATATCGATTTCACTCATAGCTCAGATGAATTTAAAATTGGGCAAGATTTGGACAGAAACTAGGTCATGCCTGCCAAAATGGCAATTTTTTTTTTATATGCGTAATATCTAGAAAACCGGACCAGATGGCTAGACCATTACTATTGAACGAAATGTGAAGTTTCAGGTAGGGATGTACCATGAAAAATTTCAACTTTCAAATTCAAAATGGCCGACCTGCGGCCACCTCGGATCGACAAATTATCTTGTTAACGCGATTCACTTGACGTTTTTTCATGTATTGCTCCAAAATTTATACCATATATCCATTTCTCTAATAACTCGGATGACTTCAAAATTGGGCCAAATTCGGACATGGCAGCCAAAATGGCTGATTATCGGCCATTACTTTTTTTAATATGCGTAATATCTGGACAACCGGACCACATAGCTAGACCATTACTATCAAACAAAATGTGCAGTTTCAGGTAGGGATATAACGTGAAATAATTCAACTTAATCAAATTCAAAATGGCCACCTGCGGCCACTTTTGACTTTAATATGCGTAATAACTTGAGAGCCGAGTCAGATAGCTAGACCATTACTATTGAACAAAATGTGCGGTTTCAGGTGGGGATATACAGTGGGAATTTCAACTTGATCAAATTCAAAATGGCTGAACTGCGACCACTTTTTACTTGAATATATGTAATACAGTAGAATCCCGTTATAACGCAGGTCGTTACACCGCCATATCGGTTATAAAACGATCTTCGTTTTTTTTCAGGGTGAAATTTGACTAATAATGCATATTTTTTTATTCATGATCACGCCAGTCTGGTTAAAACATCGCCCATTTACCTTCACGTGACGCTGTGCTGACCAGGCATGTATGCATGCAGTAATCATTGCACCACTCGCCACCCCAAGTCTCGGGCCGTCTGGGCATGTCTGGGGGTAGATCCCCTAGACTTGCCCAGAACCCCTTATAGGCTGAGCGAAGGAAAACACTCTCAATACCCCACCATGCCCCATCACCCCCACCCTCACATCATTATCTGTACATCATTCATCTCATCAACTGACTACAACGTTTTTATCGTATGACAATGTCACTTAAAAGACCTTTTCTGCCGAAAAGTGACGTAAAACAATGATTTACTACTACCATCCCTCGGGGCCACACTGTTGGCAGGTGCGACCTCGGACAGCGCGTCGGATTAACCTTCTGACTGCTACTGTTCAAAATGAAATAATAAGTAACTATTCTGTAACCGCTCTATATATGTTATACCGCGATATATGGTGATCCAGTTGCCGCGGTATAAATTTAAAGAGGTAAATAAAAGATTCTGAGTTCTAATGATACTAGTAGGCCTATACCGCGGTATATGGTGATTAACTTACCGCGGTGTAAAATTAAAAGAGGTGAATAAATGATTCTGAGTTCTGATGATACTGTCAGGCCTATACCGCGGTATAAGGTGATCCAGTTACCACGATAGGGAAGAAGCGAATAAATGATTCTGAGTTCTGAGTGATGATACTGTTATGGACCATCGTGAAATAGTAATTATGGTCTGGTATATGCCCATTTAAACAAAGGGGACTATTTAGCGCCAATAGCCTAAATTAGGAATGACACGTTGATCTTTTGATCAGTGTTGATGATTGTTCCTGTACAACAACTCACCTGTGCGATGTTATGCTTGTGCAAGATCACAGCAAGGAGGACAATGCCAATTAGTTGCGTGTATGTAACACATTTAATAAGTACACCTTACTCTCATTAATCACCACTGGCACAATAACTGTCTGGCCGTCTGTGTACATTAATAGTACTGGAGCTTAACAGGTCTCCCATTGTGATGGCATGTTACGCAACATACAGCCCATCAATCTTTACTCTGTATACACAAGGCAGACGAATACGGCACAATGCAGGGCTAACGTCTCAAATAAAATAAATTTTATTCCGAGAGGGTATACCATTTAGCGCTAGAGCAGTGGTTAGCAATGGGCAATCATGATGTTGATCCAGCATTGAAACAGCGTTGTGCTATGCCTATAGTCACGCGATGACGCTATACTATACCTATATCGCTTATTATATATATATTTGTTTTGACGAAGACACTGTTTTGTGACTTTCAATTATAATTATTTTTGTCATCTTTTTGTGTTAATTTATATTGTGTACCGGCGCTGGCACTGTGTCAGGTTTTTAGAATGTATGCATATACCGGGGTATATTGAATACAAAACTCGCTACATATAGGTGCCATATAGGCACTATCATGTTATCATCAATCGTTTTTATCTTCATGCCTTAGTGCGGACATACTATTATCAGTTTGGTCTTCTTACTTCATCACTTTTACTGTTCAAGATATCATATTATTATTTTAGTTTGAATTGTCATTTAAATGGCTATACTGGCCGAAAAATGACGTAAGAAAGATATTTTACTTACTTACTATACCTATATTTATTGTGACCTCAAGAATAATGTACAGTATCGGAAACAATATAATTCTAGCAAATCTTGTCGAATCTCAAGGCCTCGTGAATATACGATACAAAGCCCACCCTCTCGTATACCTGTCAATCAAACTGTTCCAAAGCGTTGATTGGTGGTAGGAGAACTCAGCCCGTCCCTATCTCACATAACACGTGATGCCCGTGAGATAGTGCGATGTTTTGTCCTTGCACACGGGAACAATCAGTGCTATAGTCCACATTCATACATGTTAGACAGTTTTCTAATTGTTGCGTCAATGCTGGCATAATATTTTCAATTTGGGCCAGTGCTAGCTTAGTTTAAAGAATATATATATTACCTCATTTTTTGCATGAAACAGAAGAGTGTATTTGTTATAAAAACGTCTAGCCTAATCACGCTTTGTGTGATCCCATAGCATTCACAGGGTCGTTGTAGATCCCTCACACCTTTCATTCACGCCTAAAGTCGCACTTCAATCTGTTAACTACACATGGAGTGATTTCACGGAACCCAAGATGTCATCATATCTCGAAAGTAGCCAAAAGGTTCTAATTGCGTTCAACTAGAAAACATGAGACTAAATAACTTGCCCACCCCAGTGTTATATAAAGAGTGAATTTTCAATCGAACTGGCATATTTGCTTTGACCACGAAACAGACAGCATTGCTTCAAAAATATTGTACACAATTTATTTATTGAATTAATTTTGCCAATAAATGATCAATTAAATAATGTATATTTCCAATTCATTATTTATTCCGTTCACTTGTAATAAATACAGAGTTATATCTAGCACATAGCATCTACCATTGCAGCGTATAGCGTGTCCATAGACCCAATGTATTGAACATCAGCGGTAGAACGGTCGTCCCGCTATAGCGCGATCCACTTATAACGCGGTCCCATTTGTTGGACCCCAACTACCGCGTTATAACGGGATTCTACTGTAACTGGAAAACCTTGCCAAATAGCTAGGCCATTACTATTGAACAATCATATATGTTTCAGATAGGAATATACCGTGAAAAATGTCAACTTGATCAAATTCAAGATGGCCGACCTGCGGTCACTTTTGACATTAATATGTTTAATAACTGGAGAATCGTGCCAGATCACTAGACCATTACTATCGTACAAAATGTGCGGTTTCAGGGGGGAATATGCCGTAAAGAAATGACCGAATTATTAGGATTTTTTAATAAAAAAAGGTGGGCTATTGCAATTGAAGTTTGGCATCGTCGGCGTTAACATTTACTTGTGGGCGCGATAAGTTTTTCATGTATCCTTCCTAATTTGTTATGCTTTAATGCTATTGTGTGAGTGCCATGTCCTGCGTGAATGGCACACATAATTATTATCCGTCATTTTTATGGTCATGGCATGGTCACATGGCTCAGAGTTACTTGTTTTGTGGTTATTACATTTACCTAAGATTATGTTTGATTTTTAGTGCAGTTGTCTGGGCTTAATGTATTTTAGTGTGATTTATTCCACGACAAGGACGTTAAATTCGTTGAGCTGAGAACATATCTAACGTCATAAAAAGAACTTTCTTCATTGCACTACGAGCTCCAATTTTGAGATTTCTATTTAGATGCTCAGATAAGCAAAGTTAAATATCTGTTTTCTGTGGTACCATGTCAGCCTTTAGAGATGACGCGTGGCCCAGTAAACAGCATACAGGTCAACCCAGTGAACTACATGTATATACAGTTTACTGGGTCAACAAGTCCTCCTCTGTCCAGTTGATTAATTAGGTCAGTCACGCGTGACCCGGCTGCGCGACATTAGCTGTAGCTAACATTGAACACCAACAAGCAGTGCTTGTATGCACAGCACGTGCATTAGGCCTCAACGTAGTGACACCGCCCAGCAAACACAATGCTACACAAGGCATTCAACCAATGCTGTTTCAATGTTGGCCAGCTTCGCCGTCGTTGGCCCAACATTGAAACAGTATTGGGTGAATGCCTTGTGTTTTGCTCGGAGGATTGCATCATATTTCGACAGATCTGTAGAAATACGATGCAGTCTTCCCACCTGCGCAGAAAACACAAGGTAGTACATCATTATGTATCTGTATCCCGGGATCTGTATCTATGCAGATACAGTCATGTTATTATGTCTTTATAATATTCTGCCTCCATTCTCTGTCTCAGTGAAAAGCCTGACAAACCGTTCATGGGGAATATCCTTTTTTTGCCAAGGCCAAGCAAACACTTACACATTCAACCATTGCTGTTTCAATGTTAGGCCAGCGTCGCCATCGTTGGTTCATCATTGAGAAACTAACAGCTCCAACAATTTTCTTTGTGTTTGTTGGGTACATAGCCAGCGGCTCCGGTTATCTTGGAGGTGTGGTGACGAAATTTTGCTGCATTAGGGGAAGGGCTGTCCAATTAAATTCTGATCAATATAATTATAAATAGTATAAATTGTATTAGAGGTAGGCCTAATCGTTTGTATATTAAATACATGTAGGCCTACACATGTGTTTGCATTTTATATTGTTTGTTAATTGAATATATAATCTCATTCTGAAATATTATTTCAGAATGAGATTATATATTTTGATAATATGATCTTCGGATAAGATTGTAATATAGTAGACCTCGCCTAAAATAATTTTAGGAAAATACAGGCTTATCGATACAATTGACCTGCTATTGTCATAATTGATCTACAAACACACAATATATAATACCGGTATTGTATGACAAAGTTATAATAATTGCAAAAAACTTTGAACGGACTTCGGATAGACTTTCGACTTCAAATTTTGGGCGTTAGACTCTGGACTTCGGTTTCAGACTTAGAGAACTGACAGACTTCAGACTTTGGTTTCAGACTCGGATTTTGAACTTTGGACATACTTTGGACTTCAGACTTTGGTTTTTGGACTCCAGGTTTTGAACAGACATACGTAGTACTTCAGACTTCGGACATTTGCGGACAGTTTTCGGACAGACGTTAGACATCAAACTTCAGATTTCGTCAGACTTCGACTTCCGATTGTGGACTTTAGACATCAGTTTTCAGACTTCGGATTGTAGACTTCGGACATACTTCAGACGTCGGATTGTAGCCTTCATTGTCAGACATCGTACAGACGTCAAACTTCGGACTCAAAGACTCGGACAAAGTATTTGTCACAGAACAAAAACAAACATACATATGTAACCAGAAAAGCTCAAGAAATACATTATAATATATGTTATGAGGATCAGGAGAACTGCTGATCAATGGTGATCGCTATCATGCAGACCACTTCAGACAGACTTCGGACAGTTTTCAGACTTATAACAGACTTCAGACAAACTTCGGACAGACTTCGAACATCAGACTTCGGATTTTGGACTTCTAGCTTTGAATTTCACACTTCGGACAGACACGAACTTCAGACATCAGAATTCGAACTTCAAACTTTGAAGTTTAGACTTAGAGTTCAGATTTTAGACTTTGGATAATATAGGCTATACTTCAGATTTCTTCGGACTTAAAGAGTTCAGACTTTGGACTTCAAACTTCAGACTTTGAAGTTCAGAGTTCAGAAACCCCCACTGGGTTTTATTACGTTAAACAGTTAAATAATGAATTAAACACCATTTTCTATGACTTGGTCTTATGATTAAAATAAGCAAAACAGTAAAGCAGCTTTAATAATTTTTGTGAGACAGCTCCATTTTAGCTGTCGTAGAACAATAACCCTGAAGGTCGACGCAAGCTCTACTTCAGTGCCGTCAGGCTCTAGTTAAAATACTATAAAATCCTTAACGCCGTTTTACTACATCACTGTACATACTCCAGTAACATAATTATGCAAATTTGTATATAACTTTAGGTTTCTACGCTTCCCAGAGTGTCTTTTTTGCTGTCATATATGGTTTGTGGATCATACATACCGTAGTAGCTATTTTATCTCTGGTTTTGGTGCGGGAAACGAAATGATAGACATCCTATGTTCACATATTGGCATTGTTCAAGTAGTAATCAATTATCTGTTATTTTATTGCTATATCCAGTGTTTTACTATGGCAAGGCCTTTTAACATGATTTTAATTCTGTACGTGATACCATGTAAATTGTCGTGTGATTTTAGAAAATTAACCATCTTGTAAATACATGTAAATATATTCTTTTCATGACAAATAAGTCAGTAATGACTTTTCTTTATGTCAATAAAATATCTGTCTAGTGTCTGTATGCATGTTACTAATGACCAGTTGTCGGACAATTTCAATAATGGCTGAAAACAAATTAAAAATGGCCAATTTGTTGTGATTTTACGTCAATAATTTGACCTTGTGGGCGTGATAACTTGAAAGTTTTTTATGTATCCTCTTGTAATTTGTTATGCGTGTTACTGATAAGCAGTTCTCGGACAAGTCCCTGAAAAAAATTCAAAATGGTAGATTTATTGCGATTTTTCGCATTTTACGTCAATAATTTGACATTGTGGGCGAGATAACTTGGAAAGTTTTTCATGTATCCTCTTCCAATTTGTTATGCATGTTACTAATAAACAGTTCTCGGACAAGTTCAAAAATGGCTATAGAAGAAATCAAAATGGCTGATTTATTTAGTTTTTTTGCATTTTAGGTCAATAATTTGTTCATGTTGGCGTGATGTGGCCGCATATTAATAACAATAATAACAAGTTCAATAATGGCGGCGGGCTATTGTCGAGTGTGCTCTTGTGTCATTTTACATTAATTATCTTGCTTCTTTTTTTCCATGTATCCTGCTCAAATTTGTAATGTAATAATAAGGTTAGTATTCCTGTCGCCGACGGGCCTTGTTACTCCTTGGAAGGACTGGTGCGGGCTATAGAACGAATGTGGCTATACATTGTTGCCATCCGAAATTGCAAGAGGACATTTTTTTATGTGGTTGAATTTCCATTGGGCACCGTATATCCCGTCTAAATGTGATGTTTTTTTGTACTTCACGGACGGGTCACGCCGGAACTAGCTAGCAGTAGATAGCCAGTACACACATATCGCCAGACGGTAATCAGGTAATTGCTTCATTGGAGGTGACATTTTGCTGCCACAGGCCACGGTTAACAGGTTTACCTGCAAATAATTCTTCGAATGTTCTTATGTGAGCACGACGTATTTAGATACATTGGAATGATGGAAATGAGTCGGACAAGTAAATTTCACACAGTAGACAAGATTTGAAACATACAAGCCCCAATATGTCCTGTAAAACGAGTGTCACCTGCATGCTCCATTAAGCATGTGGTATCGTCTTGTTTGGAGATAAAGAGACAAAATTGTTGATTTCTTATTACGGACATGCCTGTCCCAAATAAGAAATATGGAAATTTCGTCTCTATATCTCGTTTAACTGGTAAATGCACAGCACAAAAATTTAAAAACTTTTGCAGTTCGAGTTCTAGACAAATGGTAATATTAAGAAGCCAAAATGAAATTACCGATTTTTTTGATGATTTTATCCTGATTGTGTCGCTTTAAATTCCCCAAGTTCTGATACAGGTACTGACACAACTGCATGTGGAGGACATTGCAATCTTTATTGACAGCTATCAGGCTATTTGTTTCATATCTAGAGTCTGTTTACATTGAAGCTCCTGATCATAAATACGATAAGTGTGTAATTCAAATTTTACAGATTCCAGTTCTCGAGATGTTGGAAAGTCAAATAAAACCGGCAGTGTCTTCAAAGCATTAGTACCAAATAAGGTTAGTAAACTAAAAATGGGTAGACTATGCATCTTCAATTGTGACCCTCCATCAAATATGAGTTTCAAAACACTATCTACAAATGAGTATTATTTCATATGATAGTACAACAAATCCTTAACATCTTGACATTTGGATTGTAATTCAGCTCTTACAAAAAAGTGAACTGATGAATTTTGTTTATTTTTCACAGACATGACCTATGTGCCTGAGCAATTCATTCCATATATTTTTTTTGCACTAAGTCAAAAGCACCTGTTTTCCAGATTGCCGCCTAAAAAGCTTGTGGGCACGATAATTTATGAACCGTTAGCTGGATTGCATTCAAATTTGGTATGGTTGTTTTCTAGGTATTTCTGATGATCTGATTAGCTTTTGGGATGAATCCATTAAAAACAAAATGGCTGCGGAAAAAAAAAATTGATATGGTGGTAGTGGGGGTCATTTTTTTCTCATTATTTCTTCATTTTGTTTATTTTTTACAGACATGACCTATGTGCCTGGGCAATTCATCCTATATATTTTTTTTGGCACTAAGCCATAAGCGGCAATTTTCCAAGATGACCACCTAAAAAGCTTGTGGGCTCGATAACTTATGAACCGTTGGTTGGATTGCATTCAAATTTGGTATGGCTGCTCTCTAGGTATTTCTGATGATCTGATTAACTTTTGGGATGAATCCATTAAAAACAAAATGGCTGCCGCAGCCATGTAAAAACAAAAATTGGCATGGTGGTAGTGGGGGTCATTTTTTTCTCATTAATTCTTCATTTTGTTTATTTTTTACAGACATGCCCTATGTAGGCAGGGATATATCCTAACCAATCTAATAAACATGTCTGTCAAACTTTTTTCAACTGTTTCTATTGTATTTTTTCCCGTAGATTTCAAATCTGCCAGATACCATTCGAGATTTTGCATATTTAATTAGCTAATTTGCATATTTCCAAAATGACCGCCGAAAAAAAGTAATCGGCTATCAATACAGTTCCGGCAATCCTAGAAATGTGTTTTTTGGCTCTAAGTTCGGGTTTTGAGATCCCATAATGCATTTATGACGACAATATTAATTTTGGGGTCATTGGAAGGTCATAGGTCACGTGACTATTGAAATACAATATCCAACATTCACGTTTTAGCAAAAAGTGCACAACTTGACCTTTTTTGGATAAAATGATGATTTGAATGCCTGATAATATATATTTAATTTCAGAGAGTTACATCTGAAATACACAATACTATATTTATCAATACAAAATGGCCGCCATAATTCAAAATGGTCGCCAGCCGAATCCAAAATCAAGATATCTTAGTTTCTGGATATTATATCTAAGCGATCTTAGTGGCAGAAATACAATGGCAAACATCATTATACTGTCGAATGATTTTTTAGAGGTTTTTGAAGTGTTTCTGATCTCTATAGGTTGATATTTTGGCAAAATTGTGTGATACATCTTAGCCACCATAGTTATGTTTGAATGACTTCCTCCCAGAATGAGTTTATCATCCGCACACTGTTCTGAATTCACATACTAACATGAAATAAAGTTAAACCATATAAATTACATGTGTATGACAGCGACACAATAGGTAAATAAACACCATTTACATTATAATACGGCACTGTTATGTTGTAGGTTATGTAAAACTACTACCCAGGAGGTTAACATCATATTTTCTGGAAAACTGACAGTCTGACACGGCGTGTTGTAAATGGTTGGGCACCTGAGATGATATCTACATATATTTAAGATCACAACCTAGGTGCACAACCTTGCAAATCAATAACTGGAAATTGACAGGAGGCCAATAATGGCGGCCATTACCGAGAAACCTTGATTTGTCAATATATCGGTCAATATTTAAGATAATTTGCTTTTAAAGTTGTCTAAACCTATATTTTTATGGTCAAGGATCAATATAGAGCCAACCCTGAAGTGATTTTATGTCTTCTTAACAAGATAGTACACAAAGCCATGCATTTGATAGTGTGAAATTAATGTTTTGCGCTAGATATTATTAATCTCGTTTGAAAAGAAAACATTTGATGTGATAACAATGGTAAGTTGTTCATTGATTATAAGCTAACATAAGTATTACTCCTTGTTGTGTTACATCACTTGTTACAATAAACACTTCAAAACATAATTAGCCTAATGTTACATCAAACAAAAATTAAGAGAGAAAATAATACTGTCGAAGGAACTAGTGTTTGCAGGAAGCAACATGCACACAACTACATTGTATATCGATTATAAGATTATTGAACGTGAGTGTGCTTAAAAAGTATATGATGCAGTTATGCTATTCAATTATAAGGATTATGTGTTGTGTTGTGCAAAGCTGCATTTGCTTGGGGATCACCGACAGTCACATCATAATTAGCAGGGATTTTCCTTTTCTCACACTAGCAGTTCTTGTTGCAACCCTTCTTGCAGGGATGAAATTTTGTGAATCATATGTGGTGGCGACGGTGGGTTTGTACATGTAGACTGAACAGGAATCAGCTTGCCATTTTCTACAACCCATCCATAGTCCTAAGGCTTGAGGATGGCTTGGCTGCATGCTTTATATGCTGTTGGAAAGCATTTTCATTGGGTGGCATTAACTTTAGCAGTGTTGACTTATTAATATTATTTAGGAACGTTTTGTCTCTGAGCGTATCTATATCACAGCCTTCTCTTGTTGAAATATGAGTTCACAAAAAGCTGCTGTGAGCACCATCATCAGAAAAGTCTACCAGTGTAGTTATATCATTCAGCCAACTTAAACATGCCAGTAGAGAATGAATAGCCGATGGTATCTCGTCCGTTGATAATGTGAATAAATGACAGAGCCCTAAAGTTTGCATGACCCATTGCAGCGGCAAAACTCGTGAATGGATAGCTGTCTTGAGATGAACGAGCAATCACCAAATATACAATGCAATGTATGTGACTGTAATTAGTACACTCTGTTTTATCCACACCTAATTTAGTTGAACAAATGGAAGGATCACTTTGTTCCTCCTGGTACCATGTCTGACATAGAAAAGCAAGAAAGCGAGTCTTGTTGGAAAAACTCTTGAAAACCATATGGATCGCTCCCTGTTAGCTATTTTGCTATGTTGAGCAGAGCTTCTGGTCTTGGTGTGAAAGAAATGGTGTCCAAAGCTGCCATTACTTTGAAGATCATAATTATAGGAAGCTCTTGTCACCCGGGAATGACTAGACTCAGAACCAGAAACCAAAATAGTATATAAGCAGAGCTCCAGATAACATGCGTATATGCGTAAAATACGCATGTAAAAACAGCAAATACTCATTGATAGAAAGTCTGAGGAGTAATATTACTCATGAAATAACTATTTAAATACCCATCATAGTAAAAGAAACAGACAAGATGAAATGATTGTTGTATTTTGTACGTGAGCAATCAGCAGAACTATGTGACCTGAGTGTAAGAAAAAAATGATCGATGAAGCTTTCATGTTGTTGTATGAATAAAAATACTCCTTGTTTATTTTTTCACTCCTCATCACCAATTTCAATGAGTAAAATACTCCTCAAACCAAAAAATTATCTGGAGCTCTGATATAAGCGAAATTGATTCGTCTGACAAGGGTAATGACATTTCTACTCTTTGGCAAATAACACACAAAAAGTAAGTGGTGGAGACATTAACATTAATAACTTTATTGGTCATCATGAATGTAGCAATATGCCTCCATCATTGCTCGCAGAAAACGGAAATAGCATGATATCTGATGATGCCATGGTGCTCACATTGAAATAACGATAGATGTGTATGACCAGGCAAAGTAGCTTCTTGTGAACACATAATCCAACTTCGAAGGCTGTGATATAGCTATATATACTCCGATTCATCAAGTTTTATAATAACAAATCACTGCTGAAATTACTGCCACCCTCTTGCTTTAGAACATCATCTAAAGCGGGCGCATTGGCAACAGCACTTGACAAGTCAGCTTACATCGCCAAGCTTACCTGCCAGCCTGAGGACTATGAACGGGTTGTATAAAATGATAAACTGATCCCAGGTAAATCTACAAACCCACCAAGGCCACCATATATGACACACACAATGACACGTGGCTGCAAGAAGGGTTGCAACAAAAACTGCTCGAGTAAAAGAAGAAAAATTCCCTGCTATGTAGAAGACTGTCAGAGATATCTAAGACCTTGATGACGTGAGCGTGGGGTGATAGGGCATGGTGGGTTACCGCCCGATGTTCTGGGCATGTCCAAGGGATTTACCCTCAGACATGCCCAGACGATCAAAGACTTAGGTTTTGATATGCAATTTAATGCTGAAACACGGAGGCCTTTAGCACAGCTCCGCTATCCTCTGGTCTGATAGTCCTCAAGAGTTCAATATTTGAGGGTAACTCCATTCATCCCACATGAGAGACCTAATTTCAAACACTATTGCCTGTAGTTTAGGCTCAAGCATGGCCAACATCAGTGCCTGTACTGATGCGGGAGCTGCATTGGCACCACTATTGAGTGGAGGAAACAGGCTACCCCGCTGGCAATCCACCACAATATTATAGCCAGCCACGTGTAGGCTGCAGCTTCCCCAACATGCAACAGACGGAACAGATCCCAAATGACCCTCCCCAGGTGGGTGCGAAAGGTACTACTACTAGCAATCATCCCAGTACCCTTTAGACTGACTATGTTATGAAGTGATTATAATACCAAATGCTATATCACTGCAAGGGCTAATACTTATTCTATTATCAAGTTTTTGATCAATAAACATTATCATTGTTATGACATCGAACGCTCATGATGTTTTCTTATCAAAAGTGATTATTAATATACAGTGTGAAACATTATTTCCAAAACATAAAAGCAGAGTTGTGTGTATATAGGCCTACTGGTATACATATTTACAAGACATAACATCACTTCAGGACTGGTTTTATATTGATCTTTGACCCTGAAAATATTGGTCTACACAACTTTAAAAGCAAATTATTTTAAATATTGACCGAGATATTGACAAATTCTAGTTTTTCGGTAATGGCCGCCATTATTGGCTTCCTGCCAATTTCTAATAGTCGATTTGCAAGGTTGTGCACCGAGGTTGTGATCCTAAATGTATGTAGATATCATTTCAGGTGCCCAAACTTTTACAACACGCCGTGTCAGTTTTCCAGAAAATATGATGTTTACCCCTTGGGTAGTAGTTCTGGGTAGTAGTTCTACATACGTTACAAAATAACAGTGCCGTATTATAATGTAAATGTTTTGTCTATTTATCTCTTTTATCGCTGTCCTATACATGTGATGTATATGGTTTTACTTTAGATCATGTTAGCATGTGAATTCAGAACAGTGTGCGGATGTTAACCTCATTCTGGGAGGAAGTTATTCAAATATAACTATGATATAACACAATTTTGCCAAAATATCAAACTATAGAGATTAAAAAGACATCAAAAATCATTGAAAGTATAATGATGTCTGACATTGTATTCCGTGATCCACAAAACCCCAATCTAGACTCTAAGATGGCTCAAATATGATATCTAGAAGCTCAGATATCTTGATTTTAGGTTCGGCTGGCGGCCATTTTGAATTATGGCGGCCATCTTGTATTAATAAATATAGTCTTGTGTATGAGATGTAACTCTCTGAAATTAAATATATAATATCAGGCATTATAATCATCATTCTATCCCTAAAAAGTCCATTTGTGCACTTTTTGCTAAAACGTAAAGGTGGGATATTGTATTTCAATGGTCACGTGACCTATGACCTTCCAATGACCCCAAAAATAACATTGTCGTCAAAATGGCATTATGGGATTTCAAAACCAGAACTTAGGGCCAAAAAACACATTTCTATGATTGCCGTGACTGTATTCATAGCCGATTCTTTTTTTTTGGCGGCCATTTTGGAAATAAGCAAATTAGCTAATTAAATATGCAAAATCTCGAATGATATCTGGCAGATTTGAAATCTACGGGAAAACACACAATAGAAACCGTTGAGAAAAGTTTGACAGACATGTTTATTAGATTGGTTAAGATATATCCCTGTCTAATGTGCCTGGGCAATTCATATTCAAGCAGCCCTCGCCGAGGTGGGCTGCTTACTTTATTCCACACGGTCCGCCGACGCTGCAGTAATTTGTTTTCAAGATGGCTACTAATTATCAACTTCTGCTTCCTCATACTTCACATAGCCATCACATATCACTGGGGAATTGTTTTGGTGACATTTTGATTCCCAGATCGTCAACCCTTCAATTACTATGGCAACTAATGAATAACAACTTGTTAGCGCGTTTCAGGAAAAAGTTTCTATCAGATCTTCTTTCAATTTGGCAAATATGTTCATCTATGTCAGCCAATGACCTGATTAAGTTTTGGGAGCTAACAATTTCAAAATGGCCGTTAAGTGGCCATTTTGAATTTTAATAATTTTGTGATATTTTTACGTAACTCGAAAAAAAAAGAAAAATAGTTGTACCATGAGTATAAAACAAAGTGTAATGTCTCACAGAATAATAACCAGCTAAGTCACCTATAATATGTATAAAGTTTGAATTTATTCCAAATTCAGATTAAAACAACAGATCAAGTCGACTTAGCACATTGTTATTCTCGTAAAAAGGAGCACATATCAGCATATCTTTCCAACACAGGACCAATTCGACTTGACACATTGTTATTCTGGTGTTCTATACTTATGGGCTCTGTTTCTGGGACAAGAACAGTGCAAGTGCACTTAGCGCATTGTTATTCTGAGACTTGTGGAGACAACACAGGGGAAATGCCTAGACTTAGTTCATTGTTTATCCAGGAACAATCTATGCATACTCTGTGTTCCTGGATTAACAATGCGCTAAGTCAACTTGGTGTCTTGTTGATCCCAATTTTGCTTCTGTAAGTCATTTTGGAAGAAAAAATAATACTCTGATAACTTCACTTGATCTACTGTCTAATTCCTATCACTGTGTGTTTCATCAGTATAAGTCCAAGTATACAGGATGATAAGTGGATTTAGCAGACTGTGGTTCCAAGCAAAAAGATCAACACAATTTCGCTTTCAAGTCGACTTGACCCACTATTGTTTTAGATTTGTTGTGCATTTCAGGAAAAACTTTCCAGCAGATCTTCTTTTTATTTGGCAAATATGCAGAGCAATGTCAGTCAATGACATAAAATGGTGGTCTACTGACCATTTTGAATTTTTGAGTAATTTTGTGATATTTACGCAACTCAAAATCAAAGCAAAATAGCTGGACCAAGCATATGGAACAAAATGTGAGGACTCACACAAGGATAACCCATGTGAAATATTGCAGAAATAAAATCCAAAATGGCCGGCTGGCAGTCATTTTAAATTGTTTTTCCTCATTATCTCGGAAATGCTGCATAATAGCTAAAGCGGTGATATAAAAAAAAACTTGAGAAAGTTTACTGACCTATATCAAATTTGAAATGGTCGACTGGCAATAACGGAGGGCTGGTTTGTGTTGGTTTCCGAACAACTCTTTCTAGTTACAGTACTGTTCATTTGAAACTTACGTGGTGAATATTCGCCACGAATTCACACGATTTTAATTCGCAGAATTCGCGATGAATGATATTCGCCGATAACACAAATGATTGGGCGAACATTCGCCATGGATTCTCCGCGAATTCACTGATCGATATTCGCCAGCGATAGAGATAGGTCGGCGAATTCGCGGTAGGGAATTCGTGGTGGGGAAGTCGGCGAATTCGCGGTGAGGAAGTCAGCGGATTCGCGGTGAGGAATTCGGCGAATTCGCGGTGGGGAATTTGCACAAGCCTCTGTGACCCTCTGTGTCTGTTTTAAGTTGACAATTCGCCTCCTTGCATACATAGATAGCAGCATTTTGCTGTTGCATTCCCAGATTCTCCAGGATGAATCATATGAATTCCCTACTGTGAATCCTATTTCCCAATAATAATTCTCCGTGGGGAATTCACCATGGGGAATTTCCTATGGGGAATTCACCATCAGGAATTCCCCGGAGAATCCCAATGGAGAATTCACCACGGTGAATTCACCATGGGGAATTCACCGTGAATCTGATCCCCCGGGCATTCTTCGTGAATTCACCAATTTGCCTGGGGCAAAGAATCAGATTCCCCGAGGGGAATTCCCCATGGAGAATTCTCTTGTGGAGAATTCATGTGAATATTCCCGGTGAATTCCCCGCAAGTTTCAAATGAACAGTACTGTATTTCTTCATATTGATGGACAGAGCCTACAGCTGAGGGGTCCTGCCATCAATTGATGGTTATTTTTTGGGTGGGATAGGCTGAGGTAAGGAAAAAATTGTGCATTGGGTGGAATAGGCTGAGGTAAGGAAAAAATCGTGCATGTAAAATTTACAATTAATGCAGGTTTTTAAAAACATTTTTTTCACGGGAATGAGAGGGGTTGGAGCAATTGTGTTAAAAAAAACACTTGTAACTATTCAAAATTGTGGCTGGTTTTGTCTTTGGGTTTATGTTTGAAAATTTGTTAATTTGCATAATTAAAATGGTACCTAGCCACAAATTTTTTTGCAATTTCGAATTGGCTGCAATGATACAGCATTGTTTATAATCCTATTTTTGGATAGGGAAAAATCTAATGAGGGCGCGCTGTAAAAAAAAACATTAAAGAAAAAACTTTTACCTTTTTTCGGAAAATTAATTCCGTAGACAAAAACTTTGAACCAATTTTTGAAAAAGTTAATGCCGGTGATGAAAAAAGCTACTAAAATAAAAACATAGCCTGAGCAATGTTTTTTTATCTCTTGAAATTACCATGTTTTTTTTCGAAATTGGCAAACATCTAATGCCCGTGCTGTGCAGAAAAATAACATGTTTTGTTTTGTATTGCACATCCTTAATCTTATGCACATGCTCATCTAAAACAGAGAATAAAACATAGTGGCCTAATGCCGTAAATATATATAGCCACCTCTAGTTCATTGCAATTATCTTTATTTGTGGAAACTTTGTAATTTGCCATGATAATATAGCATCCAGTTTTAAGTGTAATTTTAGACGTGTGTATGCCATTATTTTTTTTAATGTTGAGTGATCCTAATGTCAGTGAAGTGAAAGTTGACTTCAAAATTTTTTTTGCAGAATTCATTGCCTAAAAGGCAAGGTAAAGATGGTTGGAAAACTGCAAACAATAAAGAATTAAATAGCAGCACAAATCCTGCTGCAGGTATAAGTTCTCAGGATGCATTGAATGATGTAAGTATATTATATTATATTATTAAGTCTCCACCCACTAGTGGTGGTGGAGACTTATTGTTTTCGCTCAGTCCGCCACCAACGTCACTTGTATTTGCTCTCACTCAAAAATCCCTGCTCGGCTTATTTCTAATTGGCAGTATGCATATTGGCCCTGGGGAATTTGCCTGGTAAATTATTTTTGCGTTTTTCAGTTTCTTCAACAAAATCAAAGATGGTTGCCAAAATCCTATGTCACTCTGTAGAGCTTGAACCGCTTCATGGATTTGTTTCATGTTTGGTTTAAAAGAAAAAATTGTCTGGAAAATTGTTTTTCTTTTTTTTAGCAAAATCCAAGTTAGCCTCCGAATCACATGTTACTCTCAAGAGCTTGAACCGCTTCACTGATTTGTTCCAAGGAAGCACCTTACCTTGGCCATATGCTTAATAGATTTTAGTGTGATTTTGATATCACAATTTTTACGTGGTTAGATTATAGTTGGTGACAGTGATGTATTTCTCTATAATTGATGTATTTTGGCTGCGAAATTATGTGGGGCAGGTGGAGACGTAAGCCTTGCATCTCAGGCAAATCTGGTTCTTCAACATTTCGATGACATAAACGTTCCACTGTCGCCAATATTCATCCGATCTGCACATTTTTTACTCAACACTCGGATTGCCCTGGTTGAGTTTGCAAATATCCAAGATGGCCGCCATGGCCCATCCTTATAAATTGCCGTACACGCTCTACAGTCGCAAATATTCATCCAATCTTATGACTTTTTCTGCTAATTTGATTATCCAAGATGGCTGTTCCTCACAAATTCACGGAAACGCTCTGCAGTCTCCAATATTTATCTGATTTTCATAAAAAAGCTAATTTGCATATTTAAGGTGGCTACAGCTCTTCCAATAGATATTCTCATCATCACTGCAGAGGCAATCAACCTCAAGACTTCTTAGTGTAGAAGGTGGAGACTTTCATATTTGCCATTCAAATATAACATTCAGTTAAATTTTGTTCTAATATTTTCTGTGTCACTGTGGCACATTTCTGTAATTTACTTGGCATACAAAGCACTTTATGACAAAAAGACATTTCTGCCTACTAGTAGTTTATGATTTGTTATTGCTCTAAGATCTTAGATTACTTAAAATGAATTATATTTCTAATGTCAGACCCAGCCAACCTCTGATCTTCTCAGCACAAGACTTGTAACACAGTCCAAGAATGTCGAAGATAAGAAAGGTGATTTTTTGAAAGCAATTAATGACACAAATTCCCATCATCCAGAAGAAAAGTCTATGAAAGAACGTTCACAGCAACAGATCTCCTCAACAAATGTGAGTATCACATAAAGAAAGCTCGTGATTGGATTAACGTCGAGATTTGTGTCTGCTCTGTGACTAGGCCTATCTTAAAAAAAACATTGCTGTTTCGAATCAGGGCATTATTTAATGGCATTGCACCGACCAACTTTGCTATGCCTATAAACTTTACAGTGAGGAAATGTAACTTAGCAAACAGTTACATTTGTCGAATGAAAATTGTTAGAATCAACAGTGTCAGTGAAAATCAGTAAATAAATAAAATGACTAATTACCGCTAGTTCAAGTGCTATTTTTAGGCATTACTGTTGATTTGTAGATCTTGATTGACCACTGTGAAGATTATCTCTTGACAAGAGTATCATATATGATGTTTAAGGCCACACTTATTTCATGATGTGATTTTTATCCCCTGCCCGTTGGGGAATGGGGATCTTCAAGAATTTTTTTCTCAACATTACTCTAATAGATTTCCCTGTCTGAGTTTGAAAATCAGCTAATTTGCATATCCAAGATGGCTGCCAGAGACTAATTTGCATATTCATGATGATCTACATAAATGCTCTCCAGTCGTCAATATTCATCTGACTTTCGCGATTTTTAGCTGCGACCTAGCAGCTCTATAAACACCTTTGTCTGTCTGTCGTCTGTAACACTTCGTTTCCGGGCAATATAGTGAAAGTTTCTCAACCAATCAACTTCTCACTTGGCACTAACACTCATGTGGGTAAGGGCCAGACCTGATTAGTTTTTCATGAAAATCGGCCCATTATCGGCCCTCTGGTGGCCAAAAAAACATAAGAAAATCAGCCAAAATTCAGGTTTCCGGACGCTAATGTGGAAAGTTTTTGACCAATCAACTTCTAACCTGGCACTAACACTCATGGGGGTTGAGGCCAGACCTGATTAGTTTTTCGTGAAAATCGGCACTTTATCGACCCTCTGGTGGCCAAAGAACATATGAAAATCAGCCAAAATTGACGGTTTCAGGACCCTAATGTGAAAAGTTTTTGACCAATCAACTTCTAACCTAGCATTAGCACTCGTGGGGGTTAGGGCCTGACCTGATTAATTTTTCTAGAGAATCGGCCCTCTGGTGGCCAAAAAACATATGAAAATCAGCCAAAATTGACGATTTCCGGACGCTAATGTAAAAAGTTTTTGACTAAAAGACTTCTAACCTTACAATTGCTTTTATGGGCATGATCTGCAGAACTGATTAACTTTCTGAGGATATCGGGCCATTTTTGGAACTGATTTGTTTCTCAGGAAAATCGTCGCAGCTACCAAATCCCCCTGATTTGCACTTGTTTTCTGAACCCTCTTTGGTGGATTGTCCTGTTTGTTTGAGTTTAAAAATTTGCTAAGTGCCATGGCACTTCTGTTATATAGCCTCATCGATGGGGCTATAAAAATCTTTTAATTGTGGAAGGTGGAGATTTTCATATTTGCTATGCAAATATAAGATCTAGTTTTAAATTTTAAAATTACATTCCTAACAACATAGGGATGTACAAGTGAGTTTTTAAAGATGCTACCAAAATTCGTAATGGCTGCCAGAAGTCAACTTCATAATTTTTTTGTGGTCGCAAAAACTCAAATACTTACGTGAGAAATTATTCAAATCTCACCATCACATACCCCACGATATGAAATTATTCAAACTTTACAATCACAGCCCCGCGATAATTATGGAGATGTGCCGGTGATTTTTTTAAACTTTCTGAAATTTTAAATGTCTACAAGTCTACTTTTTAATTATTTGTAGGTGCAAAAACTCAAACCTAATTTATGGCGGGATTCTATAGGACTTCAGGCAGTGTCTGCTAATATGTTTTAAGGACACTGACATTAAGTTAGGTGTCAAATAGCTCTACGTCTGACATTTACATTTGCTGTCTGACATTAATTTCATAATAATAATTACTGGTAGCAGCCAATAATATTAAAGTCCAACCGCACCTAGATTAAGTTCGTAATGTCCGATTAAAATTGACAGTCACCTGCCCGACCTGTCGGATATCATTTATGGATGGATGATGCAGCAATGTTCCCGAATGCAGATGAACAGTCTCGGCACATTTCGGAAAACAAAATGGAGATTAAAACTTGAGGAAATAAAAGAATATCATTTTGAGAACAAAGCACCACATTTTAAGTAAAATCTGGCAGTAAGAGACATTGATAGAACTCTGTTTTCCAAAGTTGATCAAACGAATGCCCACGGACGACATCGTAAAACTCGGCTCTCTGGTATGCCTGCACTTAAATAGCCTTGTAAGCGCATAACCATGCACAAATATATAATTTATAATCCATCTTTAGGGCCATAGTTTATGTCCAATAGCTGGCCACCAATTTTACACACCTTCTATCGTGGCCTGAAATCGTGAGGTATGACAATGTATGTAAACAAACCCACATGTATGGGTACTGAATATATGCCTAGACCACATGGTTCCGGCCGTCTGTACATATAGCGTTGTAAGGGTTAATCATCAGAAAATGTCTGCAACGGCAAGGAAAGTGAGATCCTAATCATTGAAACATTCTTGTCCTGGAAAAAATTCTGATGTCTGGTAAACTAGCAACTTTACCAGACCTGTAACTCGGGTAAAAAAAATCACTAATTTTATTGGCTGTGGTAGTTCATCTGACAATTGCACTTCCAAATCTTTGTTGACAGATGGTCCAACATATTTTCTTGTTTGTTACATTCCTAATTGCTAATATAATGAAATATTTATTATAATGTGAAGCAGGTGTTTCCGATGTTGTGTTCACGCTACCCACACATTCTACACAGAATTTGTCTTGAGAGATAATTGTATTGGAAATATTTAACTGCACATTTTATTTTGCTAAAAAATTTCAGGTATGTGCTTCTAATGCTGTGGAAAAAACATGCATTAATAATTCACAACAGCATGATGATTCTCTTGTAAATGGTTTTGATGATCTCAGAGTGGACGCACATAACGATGTCTACTTGTCAAATTCTCTGGAAGAAGAACAAAGGTTAGATATGTTGTGTTTTGTGTACGTTTGAATGCTAAGCCATTACACTCTTTAGCTCCCGCCGTCACCGTAGGTGAGACGGAGGGAGCTATGGATTCCGCCTCCGTTTTCTTCTTTTGCCTATAACTTTGTAAGAAAATAAGCTAGGATAACAATTTTTGGTATGTGGGTTACTTCCAGGTGTATAATGGACAAGTTAAAATATTTTAAATCTGAATTCAATACACAAGGTCACAGAGGAGAAATGATGTTATGGCGTTGGGATGTTGGGCCGTTAGGATGACCGCCTATCGGCCATTATTCACTTTCGCATGGTCGTTATTTGATAAACCGTACTAGATGGCTAGACCATTACTATAAAACAAAATGTGAGATTTCAGGAGAGGATGCATCTTGAATAATTTCGACTTGATCAAATTCAAAATGGCCGCCTTTAGGCCATTATTCACTTTCACATAGCCGTTATTTGGTAAACCGAACTCGATGGCTAGACCATTACTATAAAACAAAATGTGAGATTTCAGGAGAAGATTCATCTTGAAAAATTGAGACTCGATTAAATTCAAAATGGCCACCTATCGGCCATTATGCACTTTCACATGGCCGATATTTGGTAAACCGTGCTAGATGGCTAGACCATTACTATAAAACCAAATGTTATTTTTCGGGGGAGGATGCACCCTGGAAATTTTTACCTCGATAGGCCTGATATCAGGCAAACTGTGCTAGATAGCTAGACCATTACTATAAAACAAATAACTAGTATCAAACAAAATGTGAGGGTTCGGGGGAGGATGCACCCTGAAATTTTTTAACTAGTTTATATCGAATTCAAAATGACCGTAAATCAGCCATTATTGACCTTGATTGGCCTTTTTTTTTGGCCTTATTTTATTATTTACATTAACAGATTAAGGGAATGACCAAATTGTGTATATGACCAACACTAAGAATAACCTGTAAACACAAATCTAAATGAATGTCACTGCAGAACAAAAATCATGAACAATATTGTATGATATCCTTAAGAGAGTTGGCATCTTTTCAACCACAGCAATGGCCTCAGTGACACCTAGTGATGTACATTTTCCATGAGGCTACACATTTGGGTGACGCTTGCTGCAGAGGTGCCAACCCTTCCGATTTTCGCGGAATACTTACGTTTTTTATGCTTTTTTTCCGCTATTAAAATAACCATTAATAATCTTCCGATTTTCAGCATTCTGCTGCAATTTTTTTGGTTATATTGGTATGCCATTTATTTTCATTTACATTGAAAAATAGGCCTACTGCCTTGTATGGTAAGCCTACATTCTCAACCCTAGTATATTATTACATCTCTATGTGGTTGTTTAATACATGTAATAGGCCAATAATGATGACAGGAGGTCGAGTGTATTACGAAATTCATCCCAGTGCCTAGACGCATGTTGCCGGCTTGGGTTAGATTGCCTGGGCCTTCCGATAAACATGGATTGTTTAATATCATCACGCGATCATAGCTGTTTTCGTAAGATTGATGTGCTATACCAATTGTCCAACAGTATTATTGTGTTTATCTGCATGGACAACCTTACATGTATATAAAATCCAATGTTGCAATGCAATAAATCAAACTCCAATATGTGTTTTCGCGATAAAAATGGCGGGAATAACGACGGCAATACCACCGTTTTTTCTGACATACATGTAATACACGTTAACATTTACTTGTGGGCACGATAACTTAAACAAGTTTTTCATGTATCCTTGCCAAAATTGCATGTTACAAATGACCAACTCTCAGACAAGTTAAATAAAAGCTGAAAAAAATTCAAAATTGCCGATTTATTGTGATTTTTCATATATTATGTCAATAATTTGACCTTGTGGGCGCGATAACTTAAAAAGTTTTTCATGTATCCTGTTCAAATTTGTTATGCATGTTATTAATAAGAATTTCTCGGACAAGTTCGATAATGTCTGAAAAAAAATTAAAAATGGCCGATTTATTGTGATTTTTTGCATTTTACGTCAATAATTTGACCTTGTTGGTGCAATACCTTCAAGTTCAATAATGGCGGCGGGCTATTGTTGAGTGTGCTCTTGTTAATATTTATTTTACCGCCTTCCCTCATTACATTTTATCTTTTTCTGATCTAAGACAATGATCTTAGTGGCCCAGCTTGGGGAGCAAACAAAACACTAGTGATAATTTTAAATAACATCATTGAAATAGTCTCTAATTTTTCAAAATATTTCAGGAAACACATTTTTTTGGGAGGGGGGAAGCCGTATCAAAGGAGTTCACAAATGAGGTCCGACCACCATTCCGTGATACTGACAAACTTTTGTGGCAGAAGGGCAAATTCACTTAACTAATTATTTTTTTGATGATCTGTTTCAGGTTATTGAAGGAGATGGGATGGAACGAGATGGACAATGAGGATGACTACATAATCACTGAAGAGGATGTTCGTGAGTTTCAGAAAATGAAAGAGGTGATTTACTGTCACGTGTTTTAATCTCCCACCATCAGTGAAGATACGTTGTACTGTCCGTACGGATTTGGATTTTTTTTGTCTTTTCCGAGTCATATCCGAGATATAGCTTAGAAGATGTGTGATGCATTGTTACCATATACATTTATTATTATTTGGAATGACTGATTCTCAGGGGCTCTAGATGCAGGGTTCGTACACTCCCTTGAAAAACATTGATTTTTAACCCTTTGTTAGCTCCCGCCGTCACCGTAGGTGAGACAGAGGGAGCTATGGATTCCGCCTCCGTCCTGGTTTTTATCACTTCTTTTGGCTATAACTTTGTAAGAAAATAAGCTAGGACTACAATTTTTGTTATGTGGGTTACTTCTAGGTGGACAATGGACAGGTTAAAATATTTTTAATCTGAATTCAATACGCAAGGTCACAGAGGAGAAATGATGTTATGGCGTTGGGATGTTGGGATGTTGGGCCGTTGGACCGTCTGTGAACATTTCCTTTCCGCAGCATATCCCAGAAAATACTTGTCCGATTGTCTTCAAATTTTACAAACAACACCTCTAGGGGGTCTAGTTGTGCCTTTTGGGGTATAAGAGCTTTGACCTACTTTTGGTTCAGAACTATGACCTATTTAGATGTTTTGACTTGCACTTCTTTTCCGGAGCAGATCTCGAAAACTACTGGGCCGATTACAGTCATATTGCACATACATATTCCCCAGTTGTGCCTTTTCAGGGTTTTTTACCTTGAAGTTGACCCAGCACTTTGACCTAATTTATAACATCAGTAAATCCGACTGAAATATTTTGCGGAATATCATGAAAACCGCTCAAGATAGCTACACCATTACTATAAAACAAATTGTAATGTTTCAGGAGAGGATGCATACAGAAAAATTTTAGGTCAATAAAATTAAAAATGGCCGCCTATCTGCCATTATTCACCTTGACAGGCCTGATATTTCGTCATATCATGAAAACGGCTCAAGATAGCTACAGTATTACTATAAAACAAATTGCAAAGTTTCAGGAGAGGATGCATTTTGAAAAATTGCGACTTGATCAAATTCAAAATGGCCGCCTATCGGCCATTATTCACCTCGACAGGCCTGATATTGGGTAAACCGTGCTAGATCGCTAAACCATTACTATGAAACAAAATGTGAGATTTGAGGAGAGGATGCATCTTGAGAAATTTTGACTGTCCCCATCAAATTCAAAATGGCCGTCTCTCGGCCATTATTCACTTTCACATTGACGATATTTGGTAAACCGTGCTAGATGGCTAGACCATTACTATAAAACAAAATGAAGGTTTTCGGGGAAGGATGCATCCTGGAAATTTTAAACTCTTATTGAATTAAAAGTGTCCAACAATCGGCATTATTTACCTCGATAGGCCTGATATCAGGTAAACCGTGCTAGATAGGTAGACCATTACTATAAAACAAAATGTGACGTTTCAGGAGAGAATGCATCTCAAAAAACTTCAACTCGATTAAATTCAAAATGGCCCCCTATCGGCCACTATTTACTTTCACGTGCCCAATATTTTGCAAACTGTATTAGATGGCTAGACCATTACCATAAAAGAAAATTGTGAGGTTTTGGGGGAGCAGTGCTGGTGGTTTGAAAAATAGTGGCAGCGTTGGCGCTGGCCGCTCGCCACTTCGCCAAATGTGAAGATATTTGCCATGTGGCGAAAGATTTGTGATGTCTTTAGCCACAGTGGCGAATACAAAAACGAAATGATCTTGAGCCGTTTTCGCGGTAAAAATCGCAGAAAAAACGACTGCATTACCATCGTTTTTTTTAGAGAAACATGGCTTTATTTGATTTTTTTAATTCTCAATCGATCCTCCTAGTATAGTATCTTTCAATTTTGCCGATCTATAAATATAGCAATAATAGCCTATATTATAGACTATATTCAACACAAACTATGTTTGTTTACATTCTCAACAAAAAAACAAAATGGCGGACGACCACGGCGTAGGCCTATTCCTGTGATCTGTCCAGTTGATAATATGATGTTGTTTTATACACACTGATCATGTGATGTTTATAATGTCACTGTATCACAACCTTTGTGTTATGAGTTATTTTGTAGCTGCATTCAATAATTTGTGTTTTACATTGTATTACCATCGGGCCATTGCAATGGATTAATCGTTTTGCCTGTCACTGACACTGTGTCAGCGGTCAGCCTATTAGCCTCAACAGATGAAAGAACTTGTGGTAGAACATTCATGAATAAGCAATTCTTCAAATTCATTAAGAGCTAACACCTCGCTGGGACAAAACTCCTTTTTGTACAAAGCTAAATGATTAGTCTGGTCGGCCGCTCAGTACATTCCCTTTGCCTGATACTCCATTAAGGAGGAATGCGAAGTCATCAATCAAAGTGATTATTTGTCAAGAACAGGAAACGTTTAACACAGGCTCATGTGGTCAGTGTAAAAAAACTGACTCCACACTGCTGCTGCAGTCACGTTATCCTTGCCTACCACTTGGAAGTTTTTCATAAAATAAATTTGTGGTTATTTATTCGCTAAATAAAGACTAAATCATGAACTAGTTCAACTTAAGTAGTTATTTTCCTGTGGTAAGATGCAAAATCAATAGGCCTACGAGACCAGTATCACCAATATTTTGGATACTGGGTACATGATTTCATTGTGGCTACAAGAAAGAAAATGTGGCTAAAACTTTTCAGAGGTTTTAGCCACAGTGGCCAAGACATTTTTCATCCTACCGCCAACACTGTAGTGGTGTGTGGAAAATCACACTCCTTGAATGAGCAAGGAGTGTGATCAAGGAGTGTGATTTTCACTTCACTAAGTGTTGCCTTTGTATCTGTACATTGTACAAGGCCTGCTGTTTTTCCCACACCTCAATTCTGTTTTAGACGTCTGATGGCATGTGCGTGTGATCACACGCCTCATATCACCAGCACTGGGGGAGGATGCACCCTGAAATTTTTTAACTATATCAAATTCAAGATGACCGTCATTCAGCCATTATTTACCTCGATTGGCCTGATATTGTGTAGACCATTACTGGGATACTGATTAGGATCAATAATTCCAATGGAGGTTTGCAATCTCTGACAGACTGTTTAGTTCTTATCTTACTGTTAGACTGAACCTCTTAGACCTAGTTGTCTTGCGTCTTGATTTTGACCTAGCCTAGAACTACATTAATAACCCTACACAAAATTGCTTAAATCAAATTCTAATTCGGAGCGGGAGCTCCTGGACTTATGTAGTCTTGTTTTCAAGGCTTTGTAAAGCATTGAAACTCGCCATATGAAATTTGGACTTGAAAATAATTGAAAAGTTTCACCAGCACGCAAGTGATAGTGATGGAGTACATGCACAAAATATGTGATAATCCCCACTCAGATTCTGTACCTGTAATGTGCTGGCACATGTAACCAAACTCCTGGCAGTACTACAATGTATGGCAGCCAAAGGTATGGCAGATGACACAGACTGTGGATGGTCAGTCTAATATGCCCATTTTAGTGGTAACTTAAAAATCAGAAATTTAAGCATTGAAAAGCCTTTTAAATATAAAAGTCCTAAATTTCATACTTGGCTATGTGTAAGAACCCTGCAGATGTGCCATATTTTGAACCGTCACGTCAAGCATAGTGAGATAAAACAATATTGTGAAAGAAAACAACTGAGCTATTTCTGTGGTACCATACCTGTTAGGAATTATTGCTTTGCAAACCAAAGTACTGTATTAAAAATTTTTTGTAAAGTTAGGAATAATTGTGTTATTAAGAAACGAATGTAAAATTGAAAATTTTAACTCGTTTTAATGATATTTTTTTTAAAAAAGCTGGAATAAAGAACAAAAATGCTTGATTTGATAAAAGATATGCATTATTACATTTATAAAATGATATCATTTATCGTTAAGCCAAGACTTTGGTGCTGTCTAAAAAAATTGTTGTTATTTTTACCTAACAATTTCATGTCAGCACTCTATACTCCCCAATATTTATCATATCTTCACAAAAGACAGATTTAGCTGATTATGTTCAAAAATAGGCTAATTTGCATATCCAAGATGGCCACGACAGTAAGAGTATTTTTTGATTAATTACACTGACTGTTTAATTCGAAGCTGTAATATGGAAATAATGTTCACTTTGGAAATTTTCAGATTGAGCAGCAAAGAAGTAGTCTAAAACGGGTTTTGCCAGATACATGGAGCCCGCAGCACTTGCCAGTCTTTCAAGGTGTTGTAATAGATGATACAAATGACACCCTCTCTAGTACATCAGAGGAAAGTGACCTGACAGTGAATTGATGCATGTCCTATTCTTGAAAAGTGCTTTATTTGTGGTGTGACTCCTAATCGTCCCTTTTGTATTGTGAGATTCTGTCTATTAATAAACTAGTGGGAAGGTTCTTTGCATCTACCATATACTTGCAAAAAGATCTCTCATCTTATAATATGGGAAAGATCAATGTGGTACAGAAATGTGTGCCATACCTATTGTTTCATTTATTAATGCATATTTGTTTTGCATTCTGGCAGTAGGTGATATTTCATGAGAAATTGTGATTTCATCTTTGATGTGTGCAGATGCTTATCAATCCTCTGAAATGACTATATTTCTAGCAACGAGGTCTATCAATAAAACTGTGGCATTCCTTGGAATGTTTAGATGAGGATGGTTTTTGAGCAAAATGGATATCCTGCTCTTTAGTGGCCATTTTCTCAACCCTATCAAACTATATACTTATGCATGTACAGTGTAATATTGTGAATAATTATTTTCTGAAGAAAACAAAATGCAGCACAGGTGGAAAATGAGGTGAAAAATACATCAACTCTCATATGAAATAATTGCCTTTATGTGACCCCACCTAACTGGATTAGGAGGTCACAGCCGGTGATAATTTATGAAATGTTGAAGGAACTGTTTCATTTCAAGAAAATGCTATATATTTTGGGTACAAAAGACGTCTGGTTTTGTTACATAAGTTGTGTATTTGTTTAAGCACCCCAAAAGCAAAGCAGATCATTTTTACATGTGTTGAAACGAATTGCTAGTCCCACGGTGTTCACTATAGATTTTTGTGAACAATTTTGTTCCTTTTCTAATTCTACTAAAGTTTCGTCAATTGTTTTTAATTCATTTTGTTATAATATGGTAATCACAATTTGAACACAGGCACTTGTAGTTACTAGTGCTAATTGTTTGACACATGGACGCATGTAGATGTATATGTAAGCTATTAGGCTTTATTTTTTGGAATAGTAGATTCACTATTATAACTATCAGATGTTTTACATGATAAAAAATGGCTTGACATGTATTTTTGTTACATACCTGATATCTTCCATCACTCTAAAAAAAATATTGCAAATAGTATTTAGTGTACACATGTGTCTGTGTGACTGTTTACAGAATATGTAGTCATTGAATAATCTTTCTGAAGAATGAAAAAGTGTTGACTATTTTATATTCTGAAAAAAAAAAGTTTTTTTATTGATGTATATAAAGGATTGGTTTTCATTTGAAACTTATTTGATAAAAGTGAAAAATAAATTCAACTATTTTAATCTATAATGCCACACATTTAGCTTTGCTTACATATATTCGACACGTGTTCAAATGGAGACATTAGTGAGAAGCGCTTATATATCATATAATATACAATGTTGATTCTGGGCCACAGGATTGATAAACTTACAGATTTACCCATGGGAATTTAAATATTTACACAGATGAAAATGCATTGGTACATAAATTTATCTATGTACGTACAATTCTTTCGATTATATTAGGCTACATTTTGCTTTTTGAAGTTGGCTAGACCAAAACTGCATTGTAGACTTAAGTGAATGGTTCTCATGTGTTATGAATGAAAATCTTCCAAACAAACAAACATTGACCCAATGTTGTTTTGATATTGGTCCAGCATCTTAGACGGTAGGCCAACAACAAAACAACATTGGATCAATGTCTTGTGTTTGTTGGACTTAATATCGAGCAATCAAAGCAGCTGGCAGTGTCAGTGTCAGTTTTTCTTGCAAAGTATCAGTTATGGCATTGTGAGGTCTTGCCTTTTCATTTCTTTCTTTTTAATTATAATTGAGCAATATATACCTTACTATCCATTGAGCTTGTGTAATTTCCAGAATCAACATTTTTGTGATCAAATTTACATAATTTTACATTTAGACTAATAGTAATTGTGAAAATGAGTTATCATGTTTATTGACCTATTGGAGCAAAGCAAAAAATATAATTGTTATAAACACACATTAACATAAATTGAACTTTGTTTGAAATTGTTCATTGTAGTGCATATCTGATTGGCTTTCATTCTCAATGCCAGAACAATATTTTATTTTTACCAAGGAAGTTACACAAGCTTGTAAAATTTCTAAAACATATATATTAATCATAAAATTGTGTATTTGTTAGTTAAATACATAATATTCAGCACCTTCCTAAGCTGGTGGCTTTTTGAACGTGACGTTTGTTAATAATTTACAAAGCTCACATTTCTTCTTGATTTTATCAAATTTTAAAATTAACAGTATTCCTACATATCTTTAGAAATTATTGAACATTGTTTCATTTAAAATTACTGAAAGGCATATTGTATTTTTCAATAATTCATACACCGTCACATTCTTACAAAAACTTATGAAACATTGCACAGGCAGTTTAAAAATTATTACTTAATTTTTTAATGTTTTTTTTTATTTGCTTAACACATTTACTTCATTGAGCTGCACATTAACTGGTGAATTTATCTTGATTTTTCATGGATTGTTCTCAAATTTATCTGTTAATGATGAGACCTCAGACATTTTTAAGTATTACACATTTGCATAACCTCTAAGGTTTCATAGATCCTCCTCAAAATATTCATGAGTGATGCTGAAGATTAGTTTCAAGACAAGTTGATGCTTGCAATAAAATGGCAAATCTTCACTTTACCTGATTTTTTGTTAATTTTACCTTTTAAAGGTTTAAAATGACATTGATGTACTGGTTAAGATGAGGTCAGCTGTAGATATCAGAAGGAAACACCCGTAGGCCATCAGGAACATGTGATCATTGTCACAGTAGACAATCTTACCAGTTTTGATGGTGACAATATTAGATGACTAACTTCGGAAATATTTTGGCATCGGGCTATTCCTCAGTGTATGAACTAATGGAGACAATAGTTCGAATCTCTGGTTAATATTTTCTTTAACTCAAATTTCCAGTTTTTGAGGCAGCAAACTTAAGGAAAAAATTACAAAAGCACATGTGCAATTATGAGTCTCATATATGTTTATGTTATGTGCATACAAAGCATGAGATATGGGATGTCTTAAAGCTCCTTTGCATAATTGGGACTAAAGTAAATATTTTAAAAATGATATGAAGTTTATCTTAGCAATTGTGAATTTTTTGTATGAGAAGAGTATTGAAAATGCTTATTAATTTTTCATGCTACTCTTATGACGCAAAACATGTGACTTTTTGATTCAGATTAAGAAATAGGTTTAATGAATTGCGATTGTGGCTGTCAGTTGTAGCATAAATATTGTGCCTTAGATAATTCTATTTGACATTCTTAAAGCAATACAAGATTGCTATATTTCTCCTGAGATGTGCTAGCATAGTATTGTATCATTAAGGGAATGTTGAATGAATATATAGATTTATTAATTATTCATACAGTGTTAAACTGATGAATCACGTTAAAGTTTGGTATGAATACAGTTAAGCATTGCAACATTTAAGTACTTAACTATCGTTGGCCAGAATAATTTCAGTGGTGTTTACTTGCTATGTTAACCCTTGTGCTGCTATAACCATATATATACAGGTTCAAGCTTCAGATCAATAGAAATATCACTAATTTTGATGAAATAGTTTTTGGTAGATGCTTAGTTAGTGCAATAATTTAATATTGGAGATGTCTATTTTTCATAAATATTAATATTTTTCGTCATTTGAAGCTGGAAACTGCGTTAGCAATTCCAGCTTCAAATGAATGACAAATAGAAGCAAACAATTCAGCAGCACAAGGGTTAACACAATCAAAATGTATGTCACAGCATAACTATCACATTATTGCCTGGCTTATAATCACTTATAAATCACCATTTATTTTTCACTGGCAAAATTTAATTGTTGAATTTGTTCGTTGTGGCATGGCTTATTTTTATCTGGATCCCCTGCTACTGGGTAATAATGATTAGAGGACTGATTATCCCTTAAAGTGATATTTACGACTATTGTCGTGTTTAAATATATGATATTAGAGCTTTATATGACGGTTTTGAAAGGTTATCTGTATCATAAGTTTGCGAGATTGACAAAAATTTGGACTGAATTTTCATTCACTTGAAGTCCATTGCCAGTGGGTGTAAATTTTAAATCACTATTATATAGCACTTTGAATGGTTAATAGATTTCCATGAAATATCATATTATTTTATCATGTGTTAAATGTTTAATGGAAAATCTTAACGTAATTATTTTTTAAAGGGACATTTATGGTAATCAACATTACTTGTAGGCAACAAACCCGTTCTTGTTTTTATTCAATCAGGCCAATAGTGCCATGACTATGCGGAACTATAATCAATTTACTTTTCGTCAATTCCTTAAAAAGTTCTCAATTTGCAGTTTATATATATTTCATATGAATAACAATTAGACTGACAAGAGATATCAGCCATGGAAATATACATAGCCTGTACTGTCAAGAAGTTATAAAATAGTGGGCTTTCTGATATAATAACATCTAAAAAATTAAAGTACTGATCGGTAGTACAATTTAATGTGGGTTTATACACACAAGCTCAATAATAAGTGTTGTCTCTATTGGCGTCACAAACAGCTTGTCAAACAATGATCATAGCATCCCCTCTCCAGAGTAAACTAAGCGTGAAGAAAAAGTACCAAGAGATTTGTGGATGCTTTCTACAAATCACATTCTTTTCACTGCCATTTAGTACAGTATGTTGATCCCTGCCAAGAAGTAGAATTAAATGTACTTTCAGATTGCATCACCATTACATATCTACCTACCGCTATTCCAGTATTTGCTTGGTAAGGGGGGCTATTATTGTTCACTTTGGCACCCTTTATGACAGATACGTTGACCTTTAAATCTTCCATTTTCGGAACATAATAATATTTAGCACCTCAAGGGGGTCCAGATGTGCCTGCTGGGGTAACTTTACATCCTACTTTTGGTATTTGAGTTAAATTAGACATTTTGTCACACACTTTATTTCTTGAGCATGTCTATAAAACTACTGGGTTGATTGGGTTATTGGTACAGCACTTTGGCCTAATATATAATGCAGTATATTCATATTGTTAGATAATTACTAGAAAAAACTATGTGAGATTTCATGGAAGGATGAAGAACTACTGGTAGATAACTTGAGGTCATCACAGCCATTTCAAAAAACAGAAATTCCTTGTAAGCTAATCTTAAACCAATTGCTCTAACTCTTTTTAAAGCTCTCGACAAGTGCAAAAATAAAGCCTGTACTTTTATCATTTTTTGTATTCCACTTAACCTCCCCCCCCCCCCCCCCAAAGTTATTCCTTACTAATCAAGTAAACACTCTGCAGTTGCCTTACGAACAGTCTCTGATGGGTTACCACGGTTAGGTACAAAAATTGATCAATTTGTATATCGAAGATCGCCATCATGGTTCTAATTCTCAATTCAACTAAATGGTCTACAGTTGCTGATATTTATTCGATATTCTTCCAATTTCAAAGACGTCCGATGATGAGTTTGCCTTGAATATATCCCATCTCTACTGCATTGGCATTCAACTTTTGAATGTGGAGACTTTCATATTTGTCATGCAAATATCAAATCTAGTTTCTTTAATATGTGGGTAAAAATAAATTGAATTCGCACAACTCTAAATACATTTATTTGAGCTCAAAGTCGTCTGTTTCGTATTAAAATACATTGTATGTCAAATTTCTGTAAATGCAAAATCATTTCTATACTAGATGAGAGCGCCGTGGTCTTGTATTATAACTACAAAACCAACATAATTCCTGTTAAAGGTGTTCCTGGTTTCGCGCACATGGAGAACCATGCAATTCAGAATGACCTTTTCCATATTTGGAAAATCATGGAATTTGGGACTAATCATCGAGAGTCTTGGGAATCGGAAAATGACTTTGAACACATCATTGTGATAAATAAAGCTCAATTTTATTTTGACATATTTTTGAATGATTTGGATATTTTGTAATAAATGCACCTAATGTATATGCACCTAATGATTGAGTTCATCGATGCATAGCCATGTGGCAGAGCGGCGAATATGAATTGTTTTTCTGACAATGACATATAGGTCTACGTGATAGATATCCACATTTTTTTATTGTAATATAGTCAAAATCCAAAAATCGCGCCGAAAACATCATGGAAAACCAGGGAATTTAGGAACCCTGTGTTGTCTATTTGACTTATTGTTCTGGCGTTTTCTATTTGTTGTCTATTTTTAAAAATTGGTTTATTTGCATATCCAAGATGGCCGCTATATCTGATTAATTGTTTGCTAAGTGACGGACATTTGCATATCAAACATGGCTTCCACAACAAGTCCGCGGAAACACTATACATTCGCCTATCTGATCTTAGCAATTTTTTTCCGAACTGATCAGTATGGAAAGACTGAAATTTTCATGTTGAAGAACCCTTCCACATCATTTATTAACTGAACACCCCACAGCCTTGATAATTATTTGAACTTCACAAAACATTTTTATTTGATAATTGCTTGGGTAATTAAAGCTGAAACGTCCAGCTGTAAGCATTAGCTTGTCAGCACACTGTGTCAATGTATGTACCAGGTACGTATGTGTTTTTGTCTGCATGTAGTGCAAGCCCCAGATTTGACATAGAGTCAGTTCGCTGTAGGTTGTGAAGAGGATTTGTGAACAGATAATTTGAACACTGTTATCAGCTCTGAATTTTCTTAATTGCTCTTAGTCATGTACCGTAACTGTAATAAACAGTTTTTCCTTGTCAATGTTTAGATACGTATTTAGTTTTGATATGAGCAGGATGTGGATGTCGAGAAAAAAAAAAGTACATTTGCAGTCGAAGATAATTTGCTACCGATGCCGTTCAGACGTATGTCTTTCATGTTGTTGGCGTGAATAGGGTGTGTTTACATAGGCGTAACGGTGAGACAATTAGCGTCAGCACTTCAATACGATTGAAGTTAATGTCATAGCACATTTTGCATGATATCGTTTGTCATGAACTATTGGTCCGTGCCGATTACAACATTTAAAAGTAAATGTGATTTTGTCATATGCTAACACATCAGAACTTGTAAGAACAATAAAATAAAAATTACCCATCTTTATTTCCACATATGGGCTATAGACCATAGGCTAGATATAGAGATGAAATTCCCGTGCTATGATGATGTTTAGACTTTCTTTCTTGAATATGTTTATACAGATACTACATAGTAAATACAATATGTCACAACATTTGATCAGACGTGTAATGTACATTACACGGATCGACTCTGTGAATGCAAACTGTAACGGCGCCGCTGCATAGCACCTGTAAAAGTCGCACTTCCTTTTCGTTAACACTGGTGTTGTGTTACTTCACACAAGTTTGCCTTTAATCTAGATGTGGAACGAACATTACGCCAACCATGTAAATGCAATCCATACCGGTGCCGTTGAATAACACCTGTAAAAGTCGCACTTCCTATTTTAATTAGTGTTGTATTTCTTCAAATACTATTAGGATATCGACTCACTTAGGCTATTTGTTTTTATTTTTTAATATATATTTTTTAAACTTGTTTGAAGCGTGGGGATAGGCCTATAGGTCTATTATAGCAAGGAACAGGTCGCAAGCATGCATCATCGATATACGAAATACATATTAAAAACATAATTAGGTTAATAGCCTACATACTAATGAAATACTGTATATAATTTCGACCATAGCCTATAGTCGTAATTATATATTTCATTAGTATGTATTATAATAGGCCTATACTATAGCATGTCACGCAGTTTATTCAGTGAGTATAAGTGTAACTAGATATATGCTACGAGTTGGTAGGTTTAGAATCGATAATGGTACGAGCTGGTAGAAAAAATGGTACGAGTTGGTAGGTTTGGAATTTTTAATGGTACGAGTTGGTCGGTTACGAGGTGTACATGGTACGAAGTGTCTAGAAATCATTTGTTGTACGTGTATTTCAAATATACATAATATTTTACAACTTGAACGGTTACTGTGAATATAAAGGATTATCAATTTTATGAGTGTCTGAGCTGATAACAATGTTCAAATTACCTGTTCACGAAGCCTGGTCTGAGGCAATTGTTGGAACCCAACTGACTTTGTGCTAAATCTGGGCGTTGGACTACTTGCAGAGAAAAACACAGTGGATTTATGTAGGCCTACATGGTACATATATTGGTACAGTGTGCTGACAAGCTTATAGTTGTACATTTCAGTAGACCCATAAAATAGGCATTCAAATCAATCAGAAAGACATTTCTGATGATTTCAAATTGAAAAAAACATGGTTTATACAAAAATATTTCAACGTTGTAGGAGTTAAGCTCTCTTCCATCCCCCGCCTCCTCCCCCCACCCCCCCCCCCTCCCTCCTGCCAGCTTATTGTTGGCTCGCCTTTTCTCACTCGCTTTACTCTCTTGATATTTGGACAATTACCCTTGGGGAATTCTGTTGTTAGGCTTTTTTCTAATCAGCCCATTGGTCAGCAATTTTGCAAGATGGCTGCCCCATATCTCCTTTATGCATTAGCCCGGAGACCGTAATTGCAATCAACTTGATATTTGGTAGGTTGTTTCTTTATACATAGGCAACTCTGGGAAAAATTTCCACTCAAAATAGGTGCATGGCAGCCGATTTAAAAAAAAAAGGCTTTCAACATGGTTCTGTATCATGAAGAATTATGTTTGACCTCTGGTGAACTAGAGGGGTCAAACAGAGGTCAATGTCACTTAAAAGAGTATGGCTTGAATGATATGCAAGATATGGCTATAGTTTATATAATGCATCAGTACAGGAAACCATACTATAGGTATCCAGTAGTATCTACATATTTGACCGCTGACAGTATAATTTTTTGTATGGCATCATTACAACCAGGGGGGGGGGGGGGGTAGGCTGAATGCGGTGCTTTTTTACCCCTTGGCCGGAAGGGGTTTCGTCGTCCCCTTCGTGCGCCGTCTCCGCTGCCGCCGCACGCACTCTTTTGGCTACTACACCAACATGGTGCAACAGATTAAATTCATAATTCATGCAAACATTCAACCCCTCCCGGCACTTTTTTTACCCAAGGCCACCTGATTAGAATTTCAGCTTTATATAATCAAAATGACCGGCACCTGGCGACAAATTTTTTTTCAACTTTTTTTTTCAGAATTCCCTCGAAACCTGGTATAGGTTTTCGGGGTCTGCGAGTCTAATTAGTATTGTCCGTTTTCATGTGAGACTGAAAACGAGGCTGCGGCGGCCATTTTGGTTTTACCAATATTAATAAATCGTTCTTATTTTCAATTAATTGCCTTGAAACCTGGCATATATAGAGTCACTGCATGAGCCGAGAGGTATTTGAGTGCTTGCACAGTATTTTCAGGGTTCGCGATCATCTGGTTACTCTTCGTAGCATTGGAAATGTGTTAAGTTTCCAGTTGCTACAGATATTCCTAAATATCCCCATCTCTGCTACATTGGTAATCAACTTTTTACTCTTTTGAGACTGTCCATAACTGTTATAAGGGTGTGATGATCAGTGATCGAATTCCTAACGGGCGTTTACAAATCTTGATGTTTAAACAGTCATTTAATTCCCAATAATAGTGAATTGATCGGCTGATAAATAGATTAAAAACTACTATTGTCGTGATTAAAAGGCAAAGGGTTAGTTGTATAAGTTGTAGAACACCTTTATATTTACCATCTAAATATAGCATCTAGTTATTGAATTGCTACGCTTGCCTTCAACAAATAATATACATACCGTACACTAGAATTGTTGCCGGAATAGGCCTATAAATTTATTTTTTTTAGAAAAAAACCCCAAGAGCTGTCTCCTCTTTTATCAGCCAAGCATCCAATGTTCGCAATATTATTTCAATTGAAAGGAAATCTCCAAGTAACCCACTTACTCCTATTCTTCAGGACCACTGTCAAAATAACTGAAAATCAAATTGGTGTGGCCTTATGCAAATATTTGTATTTCAAACTACTCATGTCTTAAGGTTGATTTCAAACCATATGATATACATGTAGTATATATTAGTAACCATTACAATTACAGACTTGTGCTTGAGAGGTAATGTCAGGTAATACTAGATAAGTAAGTAAATGATCTGAGGCGATGTTGCATTTATTTGTAATTTCTCTATGATAAACCCTAAGACTAGCCATCCTGACAATTGAATTTCTAAGCCAAAAGTTTCATTTTTCCACGTATGTGCCTGGCAAATTCCTCCAATATTTATATATTTTTTCACAAATCCAAAAAGTGTTTTCCAAGATTGCATCCTAAAAATCCTGTGAACATTATTCTTTCCAAACCGATTGCTGGATTGATAGCTATCTAGATATTTATCACACTCTGATTAACTTTTGGCAAGCCTCCATTAAAAATTGCTGAAGGCAGCCATCTTGAAAAATTACATTGTATGGCAATTTGAAAAAAAATATTGTTTGATTGATGTTTAATGTTCCTGTGGGTTATCTTGATTCATAATACATAATATTATACATTTCCCATACTCAAACTGGATACGCATTTACATTGCCCAACAAGTCTACTCAATGTTATTAACAATTGTTAATATTCATTTCCATCTAAAGTCCCCAGGTTGTCAATTGGCATGTGAAAGTAAATAATGCAATATATACAAAAAAAATTGTAGAGCCTAGAATATACAGATAATGACAATGTTTATCATATGAGGGGGGGGGGGGTAATTTGACAGTCCAAACAATATTACATCGAAAACTTATAGCTCACATTAAAACATCACAGCAATGTACTCGGAACTAAAACCATGCGTTACAGTATATTGCGAGTGAATATTTTCTATGTGTGCTTTAATGATCTCTTTTTACAAATAATTGTACATTATTACAGTAGTAGTAGCAGTAAATTGTAAAGATAATAAAATCCCAACCTTTACGGTGGTTTGTATTGTGCACAAAGTCAAGTATCATATGCGGAAATCATTCTGTCGTTTATAGCAGGCGGATTGTAGCCGAACACCCCCTTCCTGCATTCAAGCCGACTTGTAGTACTGTTCGACGTCTTTCCTTCACTCTGTCGACACACACGCCAATGTTTGCCGTCCATTTCAAAGCCAGATTAGGTGTGATCGCGGACTATGGGAACGGGTACATTTAGCTGAACCTTCCCAGCGCTGTTACGATGTTTGCGAGCATAGATATCTCTATATCTATGGTTGCGAGGGCGTCAAGATATTGCTTATATTTCTTGTACCTATAATATTTAGTGTTGCAACCTTGCGCCCATTTTATAATTTGGGACAAGGCCCGACAAGGCTATGGATTAGTGGCCCAAATATGTTGAAAGAGTCTTATTAACAACATTAGGTAGTAGCCTAAACACAATATTATATTGGAAAATCTAAACACGATAATTATGTGTGCCACTATAATACGAGTCAGTTAATATGTAGATGGAATTGTTTGGATCGGCAGATCCACAAACGAAGCTGGTGCAAAAAAACCGTCGTCTATATGTTTTCCTTCCAAAGGGTATTTTCTGAGACAATCGTCGGAGTTTTAGTCATTAGCTATTAGTCATCAGCTATTCGCCTAAGTTTAGGATCGTCTCAGAACACGACCCAGTCATATACATCTTCAAAGTGCACCATTTCACCTCGCAAGGTATTCCCCTGGTGTTTTGGAACAAAGAATTAGGTTGGCCTTAAAGTAGTTGTTTAATTATTTAGATTTTTTTTTACATGAGGTTCATATAATGATATTGAGTGAGGTGTTGCGGAAAGTAGTGTGTCAAATAAAAAAAAATTGTAATCAGACGTCTGTTTTCATATAATCCATATAATTATTTTAAAAATGCTTATTGAGCAGCGGGTTGCTTAATGTGTTCCACACTTTTGTTTGTTTAGTCTTCACACACACTGATATGCCACTGCAATTTGTTTGTTGAAATTGTATTCAATCCTTCAATTTCTAAGGCAACTAACAAAGAAAACTCATTGGCACCTGTGAACTGGCTGACGTTATTCTAAATGTTATTTATTGAATATCTTGGGAACGTGATAACTACAGCTTATTCAATGAAATTCCCAGTGGAGAATTTTTGCGACTTGCTGCTTTTGTGTCGCTCCAAACAGTTTTTTATTGATAAAACATTGTAAAGTATGAATCAGAAATTCTAACAGTGACTGTCTGGTATAGGTATGGTCGTTTCCCACTTGGAAATCTACAAATGTGACAGACATTATTCTTATTACCCCACAAAACAGCGTTATTTTATTGCATTGAACCGTTTTTTGTGTTTTTTTACATCTGAACAATATTCCAGCAAAAACCTGAGAAAAGTAGGTTGCATATCTTGGTGATTGTGATTGTTACATAGCTTTGTCTAAACATCGCAGCTGTGTAATAAATAAAAAAAATGTAAAATGATAGTGTCCGTATTTTGTTTTACTTGTTCCTAAATATATTTGAAATATTTTTTTTATATATTTTTGTTATTTTTACATTATTGGAACTCGATTCCAATAATGTTTTAATATGGTTCACAAAACGGATTCTGGGAGCTGTTTTTTTGTGTCCATTTTCCGTGTGTCCCAAATGCCTATCACCGACATACTCGTTCAAGCCACAACACCCATTGATCCAGTTTTCTGGCATAACATAGCCAAAAGTAGTTATTAGGATTTCCGTCGTCAATTTTACGACAGTTAGCGTCTTCAGTTTTTGGGCTGTGTGTTGAGCCATTGGTTTAAACCCTGTAAATAGTTCATAGATGTCACTGAGAACAATGCCTACCTTGGGATCAAACTAGGCCAATATAATCTTAAGAAATTGCCACAATGAGAGTTTGAAACTGGGGAAAGCTAGCAGATGTTCTACTTTCCAAAGCAAATATATTATGATAACGATACAATATTTTGCAATGATTGAAAATCTAACCATTGGTCTTAATAGCATCTGACACCCTAGCCACATGTGTGGTGAAAAAATTCTTAATGATGGTGCTCTACATCTTAGGCACACGATTGGACGAGACAGTGTTCACTGACCAATCACACACACAATATCTGGGTCAGACCATTTCACATATGAGACAGACCAATGAACAAGTGACATTGATCCAGTGTTGTTTCAATGCTGGGCCGACGTCTCTCAAGTGTCTATTTCCGACAAATTCTTCTCAATGGCAGTATCTGCTCACTTTACAAGTGAGCAGATACTTCCTTTGCAAGCAGATAACGTACTACAGCCTGTTGTTTGGGGAGGCTGAGCGGTAGGGGTACACTCACCATGCCACGTCTCTCTGTGTCCCCTGCGATTATGTAATAGGGTACACTGTGACAAAGACTACTGACTGTGGAATAAATCTCTTTTATTTTTAAATATCTAAGGACTAAAAATGACATATTTGTTCTTTTCAGCTAAAACTATCCCAGATTGATATATTATATATTTCTCTAGAGCAAAAATTGTCGAAATAATGATTAAATACCCAGCAAGCACAAAATAATGACCGTATTTGTTATATGATATGTACAAGTCTGTTCTGAGTGATGCAGATATCGCCATTCAGCCCTGGACGGCAGCACCTTTATTTTTAAGTCTGTGGTGGAGGAGACTTATTGTTTTTGCTGAGTCGGCCCGCCGCCGCTACTTGTTAATGCTCTCACTCGAAAACCCCTACTCAGATTAATTCCAAATATTTTCAGTATGCATACTGGCCCTGGGGAATTTGTCTGGTAAATTTTGTTACGAGTCTGTAATGGCATAAGCCAGGTGCACTCGAAACATGGAGTGGATTGAGAGTCGGTTCAGCAGAAAACAAACCAAGACAACTTCAACATTAAAACATTTAATACACAACAAATATAACAGACAATAACAGGGGTTTGGACCAACCGGAATCGCTGAACGACAAAAACGGTACGACTCAGCCCCTCCGCCTGACCCAGAACCCCAATCAAATATATATAATATAGGCCGTTCATAAGAACGATCAACTTCATCAACAGTCAATATAATGGGTCGGGTTCACCTGAAGTATATGATGAGACGTCGCCGAGGTGGAGTCCATGCGCACTGTTGCCAGAGTTCACTGTCCGAAAGTCGCTAGAGGGTGTCCATGTAGAGATTGATCAGGTTACAAGCTTAATTTGAACAGTTGAATTGTACCGGTCGTCCACACAGGATGGCCATATCACTGGATGACGTGCGCTCACGGCACTAATTATGAATAAGTTAAAGACGGAATGTGACTTGGCTATGCATCACCAGCATGAAGTTCAGCTGAGTCTTCCACCGAGAATGCTGTGGGAGAAGACTCATAACGTGCTGACTTCATCTGGATGCCGCTGCCTGTCCGTGAAGGTACATGTAGTCATCTCTCTGTCTGATCTGAGTAACGTTCAGCACAATCCTCGTAGCACACTCATGTCCAAACAAAAGAACACAACACTTTTATCAATTGCACACAGCTTGTACACAAGTGCACACAACCCGTAAAGACTATTCCAGAAGTTGATCTATCTTGTACAATCTTGGGCCAACCTTCCCCCGTGACCATGCTTCGTTCAGTCACTCCTCAATGAACAATGTTGAACACAGAAGGTACCCTTATTCAAAGTGTACTTCAACCCAGAAACATGAGCACACGGCAATACACCTGTGCGACATTTGAAGTCCCATAGTATACTTATTAACGACTTAACCCGTAACAGACCTCCCCCCAAAAAAGAAGAGCTGCGTAGTGGAACATTACCAGCGAACCAAATAATTCTTATCGGATTAACCAAAATAAACCCATTATACATTATCATGGTTATACATTTTATATGATATTCAATACAGCAAAATCAAGTATATATCTGTTACGAGTCTGTAATGGCTTAAGCCAGGTGCACTCGAAACATGGAGTGGATTGAAAGTCGGTTCAGCAGGAAACAAACCAGAAGCCAGCTAAAACTCATCTTAAACCGATACCTGCGTTTGGGGAAGCTTTTGCTCGCATTGTAATTGACTGCGTCGGCCCTTTGCCCAAAACTAAGTCCGGTAAAGAATAATTATTGACCATTATGTGTGCTTCCACCCGATACGTAGATGCGATTGCGTTGAGGAATATCAAGACTCGAAGCATTAGCGAGGCTCTGCAAAGGTTCTTTACGATTTTCGGATTTCCGGTCAAGATGCAATCGGATCGCGGGGTAAATTTTTGTTCAAATCTGTTTTCACAGACTATGGCCAAGTTAGGAGTGCATCATGTTAAATCAAGTGCGTATCACCCGCAAACCCAGGGAGCACTTGAGCGCTTCCACCAAACTCTGAAGTCGATGTTACGAACGTACTGCTCTCAGCACGAACGTGATTGGGACGAGGGGGTAACGTTGGTGGGTGAATATACAATTTAAGGGTCATTTAGTGTCTTTTGGCTATTCTGAGCAAATGTATGCATTGTGTGGGTCCGAATTTTTTTAATATCGTCCTATGGGCAATACGATAAACTGAGAAAAAAAAGTAATTCAATATCTCTGACGAATATTTTTTTATTCAACATGCAATGTGCTAAAATACACGAATTTGTACACAAATGCAATGTCTCCCAATATCTAACACCTGAAACAGAGACTGTTTTAACATAGAAGATCTCTTGGAAATAACTTAACCCCGAGTTATTTTGTAGCGCAATTGTTATGTTCAACGGAATTTATTCATATACAGACACGAACTCAAAATAAAAAGTTGCCAAGGATACATTTACTGAGGCTTTTTAGTTGTCTCACGCAAACCGGTCAACTCAGCAACGCCAGTGTTATCTAAACTCCTCAAATTGTGGTGTGATACCATTCAATTACTTTGATATATGCAGAGACAGCTGCGAAGTCCCATTATTTTGAGGTAGGTGAAATATTTGTAAACATTCAATCTGAACTGCTATTTTATAACCAAAACAATCACCCCTGAAGCGTATTCAATTTCTGTGTCAACTCAGAAACGCTCATAATTTAGCAAAAAATCATTGAAAACATGTTAAACTGAACAAAGTGCTTGATAATGATGGCCATCCCCCTACCGCATCGGTGGGCAATGATACATCTATTTTAAATACAATAAAAATCGTTTTATGTTGTCCGTATTCAACTCAGCAACATTATTATTTCGATCAACTCAGCAACGTTTATGAGATCACTCAACTCAGAAACGTTGCTGAGTTGACCAAATTTAGCTTTCTGTCTCACTAATGTAATTAAGACTAAAAACGTAACTCTATAAATGTAAAATGCAGTTAAAAAATATGTTTAAATTAAATTAGACTAAGAGAGTATTCGCTTATGTAGACATTTTTACAACAATGAAAAAACGTTTCTGAGTTGAAAACAAAAACGTTGCTGAGTTTACTGAATTCTGCTTTCTGTCCCCCTTTTTGTAATTAAAACTGAAATTTTAACTCCATCAATGTGAAATGCAGTTGAAAAGAAGCTGCTTTCGATTGAATTAGAGTGAGAGAGTATTTTAGAAGTTGTTTACATAAATAAAACTACAAATAACACTTAGTTAAATTTCTAAATCAAATTTACCCTCATTATATTGGCATGTAAGTATTGCACAATAGCCTCCGAAATACATTTTCAAATTATTTTGTTATGATCCCATTAATTTTTTGTCTTTATAATGATGAACCAATTTTTTTTCAGAAAATGGGGCTCACGTGTTGAGAGATCTCGTATATGCGCTTAAAACATGACTTTTACGTGCAACTATCGTGCTTTGTCAACTCAGAAACGATAATGTCAACTCAGCAACTATATAATTTCACAATAAAATCACTGTTCTGTCCTGGCAATTTTTATTTCAAAAAGTGTTATAACTATCAACATATCACTAAACTATCATACAAAGCAATTTATGATCTTTAAAATTTGAAAATGATCAAATATATATATATAATTCGTTGCTGAGTTGACATTTTATTTTTACGGTCCTTCACAAGAACACATATTTTTTTTGAAATCTGTTTGAGATTAAGCTCTGATATTTTAATTGTGTATCACATAGACCCTACCCTCAATATCTGACCCTAGTATATATAATTTGAAGCGGCTTATTTTTTTTCAAAAATACAGATTGAAAGACCCCTTAAATTGTATATTCACCCTGGTAATGTTTGCGGCCAGAGAAAACGGTAATGAATCTCTCGGTTTTACGTCGAACGAGTTGGTGTTTGGTCATAACATCCGTGGTCCTTTAAAAGTACAGTGGAGACCCGGTATCAGACCGCCTCACAAAGCGGACCATCCCGGAATACGGACCACCTTTTTTCAGTCCCAAATATTTCCTCATTCACATAATGTATTATCAGATTCAGAAAGCGGACCGACCCGCGATTCGGGACACGGACCACCCTTTTTCAGTCCAAAATCATAAAAGGACACGAAAAACGGACCAGCAAAAAAAGATAATTTACACTTTTACAGTTATATATATGCATCAATTAAGGGACCAGCTGCGGCTGGATTCACTAATGGGACCAGCTGTAGCTGGATCCACTAAGGGACCAGCACTGGTATAATTTACTAAGTTTACTAGCCCTGGTTGGATCTAATAAAGGGACCAGATCTGGTTCAATCCAGCAAGGGACCAGCGTTGGCTGGATCCACTAAGAGGACCGGAGCTGGCTGGATCCACAAAAGTGGCCAGCGCTGGCTGGATCCACTGAGCTCAGATTGGATCACGGAAAGGATTGGCGCTTGTGAAATAAATCATACAATTTTAATGCAACATTTAAACATTGTCATCATTGCAAATTGCAATCAGTCGCCTTATCATGTCATGTCCCTTCCTTGAGACGCGCCTCTTGGGTTGGTTGATTATCAACGGTGTAGTGTTTTAGCACCTACGACCGTCTTTCTTTGTTAATACAGCTAAAAATAATTTACAGAGCGCGAACTTACGATGACAGTTTAGTGTGAAAGTGTATGTTGCTAAGATAAAACAACACAATTTATGTTGACTCCTTATATTTAATTATTTGTTAAATTATAGGAAATTATATTAGCACTGTAAGTGTTGTAGCAATAATTGAGCTACTGGTCTATAGGAACCATAAGGCGCATTTGATTTTCGACCAGCCGACAAAAACATTCCGCGTGCAACAATTATTTAATTACGCAGGATATGTGAGGGCTATATCAACTTGACTTGTCATATATGACATGCCCTAGCGTACAGAAGGATTATCACCTGTATAGCGTGATAACACCTTTGCGATCCCAAAAGTCTTACAAAATGCTATGTAAATTCATATAGTGAAGCAAGACAACAATTCCGTCATGATTTTCTGTATTAGTTACGCATGTTATACGGAATAATTATCTGATTTATTTTTACGCGAGAAAGTATAAATTATATTCAGTTAATGAACTGTAAGTTGCATAGGGTTATTCACGGCTGATCTATTTCCCGTTCACAGCTGCATAGCCTGATCACAATAAACAAACGACACTATCACACTAGGAACGTAATGAAAGAAATATTATTTTACTCCAAGTTGATCATAATGACTCCGTGTACGACTTCCGAGTTTTTATCAAATTAGAAGCGTGACATCTAATTTGAACACTGCTAATTAATAGCATATTTGTCAATACTGCTCTCAAATAAATGTCATTTCAAAACAAATTTAAAACAATTTGAAGCCAGCAAATTTCGAAATATGATAAATGAATAAATGTCACTTCGAAATCAATTAAAAAAATTGAAGCCAGCGAATTTCGCTGTGTTTTATATTAAAGCAATATCAAACAATATTGACAGTCATAATAAGGGAAATTGGATGTCATAGGGTTATTCACGGCTGATCGACTTCCAGTTTACAGATTTTTTACAGAAATAAATATAATTATGTATAATATTTTTTGCATATATATTTGTATATGCATTTATTACAACTTTTTTTTAATTGTGTTTTTTTTTATTATATCATGGCGTCATATTCAATACATTAGTTTAATAATCGACCTTGATATCCACAGGTAACAAGGCATATCTATAAACAGACTGACTAGTTTTTCTCCATTCATAATTGGCTGGTTTCACAAATCGGACCGATTCCAAAATGGGACCACTTTCAGTCAGTCCCATAGGTGGTCCGATTTCCGGGTCTCCAATGTAGTTAAAGAAGGTTTCATGGGTGATCCCGAAACCCCGTCCGAGGGAGAGAGCGTACTGAAATATGTACATACTTTTCGCACCAGGTTTTATGAGGCTTGTGTGATGGCCAAAGCCCATCTCTCTAGCAGCCAAGGGGATATGAAGGCGAGATATGACAAGGATGCTCGTCATAGGGTTTTTGCTCCTGGCGACCAGGTTCTGATGTTTTTGCCTGTGCCTGGACAGCCCTTAAAAGCGCGATTTATGGATCCTTATGAGGTTGAAAGCCGTGTGAGGGATTTGGATTACATAATAAAAACTCCAGATAGGAGAAAGTCAAGGCAATTATGCCATATTAATATGCTCAAAGCTTATCATAAACGCTCGCCGAAACCTGTCTGTTCATCTGTATCGGGACAGAAGAAGGATGGGAAAGAAGTAAACTCGAATCCAGAAGTCGAGCTGAATGGTGATGCGGTCAACGAAGAAATTGGAGTAGGGTTTAATCTTGATAATGTTAACGTTTTGGCCGAATTGGACCCTAAGTTAGAACATCTAACTCCCGGTCAAAAGGAAGATATGAAAAATCTGTTAAAGAAATATTCAGATTTATTTCCTGATGTTCCGGGGCAAACCAATGCAATAACTCATTATGTAGATGTAGGCGATGCGAAACCTATCAAACAACATTATTATCGGGTGAATCCTGCTAAGCGGGCTGCACTCGACAAAGAAATTGATTATATGTTGGAGAATGGAATTGTGGAGCCCAGTTATAGGGACTGGAGTTCCCCATGACTGTGTCCTTATTCCGAAACCAGGTAAAACGTGGAGATTTTGCACAGACTACAAAAAGCTCAATTCTGTAACTAAAACCGATACCTTTCCGATTCCGCAAATAGATGACTGCATTTTCTTGCGTTTTTCAGTTTCTTTAACAAAATCCAAGATGGCCGCCAAAATCCTATGGCGCACGCTAGAGCTTGAACCGCTTCATCGCTTTGTTTGGTTGTTTGGTTTAAAGGAAAGACCTTACTCTGGCCGTGACCTGAAAAGCTTTTGGTGTGATCCTGATAATAAAAAACTTTGATTTTTTTACGTTTTAGTATTTTAGCGGATATTTCTGTTTTGCTCATTTTGGCCATCATCAAAATTTGGTAATATAGCCATCAGAGTTGGGGTCAATTCCATTTTATCAATTCCATTCCAATTCCTTTTTATCAATTCCTGAGTCAATTCCAATTCCTTTGTTTTTAAGAAAAGTCAATTCCAATTCAATTCCTAAAAAGTCAATTTCTGATCTATTCCACCCAAGAATGAGACTTGATACACATAGAACAGCTGTATAAGAACTTGATATATATAAAAAAATAATAACACCTGATATAAAATAAAATACATTTTATTTATCATCTTGTAAACATATTTAAACATGTTACACTTACTAAACTTTAATATTAGCAGGGTGGAGTACATCTTTAATACCTGATGGCAGAGTTGTACTCGTGTGGACGCGGATGTGAGCGCGTTATTTCTATAGACTAACTGTTACCAGGCTACTCCACAATTGCCACCAATACAGCAGTGTAATTAACACAATGTCTCCCGACATGCCGGGCTACTTGAAACTCTGATAAGTCTGACCCTGTGGAGGCTACAGCGTGTCGACCCACACCTCACTCAAATAAACTCGTGTTAAAAAACAAGCAACCGTAGAACCTATTGTCGTATTGCAATTGGTGCAATTCTTCACATTATTTTTTTTCCGATTATTCTAATTTTTAATATCTAATTCTAGCGTGTGGCGATTAAATATACCATAAGAAAATATATCAGAATAACCTCTAGGGCACAAAAGGCATATTAGCGAAGTAATCAAAGGGTCAATTAGGGCGCTTGTATAACTTCCTTCCTACTAACACTGGATGTTATCCAAATGTTGCTTTAATGCTGCTCCACCTTCTTCAGCGCTTTCCCATTATTATATAAGCATTGGCTAAACGTCTATTGGAAACGCATTTGTTTCAAGGTCCCGATATTTCTTTTGTTCTACCAGCTCGAGGGACTAGCGATTGTTATGTTCTAAGCCATTCATTCACCCAAGTCGAATAATGACTCGTGATTGTTTTATAAACTATACACATCCAAATGACAAAAATATAACAAATACGTGAACTGAAATTATGCCCATGAGACAAGCATCACTTTTTAAATACAAATGTTAAAAAATACTGTTTAGTGACACAAAAGTGATAGTTAAACAGTGTGATAATGCTTGCGCGAATAGGGCCTATGTAAGGAAAACATTAATAAAATAATAGCACAATTATTTCCAAAACTTTAGGCCAGCAAACTCGAAACATTGACCCAATGTTGATATAATGTTGGCCTGTCGTTTGCGATGACGGCCCACCATTAAACCAACGCCGGCTCGGCGTCTCATCTTGCTGATAATTCAGCCACTCGATGGTAATTCTCTAACACTATATACACAGTAGGTGTTGACACTAGTTGGGTTGTCATGAGTCGCACTTCTCGGCAAAACTGTTACTGGCTGGTTACACCAGCCCGCTGGAATAAATCAAGGACAAGTAACAAGTATTTACGCACACACCAATCTGTGATACTTAGATTGAATTGCTTCAACTTAGCAGGAGCAATCTTGTTACAACTATTATTTGGAATATACATCACAGTCTTATTCAATCTTGATGGCCATTAGTTATATAAATGAGTGTTTTTACATAACTCAAAGCTGCTCCTCAGGATGACACATTTTCAATTTTGTCAATTTTAAAAGTTTAATTTATATAAAGCTATGTAGCCTACTGATCTTAACTAGAAATATTAAAAAGTCAAAAAACACCTGCAACACTGATTGTCTGCCCAGCGCTGGGCCGACGACATCAACATGTGGCCCAATGCTGTAGGAGCATTCAATCGTCCTTTAGCAAGTGTTTAGGTGTACCAAAAATTGTTTTGGGTTTTAAACGGTTTCATAGAAATGTTGATATAAAATATTTTTAAAAATCTAAAAACTCTGAAAAAAATAAAATCATGATCTGGGGGATACACTACTTCATTACAAAACGAAAATCGATGTCACTGCTTTAAATAAAACTTTTTAATATAATTTAGGCACTATATGAGTTTATTATTAATATTAAATATTAATATCATCATCATCATCATCATCATCATCATCATCATCATCATCATCATCATCAATCATCATCATCATCATCATCATCATCATCATCATCATCATCATCATCATCATCATCATCATCATCATCATCATCATCATCATCATCATCATCATCATCATCATCATCATCATCATCATCATCATCATCATCATCATCATCATCATCATCATCATCATCATCATCATCATCATCATCATCATCATCATCATCATCATCATCATCATCATCATCATCATCATCATCATCATCATCATCATCATCATCATCATCATCATCATCATCATCATCATCATCATCATCATCATCATCATCATCATCATCATCATCATCATCATCATCATCATCATCATCATCATCATCATCATCATCATCATCATCATCATCATCATCATCATCATCATCATCATCATCATCATCATCATCATCATCATCATCATCATCATCATCATCATCATCATCATCATCATCATCATCATCATCATCATCATCATCATCATCATCATCATCATCATCATCATCATCATCATCATCATCATCATCATCATCATCATCATCATCATCATCATCATCATCATCATCATCATCATCATCATCATCATCATCATCATCATCATCATCATCATCATCATCATCATCATCATCATCATCATCATCATCATCATCATCATCATCATCATCATCATCATCATCATCATCATCATCATCATCATCATCATCATCATCATCATCATCATCATCATCATCATCATCATCATCATCATCATCATCATCATCATCATCATCATCATCATCATCATCATCATCATCATCATCATCATCATCATCATCATCATCATCATCATCATCATCATCATCATCATCATCATCATCATCATCATCATCATCATCATCATCATCATCATCATCATCATCATCATCATCATCATCATCATCATCATCATCATCATCATCATCATCATCATTATTATTATTATATCAACATAGGTCATGTTTGGTTTAAAAGAAAGACCCTACTCTGCACATGTGCTGATTAGTTTTTGGTGTGATGCTGATAATATTTTAGCGGATTTTTCAGTTTTGTTCATTCTGGCTATCATCAAAATTTGTTAATTAGTTATACAACCCTGCTCAAAGTATTTCTAAATATTTGCAGTATGCATATTGGCCCTAAGGAATTTGCCCGATAATTTTTTTTGCGTTTTTCAGCTTCTTCAGCATATTCCGAGATGGCCGCCAAAATCCTATGTCGCTCTCTAGAGCTTGAACCAGAGATATTATTAGTAACTAAATAATCTCTGCTTGAACCGCTTCCTGGATTTGTTTTATGTTTGGTTTAACGGAAAGACCTTACCATGCACATGTACTGATTTGTTTTTGGTGTGATTCCAATAATAAAAACTTTGATTTTTTTATGTTTCAGAATTTTAGCGGATATTTCAGTTTTGTTAGCTCCCGCCATCACCGTAGGTGAGACGGAGGGAGCTATGGATTCTACCTCCGTTTTTTTTTGCCTCTTCTTTTGCCTATAACTTTGTATGAAAATAAGCTAGGATAACAATTTTTGGTATGTGGGTTACTTCCAGGTGGATAATGGACAGGTTAAAATATTTTTAATCTGAATTCAATACGCAAGGTGCCAGAGGAGAAAATGATGATGTTACGCCGTTGGGCCGTTGGGCTGCTGGGCCGTTGGGCCGTCCGGAAACAATTCGTTTCCGGAGCATATCTCTGAAAGTACTTGTCCGATTGTCTTCAAATTTTACACACAACACCCCTAGGGGGTCTAGTTGTGCCTTTTGGGGTATTTGAACTTTGACCTACTTCTGGTTCAGAACTATGACCTATTTAGACGTTTTGACGCACACTTCGTTTCCGGAGCAGATCTCGAAAAGTAGGCCTACTGGGCCGATGACAGTCATATTGCACATACATGTTCTCTGAGGTCCCTAGTTGTGCCTTTTCAGGTTTTTGGACCTTGACCTTGAAGTTGACCCAGCACTTTGATCTAATTATAACATCGGTAAATCCGACTGAAAGATTTTGCGGGATATCATGAAAACCGCTCAAGATAGCTACACCATTACTATAAAACAAATTGTGAGGTTTCAGGAGAGGATGCATCTTGAAAAATTTCAAGTCGATAAAATTAAAAATGGCCGCCTATCGGCCATTATTCACCTCGACAGGCCTGATATTGCGGAATATCATGAAAACCGCTCAAGATAGCTACACCATTAATATCAAATAAATTGTAAGGTTTCAGGAAAGGATGCATCTTGAAAAAATTCTAGTTGATAAAATTCAAAATGGCCGCCTATCGGCCATCATTCACCTCGACAGGCCTGATATTGTGGAATATCATGAAAACCGCTCAAGATATCTACACCATTACTATAAAACAAATTGTAAGGTTTCAGGAGAGGATGCATTTTGAAAAAATTCAACTTGTTCAAGTTCAAAATGGCCGCTAATCGGCCATTATTCACTTTCACATGGCCGTTATTTGGTAAACCGTGCTAGATGGCTAGACCATTACTATAAAACAAAATGTGTGATTTCAGGAGAGGATGCATCTTGAAAAAATTCGACTCGATGAAATTCAAAATGGCCGCTTATCGGCCATTATTCACTTTCACATGGCCGATATTTGGTCAACCGTGCTAGATGGCTAGTCCATTACTATAAAACGAAATGTGAGATTTCAGATGAGGATGCATCTTGAAAAAAATTGACTTGATCAAATTTAAAATGGCCGCCTTTTCGGCCATTATTCATTTTCACATGGCTGATATTTGGTAAACCGTGCTAGATGGCTAGACCATTACCTGATTACTATAAAACAAAGTGTGAGTTTTCGGGGGAGGATGCACCCTGAAAATTTTTAACTTACGATTTCAAAATGGCCGACAATCAGCATTATTTACCTCAATAGGCCTGATATCAGGTGAACCGTGCTAGATAGCTAGACCATTACTATGAAACAAAATGTGACGTTTCGAGAGAGGATGCCTTTTAAAAACTTTCGACTCAATCGAATTCAAAATGGCCGCCTATCGGCCACTATTTACTTTCACATTGCTGATATTTGGTAACCCGTGTTAGATAGCTGGACCATTACTATAAAACAAAATGTGAGATTACAAGAGAAGATGCATCTTGAAAAAAAATGACTCGATCAAATTCAAAATGGTCGCCTATCGGTCATTATTCACTTTCACATAGCCGGTTTTTGGTAACCGTACTAGATGGCTAGACCATTACTATAAAACATAATGTGAGATTTCAGGAGAGGATGCATCTTGAAAATTTTGACTTGATCAAATTCAAAATGGCCTCCTATCGGCCATTATTCATTTTGGCTATCATCAAAATTTGGTAAAATAGCTATACACCCCTGATCAGATTTTGCAGTATACATATTCGCCCTAGGGAATTTGCCCGGTAAATTTTGTTGGCGTTTTTCAGCTGCTTCAACAAAATCCAGGATGGCCGCCAAACTCCTATGTTACTCTCTAGAGCTTGAACTGCTTCATGGATTTGTTTTATGTTTGGTTCAAAGGAATACCCCTACCCTGGATGTGTGCTGATTAGCTTTTTGTGTGATTATGATAATAAAAACCTATATTTTTTTTACTTTTCAGGATTTTAGCTGATATTTCAGTTTTGCTCATTTTGGCTATTATCAAAATTTTGTGATATCTATATTCTTATACAGCTCAAATTTGATCTTTTGTGTATGCTCAGTGGTCCAGATAAAAAAGTCAGGAGAATTGTTTCTCTTTTTTCATTTTTTTCAACAAAATTCGAGATGGCAGACGAATCACATGCTACTCTGAAGAGCTTGCACTGCTTCACCGATTTGTTCCAAGGAAGCAACTTATCCTGGCCATATGCTGATTAGTTTTTGGTGTGATTCTGAAATCACATTTTCACGTGGTTTACATAAAAATTTGGTGACAGTATTGTATTTTTCTATAATTAATGTACTACAGTACTGTTCATTTGAAACTTACGTGGTGAATATTCGCCACGAATTCACACGAATTTAATTCGACGAATTCGCGATGAATGATATTCGCTGATAACACAAATGATTGGGCGAACATTCGCCATGGATTCTCCGCGAATTCACCGATCGACATCCGCCAGCGATAGCGATAGGTCGGCGAATTCGCGTTAGGGAATTCGCGGTGAGGAAGTCGGCGGATACGCGGTGAGAAAGTCGGCGAATTCGCGGTGGGGAATTTGCACTTCCCGCCATTCACGTAGCTATGCCAGTGACGCTCACCCTGTAGAGACTTCAGTTGTATTCGTTCTCACTCTACCCCTGAATGCGATGAGGCCTTTTCCACCTATTTGAGCACCCCTCTCCACGCGACTCCCAACTGTCGGCCCCTCCCCTAAATTTCAAACTCTGCCCAAAATTGTGAAAGTGGTACATGTAGAACAAATATAGCTTTTTTTGCAATAAATATGTTACCCATACATTTCAAGTATGTCATAGCATACATATTTTACCATAAATAGAGACACATATAACGTTCTGAATCATTTTCTTGACTTTATGTGAGCACATTTAATCTCGAAATTACGTATTATTTTTCAAAATGAAACCACATATTTTGCGTGCGTTTTCGTTCATAAGTAAATAATTAAGGGGATTATATCGACAGAAAATCACAAGAATAAGAGTTTAGCCACTGTTTAAACTGTTTTTGATTTATTAGCTGATGTAATCCCCCGTTTTAGGCTCTAATTATTCAATTTGTAATCAGAGGTGGCAATATTTGACTGTATAATCCAGTTGTACACACTCTATAATTGTGTGATAGGCTGCACAAATAACATTTCGCAGATGGCAAGGACACATTGCTGCCTCAATGTTGGGCCATTATCATCGACGCTGTCACAACGTTGAAACAGCGTTGGCCAAGTCGTCGCATCGCTCCGCGTATGCTGTCACTTGGCTTGATGTTCCCAGGCCAGACGGTGCCGTCTGATTGCCTGCGCGTTGCGATTAGCTCTGATGTCTAAGCTTGGGGGGTGTCGCACGAGAGGCACGTGTGTCCTCCTGGAGTGGGGTCCCAAAATAGGTCGACACAGGCTCATATCTGGCAGGGTGTAGTAGGAAGTACACCCTCACGGGGAGCAATCATTGGGGTGGCGTCAAGTGAAAGATGAGCTGCGTCAAGTTCAAACACCATATTATCGTTCACTTTTGAACCACAAAAATGAAAGTTGAGCGGAAACAATCAGCGACAGTAGCCGGATTAGCAAAAGTATACTCGAACAAACATGACCACGGAGCACTAGAATATATATATGTTCTGAACAAGGGCTGTTCATGGTGTACTGTTAAATAGATCGATGAGAACTACGCAGTACCATTTCACAGCACCCATTTCTTGATCAGACATGTTCAAAATTTGGTCGTCAACAGCACTGTTTGGTGCTCACAATTTTGCGCAGTAACCACTGGTAGCTACTCTGAACACTAGGAAAATATCGTATCTTACCCTGCTGAAAGTATCAAGTGGTTTTAAAATCCCTGAGTATTTAAATTTATTTTTCCAGCGGCTGCATACTAATTTTTTTGTGGTGCGGCTGGTGTAAAGTGACGGATGGTCTGGTGTAGAGTGAAATATAGCTTTTCGTCCAGACTGGTTCAATTTTTTTGTTAATGTGAAGGATTTTTTAACATGCTCGTTTCTACACTAGAAGATATCATCTCTCAAGCATATTATTGTTTCCCACAGTAGTCATTCACCATAAATTAAAACTGAGAAGATATCTTTTGCTGCATTACATAATGTTTTGTAATTTAAAAAAATAACAGCAACGACAATGAAATTTTAATGCTTCAGCGCAAATGCCTATAGTCATTGAACTTCAAACACAGTGGGCCTACTCTAAATCTCAGTTCATTTTATGATATGCTATTAAAGTATAAATTCAAGTTTTTTATCATTTTTAATAGGGGGTAGATGTAATCGTCAATCATTGTAAGCGGCCCATACTGCATGACACTCTATCAATATGATGTCCCTAATTACCATGATTACCCTGTCAACTAGATCAAAAAAATTGCCAAACACACTTCGAATTATGACTAGAGTCCATTAAATACAAATGTAACACGAGGGTTGGATGGTTTTTTCACCCCCTCCCCCCCAAATCATCTTTGTGTCAATACTATCTGATATGGCAGAAATGGTCCAAATAACACACTGATGTTATATTTTGAACAATGGCCAATACACATTAAAATACAATATACATTAAACATCTTATAAGGCCCAACCTAAGTAAACATGGTGAAATGGGGTTGTATTTTACATTGTTGTTATCCCAAGGTCATTACAAGGTCATCTCAAGGTTACGGCAAGGTCAAATCAGCTCAAAATATATTGTTTTTGCTTTTAAGGGTGATTTGAACCCTCCAACCCATATGTTATCCCTGTAAATTCTCGGGGGTGTTTTGGTATAGGTCTGTGTTGAAATCTATGTATGTTTCAAGCCATCATATACAGTTCAAGTGAACATAATGTTAGCAAAAGCAACAAAAATAAGCTATTTTCAACCGTTTTGAGCTGATTTGACCTTGATGTGACCTTGATATGACCCTACCATGACCTTAGGATCACACCCCTATGCAACCCAACCCAAAAATAATTCAAAATTATGCCTATTGCAGACGGAAAACCCCAAAGAGTATTGGAAAATAATTGTTAAAGGTGAAAAACGTCAGAAATTCTTTCTAACATCTCTTTACACCCCAGGGAATAATGGAAGCAAAACTAAAAAAACAATAAATCGGGGGGGGGGGGCTTGGATCAAATAATAAACGAATTTCTGAAACATTTACGCCACGAATTTGCTCCATACTATACAGAATATATGACTTGATATTAGAATCAGGGCACATGCCTGACGATTGGTCTTTAAGCGTAATTGGCCTATTCACAAAAAACAAAGGTGACCCTAATTACCCCCAACAACTACTGTAACAGATGAATGTCACTACTGAGTTGTTTTGGCAAACTTTTCACAAGTTGTTGGAACAGAAAATTAACCAATTTCATTGAAAATAATAAAAAATTGTACAAGCCGAACAAGCTGGTCTTAAATCGGATTGTTCAACAATTGAACACCTATTTGTTCTGAAATCACTAGCTCATTTGTACTTTAGTAATCGTAAGCGATTATACTGATGTTTTGTTGATTTAAAAAAAAACTTTTGACACTATCAATAGATCAACTTTGTGGTCAAATATGGTAGCATCTGGAATTTCAGGTAAATTATTTGATGTCATAAGAAACATGTATGAAAAAGCTAAATCTCGCGCAGCATTAACAACAGAGGCGCAGTCATATTTTTTCACCTGTAACATCGGTGTATGACAGGGAGAACATCTGTCTCCGCTTCTGTTCTCCATATATCTACACAACCTAAAGTCGTTCATATTGTGTAAATACACCGGACTAAAATACATAGAAAACATGCAGAAATAGTAACATATTTTAAACTTTATATACTTTTGTACGCTGACGATACAGTAATACAGTAATACTGGCTGAAGACCTACAAGAATCATTAGATGAGATGAAAAAATATTGTGATTATTTTGACCTGCACATAAATGTGTAGGATATTTCACTTAACTCCAGATCATCCGTCACTCCACACCAGCCGCACTAAAAAATAATGGGTATGCAGCGCTGGCAAATTTAATTTAAAATACTATAAAATAATATAAGAGGCTTCAGAACGACTTGATACTTTCCACAGGGCAAGGTAAGATATTTGTCTAGAGTTCGGAATAGTTACCAGTGTTTTCTGAGCAACATTCTGAGCACCAAACATTGCTGGTCACGACAAAATTACGAAAATGCACGACCAGGAGATTAGCGCTGTGAAATGGTACTGCTTAGTTCTCCACTATTTATTTATCAGCACACCATCATTAGCTCTGTGAAGAACGTAAATATATTCTAGTGTTCCGTCGTCATGTTTGTTTTGGTATACTTACGTTGAACTGAGTGCTGTGACTGCTTCTTTGTGGCGATAATATGATGTTTGCACTCAACGCAGCGCATCTTTCACTCGACACCACCGCAAATTACTCAACACCACCCCAATGATTGCTCCCCGTGACCCTGCACGCAGGCTGGTGACGCTGTGCCGCACCAGTACTCTACAGTAGTAGGCCTACGTTTGACTGTGTAAACTATCGATTACATTATATGACTTTAGTCTAGTAGGAAGAAGGGGGTATCGTGCACCCCCCGGAAATCAATTTCTAATTGATGTTTCCAGATTGGAATAATACCATAGAAAACGATTTGCTATGTTAAAAAATTGAAAAACTGTTCCACATATCATTTTTATGCAAATTAGTGACGCCATTACTGGAAAATGTATATTTCGCCATATCTCAGCCAATAGTGCACATAGCTCAACAATTAAGGCATCTAGCCCCAAGTTTTGAGAGTCCAAGATCATTATTAAACTATTCTTGAAGTGATCAGATGTGTCTAAAAGATGCTAGCGTGCCATAAGCGAAAAATCTAAGTTTTCTCATATCTCCGTAGATATAAATGATAACTACTGTATTAGGCATATAGTCATTAATTTCATTTATTCATTCATTATGCTGATATAAAGCGTCTAGCCGTATGTTCTGTTGCTTAACGAATATAACAATATTAATATTCAAGAGTTGCAGATATGTAGGCCTACGATGCATGTGATAGTATGCACATTAGTGCCATCATTAGCATATAAAAACTGATAACTGCACACGCTATATATCTATACCTAATGTATTTCTGAAGGTTAAATAAACTTACACCATAACAGAGTAACACTATGTCCTAGTACACGACATGTTGTAGAATATATGCTAGGATGCACATTAGTAACTATGTCGTAGCACATAATAACACTATGATGTGTCGCAGTACATGAAAATGTTGTAGAATGTATCATAGAATGTATACTAGCACGTTCTACCACATATTAACACTATACATTTTTCTAAAGATTTTGTGGATAAAATTGCACCTATCCGTTCCAAATATCCTTATAAAGTACATAATATTCCATCAGTGCAAAAACCAGAAATTAGATCCAAAATGAATTCTTTTGAGTGTGCGACAAAAGATAAAATTAAAAAGCTTATTTTGAGCTCATCGTCAAAATCATGTGATCTGGACCTTATTCCTACAAGCGTGCTGAAAGTTGTCTTGATATATTAGTAACTCCCATCACTAATATAATTAACATTTCAATGGACACAGGTACATTTCTTAAAAAAATCAAAGAAGCTCATGTAAGACCACTACTTGAAAAAACATCTCTTCCTAAGCGAACTGAAAAATTACAGGCCTGTATCCTACTTGAGTTTCATTACCAAAAACTTAGAAAAGGTAGTAGCCGATCGGCTGCAAGCTCATATAAAAAAATAACCATCTATCTAATCCATTACAATCAGCCTACAGGAAACATCATTCTACAGAATCGGCTCTACTGAAAGTACATAACGATATCATTATAAGTATGGACAAGGGTGAAGTTACAGCTCTGACTTTGCTGGACTTGTCGGTCGCTTTCGACACCATTGACCATGCTACATTACCAAATATTTTTTCAGATTGGTTTGTAATATCTACATCCGGGCAAGTTCAAATTTGGTTTTCTTCTTACTTGCAAAATAGGCACCAATCCGCGAAAAATTAAGACAGTCTGTCAGATAAAGTCACACTCTCATATGGAGTTCCACAGGGCTCTGTGCTGGGACCAGTGATTTATATCCTATACACTACACCACTCAGCACTATTATCCCCAGTTTTGACATAAACCACCCTCTTAATGCCGATGATACTCAAATTTACATGTCTCTATCCGTTTCCAACGCTAAGGAATCTCTTGAGAAGTTGCAACATTGTCTAATGGCTGTGTCGGCCTGGATGACAGGGGCTAAGATGAAGCTTAATCCTAGTAAGACAGACTTTCTTCTCATTGGGACCAAACTTCAGCGAGAAAAATTCTTAAATAACCCCCATGGTTAAATGTAGGTCAAGACACAAATCCATCTGCATCCGCCAACAATCTTAGTGTAGTATTCGACAGTAGCCCGGATTTCCGGAAAAACATATCTCAAAAAAATAAATATCCTGGACATGTATATCCGTGACCTGTGCCGAATTCGAAAAAATCTGTCTTTAGATCTTTCCAAGCAGATTGCAGTTGCAATGGTCAGTAGCAAGTCGGATTATTGTAATTCACCTTTCCAAAATATGCCAGAAAAAGATATTGCTAGATAAAAACGCGTTCAAAACTGCTTTGCAAGTGTGGTAACCCCCACGTTTTATTTGTTCCGTTCCTATTCTAAGACGATATTACATTGACTTCCTGTCAAATTTCGCATTAATTTTAGAATATGCACAATACCTATCCGAGTCCTAAAAGACAACCAGTTTGCATATCTGGCTGACTTACTTGTTTGTCTGAAATGCTCAAAATATCTACAATACAATTTTCAATCGATTTGTTGGTCATCTTATGAAAACTAAGACTGGGCTAAGAGATTTCTCTATATCTTGCCCAGCTCTATGGAACTGTGCCTGTGCCAATACGTAATGCCGAAATAATTTTAACATCCCGGAAACTACTTAAATCTCACCTCTTTGATCTGGCTTTCCCACTATAGCTCCTCAGCAGCCTGGCTCCCTGTTGACGAACCTGCTCAACCTGGTCATCTCCTTCCCGATTACCAGCATCCAGGAGATCAACCAGCGAGGTCAACAGGACAGGACAACATGATCACAGTGGTTCCAAGACACCCAGGTCAGTCTTCAACCACACTTGTTGCTCCTCGTACATACACGAAGCAACCTGGTGGTTCACATGCTGGATGTGTGGCTCCAAAGCAAACTGGTACGGGGAAGGCGGGACAGGTCGACTCTGGACCTGAAAATTAGCTTATTTTCTTCTCTCACCATCTCGTGGGGCAGCTTGACATGGACGGCTTTCACGGAAGATTTACTAATGTGTTCGTACACCAGATACGTTTGACGTCGTCACCCATTTTCCTGAATGTCGTGTAGAGTCTGGTATTCTTTTCCAGCTTTTTATGTGGCCCCACCTGTCCCTTGTATTTGAATGAACTGGGTCAATCCTCTCCACTGAAGACACATTAGCCGAGGGGAGTGGCACAGTATGTTGATAGTCTTCTCCGAGATACTCAGCCACGTCAGGTAATTGTATGTTGACAATCTGTCTGTGCTTCCCCGATCCCCTCCACCTGTGTTTTGATAAGTTGAAACACTTGGCATGATTAAAGCAGAATAATATGGGAATAGACAATGCAATAGCTAGCAAGACTAGTAACATAACACAATCTTACCTAGCTATATGTTGTAACAAATTAATGAATTCTACCCTCCACAATGAGGACTGTCATATTTGTTCTGTCCATCCTGGAAGCGGCCTGCTTACCACACCATACAGAATAACTGACATTATAACTGTTTCTTTATGTCATCGTTTGCAAGGAAGCTCTTGGAATAATATGGCTGCCTGACAGCTGATCCAGCTAGAATGATCTCTGGGCTGCTACGTCTCAACCTCTCCTGCGCTTAAATCTATCAAAGCCGCTTTGATAGACCCAGGATGATAACTGTCAGTCGAGATCGCCGTCTGCTCGAGTATCTGTATGCATATCTCACAACAGGTCGGGGGAAGGTTGATAATGGTATGTAGAAGTGCCATGCCATCCTGTATGAACAAATCGTCAACTCCTTGGAGTATGGCAGATTGTCTGGAGTAGCGTTTTTCATAGGTTGGGCCTAGTCAAGGAAGGTAACTTTGTTGATTTTCGAGGAAAAGCCATTGGTGACCCAAGCCAAAGAGATACAGCCATATGTCATGAGCTTTTCCTAGTCCATTGGCTCATTTAGACTTTACTAGGAGTGGGGATGACAGGTTGCTTTGCTCCTGATACTGGATGACTTCACATAGTAACACAGGTTGACACAGCTTATCATTTGAAAAACAATGAATATAGTTGTGAATGTGATTTTAACTGATTGCCTTCACCTGTGAGGAAGTGATGGTGATCTTGTTGTTGTCAGCTTTTCAGAATTGAGATCCATATTATCGAATCTTAGTGGCCACCATTATTCTTGTGAAAGCCCACAGAATGTTACGGCAAAAAGGACAACGGCGTTCTGGTACTGATCTGCACTTCCAAGAATGTAAGCTTGTGCAACAGCATCAACAAGAACGATAACCGAACTGTGTAGAAGCCAGAATGAAAAGGCAACATGTGTGCTCTTTGGGAATTTCTTGAATTTGACATGATTTTTATTGGGTTATTATGTAGCTGTTTCAGCAGTTTCTCAGCTTGATAGTTCTGATTTATCATAGTCATTCAGTTCTTCGACACAGATCAAGAGCAATGACGATAGCAAGAGAACCTCATTATGTTGGAAAACATGTTCTCCAGTACGCAAACAAGTGCCTTCTCATGGACATATCAAATCGTTCTGAAATTGTTTTAGTATGTTCTTTGACCCTCAAAACATAGGTCTGAAAACTTGTTACATGCAGATATCCTTAATATTAGCCGAGCTATGGCGAAAAATAGACTTTTCGTTAATGACGGCAATATTTTGCGCGATAACACGTGTTAGACACATCTGATCACCTTAAGCATAGTTTTATAATGCTCTTGGACCCTCAAAACATGGGGTAAGACACCTTAATTGTTGAGCTATGTGCACTATTAGCTAAGATATGGCGAAATATACATTTTGCAGTAATGACGTCACTAATTTGCATAAAAACGGTATGTGGGACATTTTTTCAACTTTTTAACATAGCAAATCGTATTCTATGGTAAATGTAAGGTCTCACACATGGATAACCCAGGACAAATTTCGGAGAAATAAGAATAAAATGGCCGACTGGCGGCCATATTTTTCAGTTGTTTTCTGTCTCGGAAATCTTGCATGACAGCTAAAGCGGTAATATAAAATAAACCCTGAGAACGTTTGCTGACTTATATATTTGTCTGGTGTAGCAGAGCAATTTGCTACACAATTTAGGGCATATGCTACACCATAATATGTTGGTGTGGCAGTTTTGTGTATGAAGAATAGTAGCTTAGCACATGCACGGCTGCTAAGAACTGCTGCACACTGTTTTTTAAACAAAGTACCCCCTGCCTGGATGTCTCGTGTCTGTTGGTAGGTCCGTATTTGTTCCAGAAACCAGAGGGAAGTACAGAAATGAATGAATGAATGAATGAATGAATGAATGAATGAATGAATAAATGAATGAATGAATGAATAAATGAATGAATGAATGAATGAATGAATAAATGAATGAATGAATGAATGAATGAATGAATGAATGAATGAATGAATGAATGAATGAATGAATGAATGAATGAATGAATGAATGAATGAATGTGAATTTAAGTCATTTTTCAACACACAATGTCAAGGGAACACTGTCCTCCAGATACATGATGATTCAAACTCTAACCTTGCCAGTGGAGGCCAAGCACGCTACTCTAGATCGTGTAGTCTTCCCAAAATTAAGAATGATTTATCTAGGGTAAGAATCATTTAGTTTTCTTTAAAATCTAGATACCTAAAAATGAAATGAATGGGGTTTTGTGCCATCTTTGTCCACATGTAGGCTAAACTGGGCCACGGAACCTCCTGAGGATAGTGAGGTGAATGAGATCACCCTACCCTCCAGACACAGAACACGAAATTTGAGTCCTGGTAGTGTGAGGCCGAGCATGCTACCTCTCAGTCATGGAGGCTCTATAGTGAATCTTTACGAGTGAGCGGGGAAGAAACATTTTGTTTCTTTGAAACTTGAATGCAGAGCGTGGCTCGAACCCATGATCTCCCGAGTTTGCAAGCAGGCAGCTTTACCCACTGCACCAGGGCCACCGCCCTGCATACCTAAAGTGTGAGAAAAAACGACATGTTCGTAGTGTTTGACATCATGATATATATATAAATGTCCAGGGAAACTCACGCAGTGTCAGCCCAAAATTATTTATTTCAAAAATACTCCAGCCCCACCCCCCCTAAAGGCTCGGGCTTGATGTGGTGACTTGTGCTGAGATGAGCCCATCTCGCCTTCCCAACGATGCCGTATGCATATATTCTCACTCTAGTGTGGAAACAACTAAGTCTGCCTCTGTCAGGATGCAATTCGGTTACGTTATACCAATACCAGCGAACAGTTATCAGTGTGCGAAAAGTGTTGAGCGGCGATACACACTAGTCATGCACGGTGTGTGTGAGATGAGCAGCAGCCTGCACAGTATCACGTTGTCAACACGCCTGTCACCAACAGGTCACAGGGGCCAGTTAATAAATCTAACATGCCAGGTTTACCTCGGAAACTGCGGAAACTGCGAAGAGTGGAGCTCGGCCTTTAAGTAATCTTAATTTGGGTGGCCCCAGGCCACACACTTTGGAATTGATGGCGTAGTAAAAATAGTTGAGAGTAGAAAAACAACCAGCCATTTAATCCGATAGAAATATAAATTTATATAATAGATTCTATGTCTATCAAGAAAATTTTGTATTTCAAATACGTTTCAATAGTTCTTTTATATTTCCGATATAGTTTCGCATTGTTTTTTAACATATTCAACCCCGTGTCTTTTATTTTGATTTCTTGACTACAGCCCATGCAGGCATGATATCATCAAACAATTGAGCGTGATGGTCAGCTTGCCGCAGCCGTGCAGGAGAATATGGACGCCAATGCTGGTCTGTACATACCTCCGGAGCTTGTTCATGGACAACAGATCAGAGCCTCAATAGACAATAATGATGCACAGTTAGATACAATTGACGGGAAAAATTCATTTCATGCTCATGCGTCAGCTGTATACCAAAAACATATTAAGGGTCAAGAAATGGCTGGGTCTGAGAAAATACCATTGAAAAAAATATCTAATAACCTGAAAAGTGGACCAGCGACTGTGATAAACATGAACCCGTGCAGCATAACTGGAAATCCAAAACCCACCACGAGTCCTCAGTACAATACATTTGTAGTGTTCGACAACAAAAATATATTGGAAGAATATTATTTTCTAGATCCCACTTGGTTATTTGCCAGATATGATGGTCGTTCTATTGTACAACCACTAATGTCAATTGATTCGACACAGAAAATTCCTGTCTGGACAGCATAAAATTCTCTAATTTCTCCAATAAAAGTAACTACTGACAAATACTATGCGCTCCCTATCATAAATGCCCCTCCGCAGTCCTGGCAGACCTTAGTCACTTCACTGGAAGGCCTCTACAGACTGAACCGGGAAATACTGTGTCGAGGCAATAAACCAACACAGCCTGTATGTGTATGGCTTGACATGGATCTTTATAAACGAGCGTTCAAATTGGCTTATTTGGATTCTGAAAAATACAATGGAAAATGGATTCTGTCACCAGGCCAATTTCACATATCGCTCTGTGCTTTACGCTGTCTTGGACGAACTGTTGAAAGTAGTGGACTCGAAGAATTGTGGGTTGAATCAGGCATGTATGGCACAGCTGTTGTTAGTCAGATACTTAGTGGCAACCACTACAGCCGAGCATTCGAGTGCCATCAAATTACCCTTCAAGCATTATATGACCTGTGGTTTGAATCTTTCTTTGAAGAAAACCCGAAAATATATGATGAAATCAAAAACGTGGCTGTAAATCTGTCAGAGGAGTATAACATGGAACATAATGTAAAGCTATATCACAATGAACTTTTGAAAAAAATTGTTGAATTGGAACTGGTGAATCACATGAACATTTTTGACAACAAATATAATAAATATCCAATGTACCGGTGGGCCCGAATGTACATGCAGCAAGTTCAGAACCTGTTACAGTTTCGTCGAAGTACACGCCTTGGTCTGTGGAACTTACACTTGGCATCGCTAGAGGACATGTGTGTTTGGTTTTTCGCTTATAACAGACTGGATTATGCCACACACATTCCACAGTATGTTGCGCGTATGCATAGACTGAAGGACACACACCCCGTGATCTGGAAAGAATTTGAAAATGGAGGATTTGTGGTACAAAAGAGCCCCGTTAACTTCACAACCATTGGGGTCGATCACGCCCAAGAGCATATCAACAAAGTTCATAAAGGTGTTGGAGACCTGAATGGTATAACAACTAGTCCATCCACATTACTGAAGTATTGCTTAAGTACACCTGAGCTTTCACGCATTTCAGAAGAAACTGAAACTCTACTAGGCCATACAAAACCAACCAGAACTGTACATCATGATTTATCAACACGAAAACTTCAGTTTCAAGAAAAACAAGTGTGTAAGTTGAAGAAAGCTCTGTCAATGTGTAATCCCTTTAGGCTCCGCGAGACCCCTGGCTGCGATGAAAGTAAACTTATACACTTCACCAAACATCATTTTATTAAATCTGAGGTAGAGGATAGTATTCTCAGTACAATGCTTCGTGGCATGTCCGCCTATCAACATTTTGTATCAGAACGAATATGTGGTGAAAAAAATATGTGGGACAAAATGTCTAAAGTTAAATATTTGGGATGGAATGACAATAACAAATCTACGAAAGTTAAAATTACGGGGGAGCATGTAACATTAACAGCATCAAATTATTTAAAGTCCCGGCTGCTGATCCTTACTAGATCCACAAGAGACATCGACCTGAAGGAAGTTATTTCAAAATACGAGTTTTCGCCCATTAATCACATGCTGATGGGGACTGATGGTTCTCTTCATGCATTCACAGACAAACATCAGCTGATACATCTACTGGAGTACCAAGGTCGTGATCTGACATCAAGAAATGAAGACGAATGTTTCTTTTCAAGTGATGACTCACAAGTTTGTGACGCGAATGCTATAATTATTGATGCTATGGTAGTAGTTCATGAAATCGCAGCCATAAAAACCAATATATCTACATGTGGTGATCTGGCTGAACATTTTGTTGGTACAATAAATAACAAAAGTTCACATTATACAAAAACCTATGTAGTCTTTGATCAGTATTCCCAGTTGTCATTTAAAGAAATTACGCGTCAGTGGCGAGCTGAAGGGAAAACAAGTATTCTAAGAGTAGAGTACAAAATTGACATGAAGACACCTGTTAAGGATTTAAACACGTTTCTCAGTCACACGAACACTAAATATCAATTGGCATTATTCTTAGCCGACTCACTAATGGATCACGGCACAGGTGATATTACTACAGTCACCAGTCGTGTTGTCCAAAGTAAACACGATAATAGTCACAGCTCGCTGAACATCCAGCATGAAGAAGCTGATACGTTGCTTATTTATTTTGCCAGTGAGGCACACATTTCTGGATACTCTGTTGTCATATACACCCAAGATACTGATGTTTAAGTACTGGCACTACACAATCTACCTGCTATTGGTAAAAAAGCTTCAATTATAATGGGCAGAGGAGATAGCCGTCGCATAATCCATTTACTGCCTCTTTATCGTTCACTTGGAGAAAATCGCGTTGAAGCTTTGCAGGGGTTTCACTCTCTCAGTGGATGTGACATTACTGGCAGGATCTTCGGTAAGAGCAAAACTACTTGGTGGAATACTTTTAAGCGATGCAGCGATAGCATTTTAACAGCACTTGGTGACCTGGGTCGAAATGCAGAACCTTCTGTTGAGGTTTTAGACCTGTGTGAAGAATTTGTATGTGAAGCTCTTAGACCGAAAAATTGTGATATCACTAGAGCTTCACATCTCAGGTGGCTTCATTTCTGTGGCCTTGGTAAAGACCAAGGTCTTGACAAGCTTCCCCCAACACAAGGTGCTCTTCATGAACACATACGGCGGGCACATTACCAATGTTCCATCTAGGTGCAGGCATTAATCTCTCAGCCAATCGTTAAGCCGCCCAACTAACTTGGGTTGTCTCTGAATGCCACGTCAGGACAATATATGCCAATCCTTAGCCGCACACCCATTGCCCCAGACTCAATCTTGCAATTGATCAGGTGCACATGCAGTAAGTGTCACTGTGCCGGACGATGTTCTTGTCGCCAGCATGATATGCCTTGTACAGAACTGTGCAAATGTGATCCAGATCCATTAAACAAATGATGCTATACATGTGTTGAATAAAATGTGATATTTCAAAAAATGGTGATGGCGGCCATTTTAGATTATGCATAAGTGAGACCATGGAAAGTACACTTCAAAAAGTGGTATTACACATCTTTTTTTGCCAAAAGTAAAAACTGATATTTTTTAAAATGGCGGTGGTGGCCATCTTGGATTTATGCACCAACGAGCCCTCAAAATAAAAATAATCTATCAGAAATGAGTTCATCGTACTAATTACACTGTGGTATTACACAAGTGGTATTACACATCTGTTTCGGACAAATAGTGAAAAAATTGAAATTTTAATGAAAAAGTTTAAATATTTTTAAACATGTGGATGTCGGCCATCTTGCATTTAAGCATGGAAAAAACCGCAAAATAGGAAATGCTAATTACACTTGAAAAAGTGGTATTACACATATTTTCCGCCAAAAAGTAAAAAAACTGATATTTTTCAAAATAGCAGTGGCGGCCATCTTGGATTTATGCATCAACGAGACCTCAAAATACAAAAAAATGTCAGAAATGATTTTCTTGTGCAAATTACACTTAGAAAAGTGGTATTACACATGTTTTTCTGATAAATAGTAAAAAAGATGAAATTTTATTTTGTTCGATGGCGGCCATCTTGGAAAATGGCGTAAAAACATGCTTAATGTCACGAAAAAAAATGCCAACATTGATTTCTTTATTCACAACACATTATTTTTGCTAAAAAAGTACATTGGCAAAAATCTATAGGAAATTTTCACGAGGCCAAAAAATATGACATAGAGAATGTATTATGACGCCATGCCCCATGAGGTAGAGTCAACTCAAATTGTTATATTATCGCTCACGTTGAAATTAAAGGGTCTTTGTTGGGACTATTTACTATTTTTATAGTATTATCGGTACGCGCTGTTAATTTACTCTGACCAGTGGCTGATCCAGAATGAGCAAGAGGAGGGGGCGTAAGCCACATTTTGGCTGAAAAAAGGGGTGTTAGCTTCACTTTATTAAAAAAAATGCATGAAAATTCAATATTTTAACCAATAACGGGGGGGGGGGCGTACGCCGGGTACGCCCTATGCTGGATCCGCCACTGCTGACTAGTCTGAGCAAGGAGGTCTGAGTCAAGACTCAAGTCAAGGCTCTTGTCTAGTCTAGGTAGGCCAGGCTAGACGGTGACCTTGTCCTTGGAGGCTTGGTCTTATAATTATTATCTGATTTTTTTTTTTTTTAATCTAGACACTGCATATTTGTACCTGTCTAATATATTCTAATCGCTTTTTGACTGGTCTTGTGTGACCTTAGATATTATTTTGCCCAGAATATGGTGAGATCGTACCCCAATCATTAAAAATAATATCTGAGGTCCCATCTAACCATATTCTGGCCCCATTCAACTACATTCTGGTCAGGTGGGACCTTAGATATTATTTTGAATGATTGAGACCTTACATATTATATTTAATAACATTTGACCCATTCTGGTCATGTGGAACGTCACATATTATTTTGACCAGAATATGGCTAGATTGGACCTTAATCAGTCATAACTAATATCTATTAAGCCCCATCTAACCATTTTCTGGTCATGTGGGACCTCAGATATTATTATCCCATTAGTTTAGCCATAATATGGACTTAGACTATATCTAAGGTCCAACCTAACCATATACTGCCAAGGTGTGAACTTAGATATTATTTTGACCAGAATATGGTCAGATGGGATCTTAATCATTTATAATATTATATCTAAAGTCCCATCTAACCAAATTCTGGTCAGATGGGACCTTAGATATTATGTTTAATGACTGAGGTCCCATCTCACCACATTCTGTTTTTTTTAACTGATACGAACTTTTATTATTTTATTAATCACTGATTTTGGTAGAATATGTTATTGAAAAATCATTATATTAATCCTTTATATTGTTAAAATTGCTTACAATTTCAAAGTAAAGTAATAGCTCTTTAGAATGCACATGAGGTGTTGACAACTCTTAGCAGTTCTCTTTGCATCTAATTTACCATTGCCTAGCAAACAGGATGTTACATCACCTTGTCGCCCTTTGGTTTAACACTTAGTGCACCACTAATACCTTTAGATCGTAATCTTTGTTTTATCTAAAACAAATTATGATTAAATTTTGTATTGATTTATCAACCAAGTTTTGCTATTAACTCAAGTTTTGTCTACCGGTACATGTATTTCATATTGAATAAACTTTGTGACAACCATAATTTGTAAATAAAACTATGTTGTGGATTAACCCCTTCAACCTCTATATAACTATGAGCAGGGGCGGATTTAGACCGGGTTGACAGGGTTCCGGAACCCTGTCAGTGTTTTCAAATCTATACAATTACAGGGTTCGAGACATAAAAAGCTGTGAATTAATTGATCTTTCGGGGGATTGGAACCCTGTCACCGTTTTGATGACAGGGTTCCAAAATAATACTGATAGCCTATCTTTCTTTGTTGGTCAATTAGGCTGTTTCATAGATCTCAAGATCAACGCTGGCACTAAGAGGTGTGGAAGGGTGGGGTCAGCAGGTGCAATTAACAGTCGCGCCAAATCATAATGTGCACTGCTCTTCAACGCCAAAAGACAGTATCTGCTTACTTGTAGCATGAATAGATACTACCTTTTGGCTTTGCGCGGCAGTATACAAGTGCAAACTGACTGTTATATGGGGCACACATGCACCGACTATTTGTACTGACATATATTACTGTAGATCCGGTAATATTTGCGAGGTTTGAATTTTCACTTTAATTTTCAAAAGAAAATTATTATCATCAGAATATAAGAGCGCTACCTCTAATCGAATATAACCAATACTACGATGAGCTTTACTACAGCCTCTATAACGACTCAACAACAATGTAGCATATATCTTATATTAGCAGACAGTGCGTGAGCGTGAATAAATATAACTCGAGAGTAAAATACATCATCAATCTGTGTATTTATTGATCATATAGTAAGTGATTGGAACGGTTTTGCTGATTAACCTACTATTGTAATGTGTTTATATAACAATACCAGCTCGAGGGACTGGGTCCATAGCCACTACCCATCTAACCGACGCCGACCCAAAATTAAACCAACGTTTGATCAAAGGCCTGTTGAGAAGATCGGCACGTGTCGTGAACCTAGGCATTCTCCACACATAGATGTCGCTCAGGTCAACCCCGCTCTCTCTCTGTAACCACACGCCATGTTTCGACAAAAACTGCTCATTTTGAGCAGTTTTGTTGATATAACAACTGTAGGCCTATAAACACGCTTGAGTGTCCTGAATATATATGGCAAATATAAAACACCACTACTCCGCCACATATGAGTTTCTATTCACATAGAAATAGAAAATATTCAATGGATTACTTTTTCTGCCTACGCGCTGCTGTGAGAAGGTCCATGTTTACGTTTTTCTGACAGAATTTACAATCGGCTTCAAAACACTGGCAAATATAAATTACTGAATGACATGCGAATTGTGCTGGTTTAATGTATCCACTACTAAACAGAATAAAAAGCCCTTACCTGTAACAAACTCTAAGATCAAATTAAATATCGAAAAAAGGATAAGTAATAAGTTGAAGTGAACACCAAAATAGTTCCGTGGTTATAGGAATGGTTATAAAATCACGTGGTAACGCTCACTAACGGCTGATAATTCCGGTCAATCACCATGGGTGCATACGGCGAAATGAGCGTGTGGTATCAGAGATATAATCTCTGAGGTCAGAATGGAACCTAGGTGTATAGTTATTTCCGTAATTGGTATTACGTAAGGGTGGGTGGTGACAGTGGCCTACGCCTATGCTAGTGATAACGTTCACGACTGATTAATATGTGACAGTCCACAATTCTGTGACTATGTCTGTTAGGCCTAATTACGACAGAAAAAAATATTTTTAAAATTGAAAATTTACGAATAGTAGACTTTGTGAAATCAGAAATCCTGGAATAGTTAACATCGGAAATTTGGCACCCTGTCAGATTTTTGTCTGGGTCCGCCCCTGATAAGCGCTACATTAAAAATGTAAATTCTCACCCACTTGAAGTTGTGTCTCGCTACCGCGACCCACAAAGTCAAGTGAAAGATAATTATTCATATAGTATATGTGGGTTTTTTTCAGACCAAATATTCACAAATATTGATGTTTAAACACACATTTTCTTCCCAATAAAAGGACGTTCTATTTTAGGAAGTTGGCTCGGCACTCATGGGTTCTAAGAGATACATTGATACTTGCCGGGCGTTAGAGAGCGATTGACAAAGTCGGAAGGCCCGGGCAGCCCCACTTGAGGGCTAGCTATCCCAAACAAACAAAACAAAACACAAGCATACGTAACGCAACGTTACATAGCGTCACGAAGGACGATGTAGGGAACCAGATCTGTTATTATAGTTTGAAAGAAAAACGTCTCCTCTCACCATCTTCTGGTCAAGTTGAACCTTACATAATATCTTTTTGACCAGAATAGGGTTAGATGGGACCTCATTCAGTTAAAAACATATCTAAGGGCCCATCTAATGATATTTTGCTCAGGTGGGACCTTACATATTATTTTGACCAGAATATGGTTAGATGAGGTCTCAATTTTTAAAAATAATATTTACCAGTTATCTGATTAAAAAAAAATGTAAAAAGGTCTCATCTAACCATATTCTGGTCAAATGTGACCTTAGATATTATTTTAAACGATTTAGGTTCCATATAACCATATTCTGGTCAGATGGGACCTTAGACATTATTTTAAACGATTTAGATCTCATCTAACCATATTCAGGTCAGATGGGACCTTAGATATTATTTTGACCATAATATAGTTAGATTGGGCCTCAATAATTTATTATAATTGCTAACCCATTGGGAATGCGGAGTGTTACGACGTTGAATCAACGTCATTGATGTTGATTCATCGTCGTAAAAACGTTGTGTTCCCAATGGGAAGGTCCAATCTAACCATATTCCGGCCAGTTGATATCTTAGATATTATTCTGACCAGAAATAGGTTAGATTGGACCGCAATCATTCTAAATAATAAGGTCTCATCTAACCATATTATGGTCAGATGGGACCTTAGATATCATTTTGACCGGAATATGGTTAGATTGGACTGCAATCATACAAAATAATGTCTAAGGGCTCATCTAACCATATTATGGTCAGATGGGACCGTATATATCATTTTGACCAGAATATATAATAGTACAGTATAGGTCATGGTCCTGAATCATGCGAAATAATATCTAAATTGCCATGTAAACATATTCTGATCAAAATAATATCTAAGGTCCCATCTAAGCATATTATCTCTGGTCAAATGAAACTTTACATATTTTTCTGAGTTGACCGTAGATATTACTTTTATTGATTTGAATTCTTTTCTGCAATGTGGTAAAATGCTAAATATATTATTCTAAGCAGATAGAGTATAACCTTGGTTTCGAAAAAACCCTCCAAGTTATTAAGCGGACTACTTCGCGTCTCGACCGTTTTCTTCCAAATGTTTTTCTAATGAAAATGTATAGTTATCCATAGCTTAGACAAGAAAAAATGTGTTTTTGAAAATGCTTAATAATCCATAAAAATGTCATTTTTGTCATATCGCTGGTTTAAATTTTAATTGATTTAATAAAGTCTAAGATGGTTGCTCATCTTCCTCGTAGAACGTCTGTTGTTGTTTCATCCTCCCAGAGATTCTTTCAAATCAAGGTATTGATCACCTTTGTAATCCTAACGTTGTACCATCCATGATAATGGTCTGCGGTTCCACTTCACATTCAAAACAACTAAATTGTTCTTCAAAATCTATATCAAGTAATTTAATAAAGGCGTATCTGAAAGTAAAATGATATTAAATAAATGGATATGTTTACAACACCTAAACATTTTAAACAAGTCTTGCCTCCAAACAATATTTGACCAAACGTATTAGGCCGATCTTAGCTTCCCACAACAAAAACGGCGGGCAATACGCATCCAGCATCAAGGAGACACCACGTTCAAATTTTATAGTATGATCGATGACATAGCGATGACAATTGAGAAATGTCGCACAATGTCGCAATGTCGCACAATAACAGCACCCGCATCATTCATCAAAGGAAACACTTTGTTCTGAAATATATTTTAAATTCTAATGATACCTTCAATTCAAATAACTATACATATTTAAAGCGACACAATCAGTCTGAAATCATAAAAAAATCAGTATTTTTATTTTGGCTTCTTAATATGACCATATGATGTAAACATGTCCATAGACTAGAACTGCGTAAGTTTTTTTTAATTTTTGTGTTGCGCATTTACCTGTTCATGTTTACCAGCTAGTGTAACGAGATAAAAAGACGTAATTCCCGATTTCTAATTTCGGACATGCATGTCCAAAATGAGAAATACGGGTATTTCGTCTTTATATCTCGCTTAACTGGTAAATGGGCAGCACAAAAAATTGAAAAACTTACGCAGTTCTAATCTATGGACATGTTTACATCATGTAATCATATCAAGAAGTCAAAATAAAAATACCGCTTTTTTTTATTAGTTTAGCATTATTGTGTCGCTTTAACATAGCCTTGTCAAAAATAATGAAAATAATTATTAAGTTGTGGGCCTATGTCGGCCGAGGAATAGAGATAGCTATATAGATGGTGGTTAATTAGCCAATACACGTATAACGCATATAGGGCTAATCCCGATGGTGTCAGAACCAATTTTACCAATAAATAATACAGTGGCGGCAGATACAGAGCTGCAGCTGTACTATGACAATATTCATGACATCTTGCAAATATATTATATGTGAGGCCACACCTAACCAAAATATGCTTTAATAGAAGGGATAATAATCAATAATTAATCATAATATGGTAGATGGGATATCAATCATTAAAAAGATTATAGGCCCACTCTATAAGGTCCCACTTAACCAGAATATGGTTACATGGGACCTCGGTCATTCAATATAATATCTAATATTCCTTTTCTGGTTGAGGTCCCATCTAACCACATTCTGGTTAGATGGGACCTTAGATATTATTTTGAATGCTTGGGGTTCCATTCAACCCTTTCAAGCCTGAATTTACCGCGAATTGCCGTCGCAATTCTCGACTTGTAGTGCATGAAGACGATTTGATGTGATTTAAAAAAATTGCCATGTATTGGTTGACCAGTTTCATGGGAATTTTCGTTCCATAACCTCTAGTTGTAGGGAAATTAAGTCTGTTTTCAGGGATGTAAAATGATGCTTTAATGCATCGTGAGGACTTAAAGGGTCAACCATATTCTGGTCAAAATAATATCCAAGGCCCCACTTGACCGGAATATATAGCTAGATGGGACCTGAATCATTCAAAATAATATCTAAGGTTCCATCTGACCAGAATATGGTTACATGGGACCTTAAATATTATTTTGAATGATTGAGGTCCCATTTAACTATACTCTTATCAAAATAATATCTAAAGTCCCACCTGACCGGAATATACATGTAGTTAGATGGGACGACCCCACTCATTCAAAATAATAATATTAATAATGTTAATAAATATAATATATCAGGTCCCTTGTGACCAGAATATGGTTAGATGGGACCTTAGATATTATTTTGAGTTATTAGGGTCCAATCTAACCATATTCTGTTCAAAACAATATCTATCTAAGGTAGGTCCCATCTGCCAAGAAAATGGCTAGATATTACCCCATTCATTGAATATAATACAGATCCCCTGAAAGGCCACTACCCGGATAACACGATACATTAGCCCATCCGGAAATAATGTTGGGCCACCGTCTGCAACGCTGGGACAACATTATTCCAACCAAAACCCTTTAAGCTCTCAACTACGATTATAATCGTGAATATATTTATTCCTGAAGACTTTTTAAACACGAAAGTACCTCACCTAGAAACCTTAAACGTTATATTCGACATGTTCATAAGGACTGGTGTACAGAAATGTCCCACCGTTTCCCCGTTTCCCACAAACAGCACCCCTCTGAGCTACGGCAGTCTTAATATATCTTACTCGACATCGAGTCTCAACTATACATGTCTTTGTAAGAGAACAGTAAAAAACTACTTGTTCACTGACTGTCATTATTTGTCCGATGCTGGCGCAATGTCGGCTCAGTGTTAATGATTGAAGTAATGTTGACCCACTGTCTGCAACGCTGGCCCAACATTATACTACAATTGGTTCAATGCCTCGTGTTTTCTGGGGCTTAGCTGCGAAGAAAGGGGTGTGTAAGTGTGATTTCAAAATAGCGCGACATATCATAGTTCAAATCACGCCTTCATCTCCTACCGGATAGTATATTCACTTGTAAATGTTATATATAAACATATCGTCTTGTTTTCCAGAGACACGTCTCTTGTAATTTTTTTAAGAATAGCTATATAAATATCTTGTGAACTACACGAGAATACTAGTATATATACATTTACAACGCAGGACAAGCAATTAGCAGCATGCTAATTATTGTAAATAAAAAGGTGCATGACCTTACATGACCTACGTTCGCATGGGGATAGCTAAGATGTGTGGCCATTTGATGTACCAATTTATTTGGAGAGGCTGATTTGGATTGAATGTGAAAATGATCAATATTCCTCAACTCATCGATTCGAATCAAATAATCACATTGGCTGATGCTATTTGGTGGTAACCTTTCTGATTCCTTGCAGGAACTGTTTTTCTGTGGGTTATTCTCTGGCTTAGCCAGTGCAGCCTTCGGTTTCAGATAGGTTTTTGCTGTCAAAAAATATATGTGTGGCCCTTTCCTCTTTGTTTGGAGTTTTCAATTTTGTTGCTATGATATGGTTCAATGAAGCATCTATACCACATATTTTTAATCCCACATTAATATCAATTCTCATAAATGTATAGTTACGCTGGTCGGATTCAAGCTCGTTCAAGTCTACCAATATTCCCCCCCCCCCAAAAAAAAAAAATATATATATATTTTATACATATATTTTATGTTTACATAGATCTATAAAAAAAATTATGTTACAAATACTTTTAATAGTTTCTATATATATTAGATAGAGCTCTGTGGCTTTGTGTGGTTATTATTGAATCTGTCTGACCAATTATTTGATTATAAATGACCCTTTTCTTTGTCACATTGACATTGTTGGCTTTTCATGTGGTCTAGTCAGTCTCAAAACCTCACATTATCGTTCACTCTTTCTTTGTTTTAATCGTAAATGTCCGCTGTTATTAAATTATCAATTGTAACGAATTGATTATTAATCACGAATTCTCATAAACACAGAGTAACACTGGTCGGTTTCTCATAAATTTATCCAACATTTGCGGAATGACATAACGAAAAAATCATTTGCACTTTTGCATACAAATTTGGGTTTGGATGATATGCTTCCATAACTTTCAATATGTAAAGGGGGATGGAAAGGAGTTTCATCTTTGTTTCATAACAATTTTGGTTTCATTCAGGTGAAAAAGTGTAAACTTGTTGTGATTCGCTGAGTAAACACTATGAGATGGCGTTCATTTTAATGCAGTAGACAATATTATTATTTCTTCTTCTTATTTTTTTTTAAATCAACGATAATTGTTTTAGATAATTTGTTTAACAAGGATTGATTAACTCTCGAGGCGAACCACTTTGGCTGCTTTTATGCCAATTTGTGGTTGACTCACTGATTCCTTTCAGAAACTGTTTTTCCTGTGGGCCATTCTCTGGCGTTGCCAGTGCGGCCTTATGGGGGTATTGTTGTCAGGAACATATGTTTTTGGCTCTTTTTCTCGTTGTTGGAGTTTCATCTCTGTTACTTAAATTTTTTGGGTACATTTTATCGTGTGATTTGCAGGGCAAAAATTTTCAAATAATATAACTCAATGAGAGGAGCGATTGTTGTTTCTAGGATTTTATTTAGCAAGAATTGTGGAGGCAATAATCACATTGGCTGATGCCAATTTGGGGTTGACCCACTGATTCCTGTCAGGATTTGCTTCCTGTGGGCTATTTTCTGGCCTCGCCAGTACAGCTTTCGGTTTCAGATAGGTCTTTGTCAAAACTATGTTCCTCTTTGATTGGAGTTTTCTTTTTCTGTTACTTTGGGTTCAATTAAGCATAGATACCAGCTACTCTTAAAAAAAAAATAATAATAATAATAATTTAAATATATAATATAAAGGTATTTAAACAGGTCGGATTTTCAGTTATTTATTGGCCGGCTGCACTTTAAATGTAAGGGAGGTCGGGGTAAGATGAGCCAATTTTTCTTCAAGCGGCTGCATCCATGCTATGTTTTCCTTTAGAATAACCGAAATATTCTTATACGAAATATTCATTGTACACTATATTTTAGTAAAACTCGTTCATTATAGAACAAAGCTATAACATAAAATTGGTGGTTGCAAATTATTTTTCAAAATGGCTCAATTTACCCCTACCATGGGGTAAGTTGTTCCACAATCTGGGGTGAGTTGTGCCACTACATCGTAAGTTATCCACAACATTTTTCTTGGAGGCCGTTTAATATGTAAAGTGCTTAATCTCTTTACCCATTATCATAAAATGGATGCACACATGCACTAGGGCCAATAAAGCATATTTATAACTAGAAGGGTGTTTGAGTAATATGTCTAACCTTTCTGAGCAATCTGGGGTGCTAGTGTACCATCACTATGGAGACGCGTATGTGATCCATCCCATAAGTTAAGTGTTATACTATTCAAGCTCGCTTCTCTTGCACTACTCATTCCAAAATAGTAGGTAGCGGACTACAGTGCATTATTCAGGGGCGTCCGCAGCTTTCCAATATGGGGGGGGGGGGGGGGTGAAGAGGTGAAATTTAGATAAATATTGGGGTTCCGGGGGTTCGCCCTCAAAAATTCACATAATTTTTTAAAAATTTGCAGCTCAAGGGGGGGGGGGGGTCAGGTCCCCTCTGACCCTCCCCCTGTGCACGTCTCTGTTATTGGTAAGACTAAGAAAACTAAAATGTGCTCCGAATTACCATTTTCAAGTACCCGACTTCGTCTGAGGGTCTGACGGTGGGGGGGGGGGGGGGAGAGGAAGAAGAAAGAGAAAGAAGATGAGAAGGTAGAAGAAAAGGAAGGAGAAGAAGATAAGTTGACATAGGAGAAAGAGAGGATACAGAGGAGAAATAAAGGGGATAAATAGGAGAAGGAAAAGGAAAAGGAGGATGAATCAATTAAGGAGGCAAAGAAAATCAAGAGAGAGATGAAGGAAAAGAAAGCAAAGACAGAGAGAGAAGAGGAAGGGAATGAAGAAGAGAATATAGAAAAAGTGGAAGAAGGGGAAGACGAGAAGGGAGCAAATAAGAGGATGATACGGAGAAAGGCAAGAGAAGAGGAAGAAGAGAAAGAGATGAAAGGAGAAGAGAAAGAAGAAGAGGAAGATGAGAATAAGGCGAATGAGGATACGGAGGAATGAACAAACTACTAGAAACATGCAAAACAGAATGATGAGGAAAAGGAGATGGAGAATGAAGTAAGGATGGAGAGTGAGAAGAGTAAAAGAAGGAGGATAAACTCAAAAAAAGAAGAAAGGAAGAAGTTGAAGACAATGCGTGAAGAAAGGAGTAGGAAAAAGAGAACGGAGGAGGATAAGTAAAAAGAAGGAGAAGTAATAGGAATCAGAAGGAATGAAGAAAAGCAAATTTGGGTAGAAGAGAATAAAGAGAAGGAGCAAGATGAGAAGGAAAGGAAAATAATAAAAAAAGAAGGAGAGAGTGGAAGAAGATGAGACGGAAGTGGAGAAAATAGAAGAAGAGGATAAAGAAAAATACTCAATAGGGGAATACTCAATAAGGGAAAAGGACGCAGAGCAAGAGGAGAAGGAAGATGCCAGATGAGAAAAAAAGTAGAAGAACAAGGATAAAGTGAAGTTAGGGGAGGATAAGGAATGGGAAGAAAATAAGTTGAAAGACAAAGAGGGGGAGACATTTGTCTTTTTATACTGCTCTTTAATACTACCCCTACTATACCGTCAGATAAGACATCACTTTTCTCCTCCGCAACTTCCTTTTTCTTCCCTTCCTATTCCTCCTTTACCCCCAACACTTCATATTCCGCCCCCTCTCCCTTCTCCCTCTTATCCTTCTCATCTTTCTCGTCATTTAGCACCTTCTCACACTATTACTTGGCTCTCCTTTTATTCATCCACTTCATTCTCCTTCTTTTCCTTTTTCTCCTCCTTCTCCTCTTCTCACTTTACTCTTCCCTGTATCTCCTTCCTTCTTTTCCTTCTCATCTTCTTCTTGCTCTCCCCTCTCTTCTACATTTGTCTTCTCTTTATTCCCCTTCTCTTCTTCCCTTCACCATCCTGCTCTTTCCATTTATCGTCCTGTCATCTTTTTCTTCGTCGTCCTCCTCCTCCTTCCCGCTCTCCTGGTCCTCCTCGTCCACATTCTCATCTTTCTCTTATTTTTCTCCTTCTTCCCATTCTCTTCCTCCTCCTCCTGTACCTTCTGCTCCTCTTCCTCTAACTCCTACAGTCCCTCAGCTCCAACAGGCAAAGTCGGCTGCGAGAAACTTAAAACGTTATGTGCTTTAAACCAGTTAACTAAGCCTAGATATGCACACATGAATATATATCTGGGAAAAGTTGATCCACGGTGGGGTAAGTTGAGCCGTGGCACGTCTTGCCCCATGTTGTGTTGATCAACTTGCCCCATCATGACCCTGGCATGCCCACAGTGAATGTAAAAAAACTATGAATCTAATTTTAAAAACAGTTTCACCTGCTTAAAGGCCAATTGGTAACCTGTGTGGTGTCAACGTTTCAGTGTTGAATATTGCCATAATTAAACGCTAAAGAGAAAATGTTGTCTGCTTGCTAATTTTTACTTTTAGAGGTGAAAAAAATATTTTTATCAGAATAAAATGTGTCTCCTTGCTGCTCTTCAAAACAACATGGCTGAATAAAATGTAGTGTTGTTGATAGTCAATAGGTGGCTGCGAAAAATGGAACTGTCCATTTATTAATAGTTTGGGAGGGTTGGATCAACTCACCCCTATGAAATTATGTTTGGGTCACCATTTTTCATCTTTGTTTGTTTTTGTAAAGCTTAGTGATCCAGCTGCTTTGAAATTAAATTTAAAAAAATGGCCACAAGAATTAAATCTTTTATCATTCATACATATATAATATATATATATATATATATATATATAAATATAATAAATAATTTGTAAATTTAAATAATTTGGGAGAGTATCCAAGCGTAGGAGTCACTACAGCCCTGATGCCTCTCAGTGTAAGGTAAAAGCAATATAATTATTCAATTAAACTTCTGCAAGAACATAATCTTGCATGAGGCGACGCTAACAAAAATAGAACAGAATGACAGAAAAAAAAAATAATAATAAAAAAAATGTTAATAATAAAAAAATATATATAAAAATGAGAAGCCAATAAATACAAGGTCAGTTACAACAGGACTTGGCCAGTTGTTACAGGCCGCGGTAATTATTGCATGCCTTATATGCCATCTACGTGATGCTCTATGTCTAGCTCGATTAATCTAGCATCAGGACTTGCGCCAGTTGCTGAAATCAGTGATAGTAATGATGGGCAGGATGCATCCGGACTTGCGCCAGATGCAATAAACTTCGTGAAGAACCAAACATTTGATTATTCATTTGTTAGCTCGGCAGGACTTGCGCCCGCTGTTCTAACTATAGAAAACATGATGGGGAGTGATTTGCCAACCCGAAAAAGTTAAAATTTGCTTTTTAGTCAATAACTGCGCGAGTATGAAATTATTATTATAAGTTTTTTTTAATTTTTCTAGAATTTTTTAGATCTTGCTCTTGCATATGTAAACAACATTTTTAGTGAATACAGCAATACTCAAGATGTGGTCCATTTCCTCATGTTCCTAATTTGCTTCAAATGTCTTGTGGTCTTTTTATGTTTCCAAAGTGTGTCTGCAATACCTAAAGTCAGCTCAAAATGAGGTCTGTATACTTCTGTGGTCAGATATCACACTTACAGAAAATAAAATTCCACTGACATTTAAATCCAGTCAGTCAAAACACTACTCAGACTTGCTTCATGAATTATAAATACAACAGATGTTATGATAATGTGTCCCTTATTATCTACAGTTGGAAATTTTAATTATTTGGTTATCTATTCATTACATGTAAATTTCCAATTTCAAGTTTCACTTTTGTAGACATCCTAATTTCAATTTAAAAACTCAATTTCAGACTATATAGCACTTGACCATTTAGAATTAGTGTTGTTTCTGATGCCGCAAGTAATGGTGGATTAGACAGATGAGAGGTTGGAATTCATATGTGCTCTTACGATGCATTCGTAAGTTTGTGTTGTGGGGGTCAGACACTTTGTGTCTGTGTGCCGTTTTCATACCCTCCTCAACAACAGATAATCTTGTTTAATAATGGTATTGATAGATTTTGTCAATATCATGTAATTTGTATGTAGTGATACAAGAGTCAAAGTTCACTGTAATATATTAATGTGAACAATTAGTAGATTGTTATTTATAGGTTTTGTTTTGTGTGAACAATTACTAGATTAGTATTGGTAGTTTTTGTTATTAATATTTTATGTAATTTGTTTGTAATGATACAAGAATCAAAGTTCACATTTAAATAGTAGATTAGATCAATTACAGACATGTATAAATATTCATAGTAGATTAGATCAATTAGAGACATGTATACAAATTCATAGTAGATTTGATCAATTAAAGACAGTAGATTAGATCAACTAGAGACCTGTATGAATATTCACTGGTTAATCCTGTTACCCGACTGTCAAGTAAATTTATACCTATTTTGGTATTAGGGCTTCACTCTGTTACAACCACGTTTACATTAACAACATTTAAAGTGAAGCCCTTTTTATTTGTAGTTGTTTATTTTGATGTTTATTTTTAATAAGCAATTTCCCCCATTTTATGTGTCTGTTTTTTTATGATAAATATCTTAGCCAAGGCCTAATTGCTATATTGTGTAAGATAATACAAGTGACTGCAGCAGAGAGAGAGGTGGGAGAGCGGGGGGAGGGGGGGCTAGCACCCCCTGACTGAGTGACACCAGCGACACTTATCACAGCAAATACGACGCATTGACCCAATGTTGTTCTACTATTGGCCCGACATCTTCGACGTCGGCACAACATAAAAATAACATTGGGTCAATGCCTCGAGTTAACTGGGTTTGGTCACAGCCAATCAGCAAACTCCAGACGCTGACACAATGTTAGCCTAATGGTGGCTCGCCGTTTACAACACTGGGACAGCATTATCCCAGCATTGGTCCACCAATATATAGGCCTTAACGTGATAAACTTTTATCCAATGCTAGCTTAATGCTGGCCCATTGTCTACGGCAATGGCTCAGCAGTTAAACAGCATCGGCTAGACGTCTCGTTTTTGTAGATTCACCGGCAACTCGATACACTGACAAAATGTTGGACCAATGTTGGAACAGTGTCATAAATGTGGCACAACATTTACGTAACATTGGATCATGTTGACTGCCTAGAACCAGCATGACATAGAACGCTTCTTCTCACAGCAAAACCAAGTATCTGCTTATTTCACAAGTGTGCAGATACTGTCTATTAAAAGTGTTGTTACAAACAAGAAGGAGGCAGTGACATCAGCGTAAAGGAAGTATATACTTGCTTTACAAGTGAGCAAATACGGCCTTTTGGCAGCGCTATGGCAGGAAGAGCCAGTTAAGCAGTAAATGCCTAGTTTACCAGGGAGCTGATAATGCCTTTTGACTTTGCACAGGCAGAACAGATGTTAAACGGAAGTTAACGACAGACTTTTGCTCTGAAAGTCAGACTAAAAACTTGGAGACTCTGTCTCCAAGTTAAAAATATTATAAAACAAAAAATCATAAGGATTTTTCAAAAAATGGAAAAATCAATTTTGAAAATTTGGCCTTTTTTGCATGGCGGGTCACATATGTCCTCACCTCTGTAAACAGAGGGGAAGCCATAATAAATGACTCTGACCCCCCATGTGATTTATATTTGCCATTGCAGAAATATTTACCATCATAACCTGTAGGGTGATTTATATTTGCCATTGCAGAAATCATAACCTGTAGGGCTTTTTTTTTTAACACATGTGACATTTGGGTGTGAACAGCATGGTTCAACGTCAGAGATTCACAGCATAGCAAAAGCTGTGTTTTTCTATGCTGGTGGTCAGTGTACGACGAGACCAATAATTTCATGAAAAATGTGAGGGTAGCCCTATTTAGATGATAAGTTCACCTATAAAGACAGTGGTTTAAGTCCCCACGTTAAGGCATTATTCTAATGAGATGTACATCTGTCATTACAGAACGATATAAAAATAATTGATCAAACAATGACGCAGTAATTGGATGCGCACCGTATTTTGGGGGCACAACTTTACGAATGGCAATGATTACAGATAGTTATTACGGACTAGGATATATGGGACACTTGAGACAATTTGGACACATTGGCAATTTGGGACACATGGGGCATTTGGGACACATGAGACATTTGGGACAAAGTAACGTTAGACATTTGGAACACTTGGGGCATAATGGGCCATTTGTGACTCTGGCACTTTTGGGACACTTGGGATATATATGAGACACTTGCGACATTACATATGTTATATATTTGTAAAAATAAAAATGTTATATATTTTCTTGTGAAATGTAGCATCTCAAAGGTTTCTACTGTCCATAATGTTGGTTCAAAGCTGGGTCACTCTCTGCGACGCTGGCTTGTCATTGATGCATTATTGGATAAATCTTGGCACAGAAAGAAACTCAACAATTCACAAATGCTCTTATTTCATGTAATTTACTCAAAACCTTTCGATTGATTTAAATAATGTTGGTGTGTATCCGGATTTTGTGTTTTGATCTCAATAACGGATAAATGACCTTCAAATCGAAGAAAGTCTACTTTCAAGGTCATGGGCTAGCTGACATTGATCCCAATATGCGGGTCATCTGAAATTAAGCAACTATGCGGGCTGGGGGGGGGGGGGAACAAAAAGTTTTTTTCAGAGTAATTTTAAGTTCATTTGTGCAAAAATGGTGGGTTGATGAAAATGACTCGGTTGACAATTGTGCAGCGTGAGCCTGTTTTCCATGTATTGCTATAGCGGAAGGCGGTTTGGCTGCGGTTCAAATTGCCAGAAAACAGGCTAGCAATACTGATATTTAACACCAGATTTCAGGACACCAAATGACCTCTGATAGACCACAATAGGAAAGATATGGACAAATAATGCACTGATGATCTTGTGTAGTAGAAAAACGTGTGTTTCTGTGCAATCAGCCACAAATACAAGTGAGTGAAATGAATCGGGCCACCTTTGTGCACATACAGGCTAAACTGGGCCAGGATAACCTCCTGAGGATGGTGAGATGATTGAGATGACACTGTCCTCCAGACACAGGATTCGAAATTTCGAGCCCTGGCGGTCTGAGGCCGAGCACACTACCTCTCGGTCACGGAGACTCCCCACAATACTGACTTTCACACGTGGATGGGGAAGAAACATTTTTTGCTTCTTTTAAACCGCTGAGACAGGGAACCGAACCCTGAACACTGGCGTGAAAGGCAGCGGTGCTAACCACTACCCTAGGGCCCCCGCCCTACAAGTGAGTGACATCAGTCAATGGAGGAACGCGTGGGTGAATTCTTTTTGACAGTGCAACATGCAGAAATCCAGGGCCCCTGCTGGCGCTCGTAAAATTCACAAATTCAAATATATATTATGCTATTTGCCCTGGCGGTCTGAGGCCGAGCACACTACCTCTCGGTCACGGAGGCTCCCCACAATACTGACTTTCACACGTGGATGGGGAGGAAACATTTTTTGTTTCTTTTAAACCGCCGAGACCGGGAGCCGACCCCTGAATTCTGGCGTGAAAGGCAGCGGTGCTAACCACTACCCTAGCGCCCCCGCCCAACAAGTGAGTGACATCAGTCAATGGAGGAACGCGTGGGTCAATTCTTTTTGACAGTGCAACATGCAGAAATCCAGGGCCCCCGCTGGCGCTCGTAAAATTCACAAATTCAAATATATATTAGCGAATCTATATTGCCGTCGTCTTTGATGATAGCGATAGGCCTACACGCTGTTACAAGCTACGATGCAGTGATCCCGGGCCATATGCTTCCGTAAAAAGACTGTTGTGCAACGTTTCAAAAAGTCGCAGCCCAGTAAATTACTGCATTGTGTGTGGCATGTTGTGCGCATGCGCCGTCATCAGCATTGTTTCTTGAAGAATATGAAATATTTTAAAAACAGTATATTCATAAAGTGGTGTTGCGTTTCTATTTTTTGTTAAGTATAATGTATTTTAACTATCTAATTTAAATGGTGATGAAAGGATGAGGTCAGTGAGACGCTTACCCAAGGCAGCAAACACAAAACACGCCTACAACATTTGTACAAAGTCTGCCCAACGTATTCGACGTTGGCCCTACACTGCACAAATGCCACACAAATGCTTTGTGCTCGCTGGGTACTGAGTGGACCCGTATCAGCGGCCAGCAAACACGACACAGTCAGTACCAGTACGTGCACATAGTATACAACGCCCCAATGCCGTTTAAATGTTGGCCAGCCTAGTACACAATGGCCCGGCATCGGACTAATGTACGTTACACGGACACATTGCCGGGTCAATGATGGGCTTGCGTAGCATATACCCATATACCGACACAATGTTTTGAACCAAAGCTGGGTTAATGTTGGCCTGCCGTCTGTGACACTGGCCCCCATTTAGCGTGGCGTCAAACACGTCACGGTAACCCAATACTGGGCTATTGTTGGCTCAGCAACGTAGACAGTGGGCCAACAATAGCCCGACATTGGGTCAACGTCTTGTCTTTGACCGCCTGCATGATGGACGGAGAGAACGCACAGACACAAAACTGATCGGATGAACAAATGAGCGGTGAGAGGTAAAGCAATATATCTCCACCTCTATAGAGGGGAGACATAATTAGAGGCAGTAGGTCAGTCAAACGGTAAATACAATTGCTATATTTCCAGCTCGAAGAATAAATGAGGCAGTGGTATAAAAATACAATTACAATAAATTGATTTATTCCACATAACAACGTAACGTTTTTCTGTTAATATAATGATCATATACAATCACAACCAGACCACTGAACAAAAGTATTATTTGCAATCACATAAATGTTATAGATATACATAATCTCAAGTTTAACAAAAACATAACAAACAATAATTATGACTGTTCCTGATATTTGTGATGGCAATCATAGGCCCACGTTTTAACGAGAGATCAATAATATTCCTTTATATACATCCTATTTCAACAGTTTATAAAATATAAACTAATACAAAATACTAAAGAACCAAGACTAGTAACTTATTGCGTTTCTGCTGTTTAAAGAGACACAATCAGGCCAAAATAATCATTTTTATTTTGGCTCGTTTTTTTTATTTAAACGAGAAATAAGGACGATATTTAATTTCGGACATGCATATCCCAAATAAGAAATACGACAATAACTTGCCACATCAAACGTTGCCACATCAAACCAAACTCTAAAAGACTTCCACAATTCTAGTCTATGGACATGCTCACATATTATGGAAATAGCAAGAAACGAAAATAAAATTTTGGCTTTTGAATGATTATTGGCCTGATTGTGTCGCTTTAAAAAAGGAGTCATGTTCTTAAAATCAAATGTGTTATTTCGCGCAAAGCAGTCGTGTATCATTTGAATAAATGAAGATTAGGTGATAAACATGGACAATGGCTTCACATTTATCATTTTGTACAGATGTCGTTCCACCACTAATCACCAGCCAATCACATTCAAATTTATAGAATGTGATACATGCTATCCTTGAGCAATATCACATATGACACCGAATAATTAAATTATAGAGGTAGATTAGTACACGTACAATGCATTAAATGAATGATTTCACACTTGTCAAACAACTGTTACACATAAAATAACGGGATAAAATTGACGAATTCAGCCCTTAAACATGAAAATACCAAGCCTTAAAATAAAGGGCGCATGTGCCGTGGAATCACTTTGTTTTGGAAACACATAGGCCACTAAGCAGTGCTGGGCGGGGGACATGGGGTAGTGGTTAGCACCGCTGCATTGCACGCTAGAGTTCGTGGTTCGTTTCCCGATTTTGGCGGTTTGAAAGAAACAAAATGTTTGTTCCCCATCCACTCGTAAAACTCCATATTGTGGGGAGCCTCCGTGACCGAGAGGTATTGGCTCGGCCTCAGACCTCAAGGGTTTGATTGTTTGAATCCTGTGTCTGGAGGGCAGTGTCATCTCACAATCCTCAGGAGGTTCTCCTGGTCCAATTTAGCCTGTACGTGCTCAAAAGTGGTCTAAACCACATTTCATGTCATTTACTAAGCTGTGCTAGGCCACTATGTTTTTTCTCTGTTTTAGATGAGCGCGCGCATTAGATTTAGGCAGCGCCTTACCAAAAACATTTTTTTTGCCCAGCGCGCGCGTCGAATTGTTGCCGATTTCCGAAAAAACCCCAGGTAATTTCGGGATATAAAAAAAACATTCCGAAAAAAAAGGTTATTTCAGGAGATAAAAAAATATTTATCCAGCTATGTTTTTTTTGCTTGTTTTTTTTTGTCACCCGTATTCACTTTTTTTCAAAAAGTTTTTTATTTCATCGCCCTTATTAACTTTTTTTAGGAATTTGTCCAATGTTTTTATTATTTCGTCGCCCTCATTAACTTTTCCAAAAATAGGTTAAATGTGTTTTTTTCTAAATGTTTTTTTTTCCGCCTTCCAACATTAGATTTTTTCTGATCTAAAACAGAGAAATTAAACAGAGTGGCCTTAGTGTTAATATTTTTTTGTGTTTTATCTTTAAATAAGATTGTGTTGTAAGAGAGAAGTATCTTACTGTTTGGTTATGTCCTAAGACTCTATATAACATACAACAGGTTACGTGCTAGCACCACAAAAATAACGTAATGGGAAAATGGGGATGGTTAGAAATTAGAAAGATCTGTGCGTAGAGGTCATAAATGCCAAATAAAGTATTTTAACAAATACATTCAGCAAGGATGCCAGCCAGTTGGTTGGACGTGATTGCTTTTTTTAATGTGAAGAGATTAGACAAAAATTGCAAAAATACGAATATGATGCTGGTAAAATAATAGAATGTTCACCAAAATTGGAGAGTCGTTTGACCCCCTGGAGGTCGCAGACTTAATTAGGCCTATTATGATTTTCCTTAGGAACTATTTAACCCTATGATAATAAATCTGTTCTTAATGTTAAAGAATTGGAGTTCATCTATTTCAATGCAGCTTTATCTACAGCTCCAAAAAAATCGACGAGAAAATACATTTGAGGATGATGCCTCACCACTGATGAAACTCAGTGGACCTACTGCAAGACGTCACTACAAATTATTGACCACAAAAAAGGAACCAAACAAAATGGAGATCGGATAAGAATTGAGGGAAGAGTATTTCTTGTCAAATGTGGACATAGTGTCCTAATTAAATCCTAAGTTAAATAAAAATTTTTTTGAAAGCCGTGATGAAATTTTATGCACAGGCACGAGCTCTTTCAAACACACCAAACAAAATTGAATTCGGATAAGAATTGAGGGAGGAGAAGCATTTCTTGTGAATTGTGGACAGACGACGGAGGACACACAATGGCATAAGCTCACCCTGGCCGCATGAGCTGAAAATGCACGCTATACATGGAAAGTTTGATTCCCAGTGACTTTGCGTTAATTGCTGTTTCTATATTGGACCACTTTCTTGTTGGCCCAACATTGAACGAACTAGTACCTTACTAATCATTCGTAACAGGACGTCAGTAATTTTTACATGTCTCACAATACAATATATTAGTGTTCACTGGTTGCGAAGGATTTGTTAATAGTGGTGTATAAGCTATGATGCAAAATACACAAGACATTATCACCGATCTTAAAAACACCAGTGCTACAGGTTATACACTCGCTGTGATATATGACATTAGGGAACATTACATAAAATTCAACAAAACCTTTTATACTATACTGTTACAACAGTAAAATAATCATTACACAACACATACGTCAAGTGTTGTCAGTGTTAGTTAAACGCAATTACAGATTTTTAATACAACATCAACATAAAAATGTCCCTTATGGTTTTATGTTCTAAGTGTTCCACCAACGCAGGTTGTGAGACACATGTATGGCACAAATATTAGAAATTCAGATATGTTGCATGTATTTCGTTACCAACAAAAAATAATTGACGAGAAATATCAACATCATAGAAACGCAACTGAGCTCGAGTAAGCTTTTTGGATGGCTATCTGGTAGATTTAAGGGAAAATAAAAAATACCGTGCAAGCACTCAAATACCCCTCGGCTCATGCAGTGACTCTATATATGCCAGGTTTCAAGGCAATTCATTGAAAATAAGAACGATTTATTAGTTTTCAGTCTCGCATGTAAACGGACAATACTTATATACTCGCAGACCCCGAAAACCTATATATATAACAGGTTTCGAGGAAATTAAAAAAAAAAAATTAAAAAAAAATAGTCGCCAGGTGGCGGCCATTTTGATTATCCGAGGAAAGCTGAAATTCTAATCATGTCATTTCCATACTCATGGGTAACTTTACATAAAAAATTGGAGAGATCCAATAATTATTATTCAAGTTATCGCGTTAACAAGGAATTATTAAATTAAAAAATCAAGATGGCCACCATAGCCTCGTTTTCAGTCGCACACTAAAACGGTCAATGCCAATAGACTCGCATACCCCGAAAACCTAAATATACCAGGTTTCGAGGGAAATCTGAAAAAAAGTATAAAAAAAATTTTTAATGGCCAGGTCATCTCCATTATCGCGTTGACAAGGAATTTTGTAATTAAAAAATAAAGATGGCCGCCATAGCCTCGTTTTTGGTTGCACGCGACAACAAATTATGCCAACAGACTTGCAGACCCTGAAAACCTATATATACCAGGTTTCAAGGGAATTATGGAAAAAAAAAAATTAAGTCGAAAAAAAAATTTTAGTCGCCAGGTGACAGCCATTTTGATTATCAGTGGAAAGCTGAAAATCTAATCAGGTGATCTCCATACCTATGGGTAACTTTATGTAAAAAAATTGGAGAGATCCAATAATTATTTTTCAAGTTATCGCGTTAACAAGATTTTTTTTAAATCTTTGACCTTCACCTTTGACCTATGACCTTGGGTAAAAAAAAGTGCAGAGAGGGGTTGAATGTTTGTATGAATTATGAATTTAATCTGCTGAACCATGTTGGTGTAGTAGCCAAAAGTGTGTGTGCGGCGGCGGCGGCGCACGAAGGGGACGACAATACCCCTTCGGGCCCAATGGGTCGAGGGGTAAAAAGTGTCAGTTCACCGAATAGTTTTAGCCATGGTTATCAAAACTTGTCTGGTGCATTAAAAGTAAGTTAATTTTTTTATTTCAAAACATTATTAAACTAAAGTATTTTATCAATGAAAGTTACAATTCAATGCAACTGGCAGTGTTTGAATTTAAAACAACCATGACTAAACTTGCTGGTGGGCTAGTCCCTTAAATGTACGATAATCTAACATCAGTGGTACGAAACCAGTTATTGTGATGACGGTGGCGGACAAATAAACGATTGGATAAGACACTTTTATAATGTAAATGCACGTAACATGTATGTAACACAATAGAGCAATATATCATAAATTAATAGCCACATAGACCGTAGACATAGCCTACTGCCAATATCGTGATTGAACCACTTTTGGCCACGTAGAAAAACATATAGTCACCATGGTTTTAAAAGAGTCGCACCTGCCACTTTATACCACATACAACATTTTAATGTCAAGGTTTTTAATGCTAATGATAATTTAAAGGTAGTAATATGTTAACAATAATAATAAACATAAAAACAACACTTTTAGTACTAGTACAATGCTAATTATTAGGTAGCAACAAGTGTATCAAATACATATCTGCTACACTTTTCACTTTACAATGAAAAAAGTTTGCTCTTTCTGTTGACCAGGGTGTAAAATATAATTCTGATTAAATTTCAATGATTCTTCTAACTAAATTATTACCGCTAAACAAAAACAATTTGTGCGTCATAATAATAGGTACCCAAATTATATTAAAAGTATATTCAATTTAGAACGGGAAAAATAATAATCCAGCCTAGATTTTAAAAATGCTAACGGATTTAAAATATAGCTGAAACTTGAAGGATGGAGGTGTATTGATTGATTTTTATTAGTTTTTATTATTAACTACTGCCATTCTGTGAAAATATTTGTTTTGTAAGCATATGAAACAGATAAAAGGGACATACAAATTTAAGGAACGATTGAATTATTGTTGTTTCAGTCACCGGCTTCTGTGCAATGTGTAGGCTAAACTAGACAGTGATACTTCATGTGGAATAATGCACAGACGAATAGATGAAACCTCATAAGACACGGATCGTTTGGTGTACCTGCATCTTTGATCCCAAATTTCTGCTCAGCAGAAGCGGATCATAGCAAAGTATTAATAAGACATCGGGCAGCACATAATTATGTACTAGTGTTATACATGTGAACATCTTATTTGAGCAGATCAGGCAGCTAGGGTAGCTTAGGTTGTTCCAAGCAAACAAGATACATTGACCCAATGTTGGGTTAATGTTGGGCCCACATCGCAGTCGGAGACTGCGAGCCAACATTACCCCGCATTGGGTCAATGTATCGTGTTTGTTAGGCTATGATCTAAGGCATTCTTTCACCGTCAAAACAATACTGGCTGAACATACGGCGATTGTTGGACCTCAGTGACCATAACAAGATAATGGCCCAGCATTGAGACAGCTTACATTGTTCAGTTGGTCGTCTCAGTGACCAGGTGTCCTTGTGAACATTTATATTAGCTCGTAAACCAGAAATGTATAGCATTGACACCAATTCGATAATAAATGGCCTACTAATATTTTAGCCTAAGATAAAATCAACATCGGAACAACACCCATTGTTGAATGGAGTGGAGGGTGATTTGTAGAAATGACTAAAGATTTGAGAATAAAATTGAGATGTTTCATAATACATTCATTTACTCCACCCAAATAAATGGATGTCTATGTGGACTTTTCGAATATTATATAACATATGACAGATTTAAAGAAATAAATAGACCTGTAATGCAGCGCCCATTAACGTTTTGATCAGGCCACGTATTTATTAGTGATCTTCATTTAACCTAAGGGTCATGGGATTCACAGATTCATCAGTGTATATGCACCTGCAATGCATGCACACCTGCAAGTGGGGGGGGGGATTGGCAGGCACTGATATCTTGGTTACAATTAATCTCCGCCAGGGTAAGATGGTGGAAATTGACGAACCACATACCAGGAAATGGTTAACATTTTCAGATGCTGCGAGAGTTGCGGCTATACTCGACGCGCTAAACCTCAGACAGTGGTGATTATTGGCAGGAAACTACAGTGAGCGAACAGCACTGTCCGTGAGAGTGAAGTCATGGGTTTGCTTCACATCCACATGAAATTTTAATGCCTTTTTGTTTCTTATCGCAACATATGTTTGAATAAAACATATGATCGACACAACTCGGAAAATGTTATCCACACAGCAGCAACTTTGCTAGCAGAGGAATTTAATTACTGGATGCTCAAGTCAGCATCTATTGGCATCTACTTGATAGACGAGCAAAATAAGTTGTCGCATGAGGTAGTATTAAGTGTCTCCCAGTAAACACAAGACATTAACCAGGTACAGGTCCAGCCGTTTATAAATGGCTGCCCGTTTATAAACAACCTAATGTTTATAAGCACTCGCAGCGCACTTTCAGCAAGTGTTTATTAACACCCGGGCGTTAATAAATGGACGTCCAATATGGCTGGTTGACTGTACATTTTATTCCATAATATCAGTCATTTTCTCTTCGTTAAATAGATTTTTTATGCTGTATCAATTGACACAACACATTAGTAATGCACTTTGGAATCGAAATCTATGAAATACGATGCCTCAATTGGTAAAAGTTGCCAGGATTAGGTTTGCTGACCACTGACCCCCCACCTCCTTAAAGTGTCATAGACCTGCTAGTATCACTTCATTTCTGTATAGCAAAGGGACAGCCCCATAAAATTACGAATTACAGTGCATAACTTCCTATAAATTTGCAATATAAAGAAGCAGTTTAGTTAACTATATAATAATCTACAAATGTTTTAGTTGTTTTTGTAAGGTAAATTTCCGTAGAACTTAACTAAGAAGTGAGATGAATGACTAAACTCCTCGATTGTATCTCTGTTTTGTGCACTAAATTGTGTGTACAATAAAGATGACACATAGAAAATGCAAATTACACATACAAGTTGATCATCAATATAGCTACCACCTCATGGTATTAGCAGATTGTACCGGAAACACATACATTTTTCAACAATGACACTTCAAGGAGGTGGGGGGTCAGTGGTCAGCAAACCTATTTCTAACGATTTTTACCAATTAAAGCATCAATATGTACACAGATTTTGCATCCCAAGTGCATTACTAAGTAGTGATGTATTGTGTCAATTAATACATCATACTAAATCTGGTATAAAATAAGAGAAAATGCCTGATATTATGGAATAATATAAATACTCGGGATGTTTATAAACACTCGCAGGAAGAGCACTGCGAGTGCTTATAAGCGCAGGGTCATTTATAAACCGGCGGCTATTCATAAGCGGCTGGACCCATACACAATGTAGCTGCTCACCCAATGTGGTTTTGATGTTGGCACACCGTCTTCGAGTTCAGCCCAACATCAACACAGCATTGGGTTAATGTTTCATGTTTGCTGGGTTGACTGAGTCAATCTGTGAGGTGAGATCTCAAGGTGAAGTGTTGGCACCCTCGTCATAATCTCTCTCTGCACTGTCAACTGGTAGCTGAACATTAAAATGTAATTTACTGGGCTTATAATCTTCAAACAAGCTAGCTACATCATCACTAGTTGGAGCTGCAGATGCTCCACATAACCGAGACAGTTTCGAGTTTTCCTGGTGTACAGGTGAAACGGTATGTGGTTTTCTAGAAGTCAGAATCGGTGACTTGTGTACCTCTGGCAAAATCGTCAACGTCTTTGTGTCGTTTTCCTCTGTTGCTTGTAAGTAGGGATCTATCAAATCAATATCATCTAAATCGTCAGTATTTTGACTGCTGCAAACATTATTTTCCATTATATCATTGAACATAACATTTGGCCACACCAGTTTTTCTCCGGTATGATTTTCTTCAGTAAGAGTTGTCTGGGTATAATTGTTGTCATATTCAAGATCCCCAATGTCAATAGAATCAACATTTTTTACGAAATCAAAAGGCGGGTCGACATTTATGCTTCCTGAATTCAATGGGGGTAGAATGGGTGTTATCACTTTGTTCTGTATATCTTCATCACAAAGAGATCTTCTTTGAGATAATGGGAAACAAGATCCTGGCAAAAAAGTAAAGTACAAACATTCAGATTGCTCCAAAATCAAACTGTCAAGTACAAAAGTTATTTATTCATTTGGCTTGCGAAGAAAAGAAAGTTCATTAATAATAATATAACAGCCATTTCCTGCTGAATCACAAGGAAGTACACAATTTATATTTATATACATGGCATATTGTTTCTTTCGAAAAGAAAGATCATTATTATCAGTATTATACAAGTAGTGACCGGCTTCAGCCAGACATCCTAGATATTCGATCATGTCTGGTCAGAAACAATACCCCTAGCAGCTCACACTTTGTGCGATTATTGAGCTGTGCAGGGCAAGTGTCGTTAGGGTAATAATAAAACTGGTTAACTAACCATAATTAACCCTTTCAGTGTGCGGCCGTCTATAGACGTCTGAGTGTCACGTTTAAAGTCGAACCCCCTCACTGAAAGAGTAAAATATAATGGCCGTAGACCCATAACATAGGTATTCAAATGAAGCGGAAAGAGTTAACTAAGACATATTTATGAAGATTTTAAATTGAAAAAAAATTTGGTCTCCCTTATTTCATGCAAAATATTCCAGGGTTGCAAGGGCTACGCTAACCCTTGAGGCCTTAGTAATTACATTGTACGTTTTCCTAGCCACATGATGTGACATAAGTCAAACTTGACGTCTTTTTTTCAGGTGGTAAACTTTAATTTTGTCCAAAATATATATTGCCATTTTTAAAATGGCTGTCCAATAAATTTGTTCTCAAGAACGATTTAATTAGCATACCGGTAAATATAAATGAGGGTGCACATGGGTTAAAAAAGAATCGAACGATCAGCGAATCGCCTGTTCTTAGTGTCCGAACATCCGAGGATTGCAGCTTATAATAAATAGTGTAAAAAACGAACCTAAAAATTAAATCTATTTTCATCTATGCTTATATAATTTTTCCCTTATAAAAAGTGAATTGTGAGGCCACAAAATTGGTAAAAAGTTGAATGGGAAGAATCCATAATTTCCAGGACTCATGTTCACCCTCATAAATATTGACTCTAATTGCCTTGTTGAGATAAAACTGTATGAAAACACATATGTGAATGTCTTCCACAAATATAGATTCTTGTATGGAGAGGTCACTATGCCAGCATGCCATGTACATATACTGGTAACACAGGGCTTGGATTAGCTGGCTAGAATTCCCTGAAGCTATCTGCTTACCTGAGTTATTGTCCATAAAAAATGAATCACCCATATCATGATCTTCATGATCATCTCTAATAGGCAAGGCATGACTGATGTGTGGCTGGGCGCTTATTTGACTGTGTATCTACATAAAGGAAAAAACATGTTCCTGATAAAATAGACATCATAGATGGAATTACAATTACAGAGGTAATGACGTTTAAAACCCTTCAGTTAAAGGTGGATAAGAACAAAGAAAGTCAAATTTATTTGAAACACCATCTGAAAATGAAATACTGTAGATCTGGTAATTTTCATGTTTAAATTTTTGCGAATTTCTGATTTTGGGATTTTTCACGAAGTTTAGAATTCACAAATTTTCATATTTCTTTAGTAGCGCTATTATAATATTAATTTTCGTGCGATTCTTGAATTCGGGATATTTGTCCTCGCGAAAATTAAAACCTCGCGAATATTACCAGATCTACAGTATACTTATAATAAAGAAGAGTACCTTGTCTTTTGAGTCCTCTTTCAGGAAAGGTTCTCGACTACTGCTGTTTTCTGTCGGTTGCTCATAATGCTTGTAACACAAATAATATACATGAAAGTTGAAACACTGCTCATTTTTATGCAAAAGATTATGCAAACACACTGCGACTACAGATTTGCATACGCACCATAATCTGATAAAAAACATGCCTGTAATCAGTTTTTCATCTGGGAGAGAGAGTAGGATATAATTTGTTGCCTGTGAGTTCTACTAAACAGACCAAACCCACATATGCATAGTTAAAATGCTCGCTATAAAAAAATCCCCTGATTATTTTTGGCTAGAGTGGATACATCAACCATTTTGAGTAAGCTAACTAGCCCACATCCACCACACTACACAAAAACTATTCAAAAACTGAGAAAAACTAGTTTGCAACCCCCCCCCCCTCCCCATCCACCAGTTTTATTTTTTCAAGATGACTGCCACATTTTGCTTTTAGTGGATTATTCCCCGTAAGGTTTTTGGCAGCCAACTTGGAACACACACTTTTATGGGTTGTTGCAAAAATAGATGAGAAGATGACTTTGCAGGGCAGGTAAATACATCATCATTTAAATTTTGATTTTCAGCTTAACCAATTTTCTGTGGCCCCACAGCAGTGAAAAATGCCTTACATTTAATGTACGATAATTAATAAAATTGAGAATGCTTAATTAGGATTGGAAATAACACTGAACATAACACAGATACACTTGAAAGATTTTCTTTAGTATGCCACAATAATAGAATAAATGTAACACTAATTAGCTTAATATCATTACTTTTAATGTTCTGTATATATAATCTATAAAAATTATTCACAACATCTTAATACCTGGGAGTTATTTGGTTTCTCCGGCAAAGCAATAGGCAAGCGTAGGCAGTCTATACATTTCCTGTAGCACTGATAAATACTTCTGTATACCAGAGAAAATATATTTAAAATAAAAGAAAAACATCAGAATAGATAACAAAGTGAACATACAAAAGATCCAATAAAGTAGTAAAAACTAGATTTGCCTGAGGGGCAAAGCTTGCGTCTCCACCCGCCCCACATAGATTTAGCAACCAAAATACATTAATTATAGAGAAATACACTACTGTCACCAATTTTTTTTATGTAAACCACGTAAAAATATTTATCACACCAAAATGTAATCAATTAACATATGTCCAGGGTAAGCTGCTTCCTTGGAACAAATTGGTGGAGCAGTTCAAGCTCTCGAGAGTAACATGTGATTCGTCTGGCCATCTTGAATTTTGTTGCAAAAATGAAAAACAATTCTCCTGACAATTTTCTCAGGGCCAGTGAGCATACCCAAAAAATAACATTTGAGCTGTATAACTATATTACCAAATGTTGATGATAGCCAAAATGAGCAGAACTGAAATATGAGCTAAAATCCTAAGACGTAGAAAAATATAAGTTTTATTATCATAATCACACCAAAAACTAGTCAGCACACGACCAGGGTAGGGTTCTTCCTTTGAACCAAGCACTGTGGTTAAGCGGTGGAGGTAACTGGAGTTACCATTAGCAAAAGATGGCTGACAAGGCTACTGATTCGTGTACATTTTCATATAGTTGGTGTACTTTAACGTTCTCCTTCGCTCCGCCGATTTGTAGGTGAATTAATAATACCTAACTGGAAAAAATAGATATTATGACAGCCTGGAATTGTCGATAATTTTCTCGTAATCGGTAAACTAAATTTGCTCAATGAGAATGGTAACTGCCAAGTGTGTTGCTGATAAGTGCAATACTTGATGATATCATGCTAATGGTGACTGACAAATTATGTTGCTGGTAACTGATACTTTATTTATTGGAAATTTCCCAATGTGGCATCATATATAATGCTTATTTTGAATTTTGCAATTGCAATTCAGTTAGCATGGTTAGTAGATCTATATGTTTCTCATCATCATTTCAGTCCAGAATCATTGCCCGAAAAAATCATCGCTCTTCACATTTCTGTTATTCAAAGGGACATGCCCAGGTTTAAAATCATCAAAAAATGTAGCTTGATAATATGACCATATGATGTAAACATGTCCATAGACTAAAACTGCAAAAGTTTTTTAATTTTTGAGCTGCGCATTCACAAGTTAGGCTAGATATAGAGACAAAATTCCTGATTTCTAATTATTACAACCATGTCAAAAATAAGAAATATGGGAATTTCGTTTCTATATCTAGCCTAAATGGTAAGTGCGCAGCACAAAAATTTAAAAACTTTTGCAGTTCTAGTCTATGGACATGTTTACATCATATGGTCATATTAAGAAGCCAAAATAAAATCACTGATTTTTTTATCATCTTAGACCTGGGCATGTCCCACGAAACATTGCCACCATCTACGACGCCCGAACAACATTATACCATCACTGTTTCTATTTCTGTGTTTTCTGTGTAGGTTTTTTTTCTAACTGTGTAAAATGAAAAAGTACAGGTCTGTGATGATTCACTGCAGCAACAGCAATAGGCTGTCATCTAAGTAATATATATATATTATCGCACAAAGCCAAAAAGCAGTATCAGTTTACTTTGTAAGCAGATACTGCTTTTGACTTTGCAGAGCGGTGTATGTCTATCATTAAGGGAATATCGATATAATTGAAATTATCCATTAATACTGCTTAAAAAATTTTAACAGTAAGCCTATTAGTCGAAAAAAGAAATTAGTTATTTTTGTAGATTATCATCGATACTTATGTTATCAGTGTGCATATCTTGAGGCGCGAATCCAGAGGGGGGCGCACGCCAAGCTGTTTTTGCGCCAAATTCTTTAAAAAGTCCCCTAAATTAGCCTAAATATGCCTGAAAACTCGCCCCGAGTCACCTGCGCCCCCTCCTTTTTCAAATCCTGGATCCGCCCTTGAATTCTTGCACACAGTGTTAATGATGTACTGGATGACACATTACAAAATCATGATGGATCACAAAATTTCAGTGTGAAAAAGTGGATTTTGGATCATAACAGCGAATATTGTGGACATAGATCAAAGCATTTTCACAAACCAAACACTTCATTTCAAACTAGATTTGCCTGAGGGGCAAAGCTTGCGCCTCCACCCGCCCCACATAGTACAATAATTATAGAGAAATACAGTACTGTCACCAAATTTTTATGTAAAACACGTGAAAATGTGATGTCAGAATCACACCAAAATCTAATCAACATATGGCCAGGGTAAGTTGCTTCCTTGGAACAAATCGGTGAAGCAGATCAAGCTCTTCAGAGTAGGCCTAACATGTGATTCCTCAGCCATCTTGAATTTTGTTGAAAAAATGAAAAAAGAAAAACAATTCTCCTGACATTTTTTTTTTCAGAGCCCCTGAGAATACACAAAAGATAAAATTTGAGCTGTATAACCATATGACCAAATTTTTATAATAGCGACAATGAGCAAAACTGAAATATCAGCAAAAATCCTAAAAAGTAAAAAAATATAAGTTTTTATTATCATAATCACACAAAAAACTAATCAGCACACATCCAGGGTAGGGTTATTCCTTTGAACCAAAGATGAAACAAATCCATAAAGCAGTTCAAGCTCTAGAGAGTGACACAGGATTTTAGCGGCCACCTTGGATTTTGTTGAAAAAGCTGAAAAACACCAAAAAAATTTACCGGGCAAATTCCCTAGGGCCAACAAATAACTAGAAATAATCAGAGCAGGGGTGTATAGCTATATTATCAAATTTTGATCATAGCCAAAATGAACAAAACTGAAATATCCGCTTAAATTCTGAAACGTTTTTATTATCGGAATCACACCAAAAACTTATCAACACATGTGCAGGGTAAGATCTTTCCTTTAAACCAAACATAAAACAAATCCAGGAAGCAGTTCAAGCTCTAGAGAGCGACACAGGATTTTGGCGGCCATCTTGGATTTTGCTGAAGAAGCTGAAAAACGCCCCAAAAAATTACCGGGCAAATTCCTTAGGGCCAATATGCATACTGCAAATATTTAGAAATAATCGGGGCAGGGGCGTATAGCTAAATTAACAAATTTTGATAATAGCCAAAATGACCAACAAGAACCCTGCGGTTCTGAAAATTATTGAGAGTAATTTTTTTGCATTAGACTGAAGTTGATATTTATATTAAGCAATGGGCCATGTCAAATTGTAATCAAAATAAATATATTTTCCGCCAATACAGCCCAGCAGATACTATGTTAAGCCAATGTTGGCTTAAGGCTGGTACAGCATCGTATGAAGTGGGCCAGCATTGACACAATCTTGACACTGTGTGCAGATGTGTACTGGTAGCTTCAAATCACCATACCAGATAGCGATATCCTTCTGAAGATACGACTTTTTGAAATTAGCTGTTCACAGACTGTGTCACATCTGCAGATGTCTGCCGGCCCTGCACTGACAAGATACAACTTTTTATGTTTCCACATCGTTGGAACGCATATCAGATTATAGTAGCTGAAAAATGCTTTCTGGTGATATAACTATTTTTACTGTATCTTAAATACTTTTTCAGTAATTAATTTAGAACCATGTTTAAATGGGGATTTCGATGTAAATATTTATTTATTTACATGCGCTGCAGTTAACATCCAATGCACGCTTGGCGTTACAAGGTGCATTACACCACTAATTAGCAGGGGACGTATGCGGTGTCCGTGTATCTGCTAGTTGTGATAAACATCCCACTTCAAATACCTAACTTTTTCAATTATGGTCGTACCGACATGTAATAAGTAGACTATCACCAGAAAACTTATTCCATGCTGAAAATAATGATATAAACAAGACTACATAAGTCCAGGAGCTCCCGCTCCGAATTAGAATTTGATTTAAGCAATTTTGTGTAGGGTTATAAATGTAGTCCTAGGCTAGGTCAAAAATCAAGACGCAAGACAACTAGGTCTAAGAAGCCCAGTCTAAGAGTAAGATAAGAACTAGACAGTCTGTCAGAGATTGCAAACCTCCATTGAAATTAATGATCCTAATCAGTATCCCAGTAATGGTCTACCTATCTGGCACGGTTTACCCGATATCAGGCCAATCGAGGTAACTAATAGATGATTTATGGTCATTTTGAATTCGATATAAATTAGTTAAAAACTTAGGGTGCATCCTCCCCCGAAACCTCAAATTTTGTTTTATAGTAATGGACTAACATCTAACAGTTTGCAAAATATTGGGCATGTGAAAGTAAATAATGGTGATAGGGGGCCATTTTGAATTTGATCGAGTCAGAATTTTCAAGATGAATCCTCAAATTATAAAAACACAAGCCACTTCCAGTACTTCTAAATTACGTGTGTTACCGTTAGAACCGGCAATTACCACAGGCTGTCAACTGCGCTCATCAGACTGTCACAACGAAAATGGAGGTGTTTAAAGGGTGCTGTCTTAAACATCATATTCGTCCCATTTTACATTTACATTATTTTTCATTAAAGACGATGTTAAAATATCTTTCAAACGTTTTTCAGAAAACAAATATGTTCTAGTCCAAATTTCTGGTAGTACAGGTCGTGGAGATTTTGATAACTCTACCAATGTAACCCATAAACAAATTCAACTGATGATGATGATATAATATATGCATTAATACCTGGTGTTATCTAAATTCGCAAGATGAAATATATTGGGCAAGTAGATGATTAAATCGGTTCTATAAGCAAACCATAGATAAAGGCATGTTGAACTCTAGTTTAGTTCTACATTTAATTCTTGATATTGGAAATGTCTATGAAAAATAGCTGTGTTTAACAGTTTAATATCAGGTAGGCCTACAATAAGGAGACTCACTTTTCGGACGACTGTAAAGAAGTTATTTCAAGGGAAGGTAATTATTTTTTTCGTGGATATAAAGCTGAAGGATTACGTTTTGTTGACAAATCAGTCCTGCTGATACCTTCAGAGCTGATTTTAGCTAAACAATCGGCAGTATTGAATGATCATGTATAGATGATCTCTGGTATATACAATATTAGTCCAACAGTTGTAATAGGCCTGCACGACGCTCTATTAGGCCCCATTAATTACTATTAGCCTAGGAGCCCTATTGAATATCTAAAAGTGTTGACGTAAAACATAAAAATCCAAAATGGCCCCCGTTTTGACCAAGGTCAAATATTAAAATGATATCATTCTCGCTAGAATATAAGCTGATTCATGACTTTGGTATCTACCATATGGTTTTCAGGTATGCCCGACATAATGGTGTGGCCAGAAATTATTTTGGCCATTGCATTGTTGGTAAAATCCAAGATGGCCAGCATTACTGCAAGGTTAAGCTATATAAATTACCATCATTTTCAACACAATGGACCGCAAAGCATAATTTTGATGTCTACCATTGGGTTTTCAGGTACATTGTTGTATTAATGTCGGTCCGCCTTCTACAACACTGAGCGGGCATTTATTCATCATTGGGATAATATCACGTGTTTGCCCATGCATGCATGCGTAATATTTAACATCTAATTAATCACCTTACTCACACTATCATATCAGCGCTCCAACGTGAGGCATGAATATAGTCAAAATGGAATATGTGTATTTTCCACATGAAACACAGCAGTGGATTTAGATGCGGCAGCGTTCATAGGGTCAGTCAAGACCTGTTGCAATTGTCTTTACCACCTACGTCGCGAGCAGAAGTGACATTATTATTATAATTTTATTACACTTACAATGTTCAGCAGAGTGACTATCCATACAGACGACCAATGGAAGTCCACAGTGGCCGGTAATTGAAGTTCAGTATAGTTTGAAAAAGGTGTAAAAATGTTTTGCCGTGATTTTCGCGATTCTCGCTGAACATTGTATTCAAATGGTCGACAGAGTCTGTATTTTCTCGTTCAGAAATATGAAAAATTAATTATAACAAGACTACATAAGTCCAGGAGCTCCCGCTTCGAATTAGAATTTGATTTAAGCAATTTTGTGTAGGGTTATCAATGTAGTCCTAGGCTAGGTCAAAAATCAAGACGCAAGACAACTAGGTCTAAGAAGCCCAGTCTAAGAGTAGACAGTCTGTCAGAGATTGCAAACCTCCATTGAAATTAATGATCCTAATCAGTATCCCAGTAATGGTCTACCTATCTGGCACGGCCTACCCGATATCAGGCCAATCGAGGTAACTAATAGCTGATTTACGGTCATTTTAAATTCGATATAAATTAGTCAAAAACTTAGGGTGCATCCTCCCCCGAAACCTCAAATTTTGTTTTATAGTAATGGACTAACATCTAACACAGTTTGCAAAATATTGGGCATGTGAAAGTAAATAATGGCCGATAGGGGGCCATTTTGAATTTGATCAAGTCAGAATTTTTCAAGATGCATCCTCAGCTGAAATCTCACATTTCATTCTATAGTAATCGTCTAGCTATCTTGCACGGTTTACCAAATATCGGCCATGTGAAAGTGAATATAGGCCTAAAGGCGGCCATTTTGAATTTGATCAAGTCGAAATTTTCCAAGTTGCATTCTCAGCTGAAATCTCACATTTCATTCTATAGTAATGGTCTAGCCATCTAGCACGGTTTACCAAAAACCGGTTATGTGAAAGTGAATAATGGCCGATAGGCGGCCATTTTGAATTTGATCTAGTCAATTTTTTTCAAGATGCATTCTCTCTTGTAATCTCACATTTTGTTTTATAGTAATAGTCCAGCTATCTAACAAGGTTTACCAAATATCAGCAATGTGAAAGTAAATAGTGGCGATAGGTGGCCATTATGAATTCGATTGAGTCGAAAGTTTTTGAAAGGCATCCTCTCTCGAAACGTCACATTTTGTTTTATAGTAATGGTCTAGCTATCTAGCACGGTTTACCTGATATCAGGCCTATCGAGGTAAATAATGCTGATTGTCGGCCATTTTGAAATCGTAAGTTAAAAATTTTCAGGGTGCATCCTCCCCCGAAAACTCACACTTTGTTTTATAGTAATCAGGTAATGGTCTAGCCATCTAGCACGGTTTACCAAATATCAGCCATGTGAAAATGAATAATGGCCGAAAAGGCGGCTATTTTAAATTTGATCAAGTCAAACTTTTTCAAGATGCATCCTCATCTGAAATCTCACATTTCGATTTATAGTAATGGTCCAGCCATCTAGCACGGTTGACCAAATATCGGCCATTTGAAAGTGAATAATGGCCGATAAGCGGCCATTTTGAATTTTATCGAGTCAAATTTTTTCAAGATGCATCCTCTCCTGAAATCACACATTTTGTTTTATAGTAATGGTCTAGCCATCTAGCACGGTTTACCAAATAACGGCCATGTGAAAGTGAATAATGGGCGATTGGCGGCCATTTTGAACTTGGACAAGTTGAATTTTTTCTGCATGCATCCTCTCCTGAAACCTTACAATTTGTTTTATAGTAATGGTGTAGATATCTTGAGCGGTTTTCATGATATTCCACAATATCAGGCCTGTCGAGGTGAATGATGGCCGATAGGCGGCCATTTTGAATTTTATCAACTTGAAATTTTTCAAGATGCATCCTCTCCTGAAACCTTACAATTTATTTGATATTAATGGTGTAGCTATCTTGAGCGGTGTTCATGATATTCCGCAATATCAGGCCTGTCGAGGTGAATAATGGCCGATAGGCGGCCATTTTTAATTTTATCAACTTGAAATTTTTCAAGATGCATCCTCTCCTGAAACCTCACAATTTGTTTTATAGTAATGGTGTAGCTATCTTGAGCGGTTTTCATGATATTCCGCAAAATCTTTCAGTCGGATTTACCGATGTTATAAATTAGTTCCGGGTCAAGGTCCAAAAACCTGAAAAGGCACAACTGGGGACCTTAGAGAACATGTATGTGCAATATGACTGTCATCGGCCCAGTACTTTTCGAGATCTGCTCCGGAAACGAAGTGCGCGTCAAAACGTCTAAATAGGTCATAGTTCTGAACCAGAAGTAGGTCAAAGTTCAAATACTCCAAAAGGCACAACTAGACCCCCTAGGGGTGTTGTGTGTAAAGACAATCGGACAAGTACTTTCAGAGATATGCTCTGGAAACGAATTGTTTAAGGACGGCCCAACGCCGTAACATCATCATTTTCTCCTCTGCGACCTTGCGTATTGAATTCAGATTAAAAATATTTTAACCTGTCCATTAGCCACCTGGAAGTAACCCACAGACCAAAAATTGTTATCCTAGCTTATTTTCTTACAAAGTTATAGGCAAAAGAAGAGGCCAAAAAAAACGGAGGTAGAATCCATAGCTCCCTCCGTCTCACCTACGGTGACGACGGGAGCTAATTACGCCAGTATTGAACTGTTTTGCTGTGATGTTTGGCATTCACGCTGACGATTTTATTATGACCGAGATATAGTTAGCGCTTAGTACTGACATGTAATATAAGTACTGTATATTATCATTATTATAGTGGCCGCGATATTGTGGCCTGTAATTGAAAGTCAAGAGGTGACTTGTTGACCAACATATAGTGGCCGGTAATATGATGTTCAGAAGTTTATTATTATTGGCTGTGGCCGTTTAACAATCTGTATAAAATTAACGCCAGTGGCTGCCGCTGATGATATAATAATCAACTTACATATACATCCTATGCCTAGTTACCGGTATTTGGAGGTCAAATATTGACTTGATCCTCAAAATTCACTGGCCGTGTCCTAATATTACAACAACCGATGCGAAAATTACGCCAGCACTTATCATTTTTTGCCGCAATGTCTGTTATTTATGCCGACGATTTTATTAAATTGACCGACAAAAAGTGGCCGCTGATATATAGTGGCCGGAAATTGGAGGTCAAAAATTGACTTGTTGCTGAAAAATCACTGGCCGTGGCCGCGTTTTGGAGGTCATCAGAGGTCATTTATACAGAAAATGCATTTGGAACTCCAAATGGTGACCGTTGAGTGGAGGTGGCCGTTCAAACTGGTGACCGGCCAAGACACGTTATACTGTACTCACGACATAGTGTGTGGTTGGAGTGTATTAGACATTGCATTATGGGTAAAATCCAAGATGGCCGCCATTTTTGAAAACCAAAAAATAATAATTGTCAACAGAGCGGCAGAAGATTCGTGATTTTGGTAACACCCATGTAGGATTTTCATATAAACGCCCCTCGGACTGTTAAGCATAATTTTGGACAGTCTTTATACCAACAAGTTTATCTGGAATCTACAGATATTTTAAAAGTTTTACATGTAAAATTCTAGTCTATGGGCATGTTGAGTATGGACATATGAAGGAGCTAAAATAAAAATGATCATTTTGTCCTTATTGTGTCGCTTTAAACCTTCCAAAAGTAATTGAAACAAGAGCACACTCGATAATAGCCCGCCGCCGAATTATGATAAAGAAAGTAAAGACGAATGTCATCACGTAAATAACAACCCAAGATATAAATGGTATGTTAAATAAGATAGATACATGTATAATATGATATAATATATAATACTTGCATAGACTACAAGCAGATCTATAAAAAACCAGCCACTTTTCAAGTTATCGCGCCCACAAGGTCAAATTATGGACGTAAAATAAATGTGAAAAATCGCAATAAGTCGACCATTTTGATTTTTTTACCGGCCATTATTGAGCTTGTCCAAGAACTGCTTATTAGTAACATGCATAACAAACTTGAAGAGGATACTTGTGAAAATGTTGAAGTTATCGCGCCTACAAGGTCAAATTATTGACGTAAAATGAGAAAAATCGCAATAAATCGGCCATTTTGAATTTTTTTTCAGCCATTATTGAACTTGTCCAAGAACTACTTATTAGTAACATGCATAACAAATTTGAAGAGGATATGTGAAAAACTTTTCAAGTTATCGCGCCCACAAGGTCAAATTATTGACGTAAAATGAGAAAAATCACAATAAATCAGCCATTTTTTTTTTTTTTTCAGCCATTATTGAACTTGTCCAAGAACTACTTATAAGTAACATACATAACAAATTTGAAGAGAATATGTGAAAAACTTTTCAAGTTATCGCGCCCACAGGGTCAAATTATTGACGTAAAATGAGAAAAATCGCAATAAATCGGCCATTTTTTTTTTTTTTCGGCCATTATTGAACTTCTCCAAGAACTACTTATTAGTAATATGCATAACCAATTTGAAGAGGATATGTGAAAAACTTCTCAAGTTTTCGCGCCCACAAGGTCAAATTATTGACGTAAAATGTGAAAAATCGCAATAAATCGGCCATTTTTTTTTTTTTTTCGGCCATTATTGAACTTGTCCAAGAACTACTTATTAGTAACATGCATAACCAATTTGAAGAGGATATGTGAAAAACTTTTCAACTTATCGCGCCCACAAGGTCAAATTATTGACGTAAAATGTGAAAAATCGCAATAAATCGGTCATTTTTTTTTTTTCGGCCATTATTGAACTTGTCCGAGAACTGGTCATTAGAAACATGCATAACAAATTTGAAAAGGATATGTGAAAAACCTTTCAAGTTATCGCGCCCACAAGGTCAAATTATTGACGTAAAATGTGAAAAATCGCAATAAATCGGTCATTTTTTTTTTTTTCGGCCATTATTGAACTTGTCCGAGAACTGGTCATTAGTAACATGCATAACAAATTTGAAAAGGATATGTGAAAAACTTTTCAAGTTATCGCGCCCACAAGGTCAAATTATTGACGTAAAATGTGAAAAATCTCAATAAATCGGCAATTTTTTTTTTTTTCCGGCCATTATTGAACTTGTCCGAGAACTGGTCATTAGTAACATGAATAACAAATTTGAAAAGGATACGTGAAAAACTTTTCAAGTTATCGCGCCCACAAGGTCAAATTATTGACGTAAAAGGTGAAAAATCACAATAAGTCGGCCATTTTGAATTTTTTTTCAGCCATTATTGAACTTGTCCGAAAAGTGGTCATTAGTAACATGCAAAACAAATTTGGGAAGCAAACATGAAAAACTTTTCAAGTTATCGCGCCCACAAGTAAATGTTAACGCCGACGCCGACGCCGCCGAACTTCAATTGCAATAGCCCACCTTTTTTAATTAAAATTAAAAGGCGGGCTAAAAATGACTTTTCTGTGAATTTTTCAGTTTGTTTAAAGCCCAGTCTGCATGTTGTATTCGACAGAGCTCTACAACAGCTTCAACAAGATAAAGATATGTGTTCTCCTATCACTGCCATGTTGTACCCAGTTCGGCCATGTGGTACCCAGTCTAGCATATCTAAAAATTATATTATAGCCACCAAAATCATTCATCTATATCCATTTCAGCAAAAACTATATAGGCCTACATCTCTTTTAGGACATGGCACTTAAGTGGCCATTTGGTTTGTCTTATGGCCGCCATTATGGTTTTAAACATCTTGATTATCTCTAAAATTATTTTCTGATCATGTCGGGCGTTCATATATGTAAATCCTGTGATAGACAGCAAAATCATCGATTGATCCTAATTCCGGCAAAGGTTATACACATTTCTAGCAGGGTCATGTTTATGTGATGGTTAATTTGACGCCGCCATCTCGATTTTTGACTACATACACTATAGTTGTTTTAAATGATACAAACATTGTCACATGTCGAGCTACTAGTATCTAAAACCTCTATGGTAGACACAAATATATATATATGTTACTTCCAGTAAAGTTAGACATTTCCTACTCCAAAACCCCCTCCTGGATCTAGATAATGCCACCAGGTGATACTATGGTAGACACTAAAGTCACGAATCTCCTTCTATTCTGACTAAAATGATAACAAAAATGTTTGACACGAATTGAATTTCATCCACAATAAAATGTTGAACTACCCTCTCGCTACACAACTAAATTGTGCATACCTGGAAAATCGACGGTATTCACCGAAATCGTGAAGTTCTTCAATTTATCATTTTGACTTTGTACAAATGGCAGCCATCTTGGATTTTACTCGCAATGCAATAACTAAAGCACCACACCCCTATGTCAGACATGCTTTGAAACCATATGGTACACACAGAGTTATGATTTTGCTTTTATTTTATATAAAAACAAAATGGTATTAATTTTTGTACTGCTTCACCTTGCACAAATATCGGACATCTTGGATTTTATTAACAATGCAATGTCCTTTCTGACTACATCACTAAGACAGACATAACTAAGACGCTTATGCTACATGTCACTCTAAAAATAAAAAATCTGCATCTATTCTGTCGAAAATATTATCATTTATTTGTTTCATCTTGTACACATGGCGGCCATCTTGGATTTTGCTATTTTTCGGCGTCTTAAGTAGAAAATAATTTTGGGCACCTTGGCTTTAATCAAGATTGGCCACTGAGTCTTAAAAAATTGTGTTTTCATCCGCCCGATAACGGTGAGTCTGAAATTTAATGCTAAACTACGTACTGACTATACATGTACCTACCTAAATAATTTATAATAAAGATAGTTTACTTAAAAAATCACAAGTGACATCTTCGAAATGTTTTTCGACTTGTATAGCGATCTGGTGTTTGAAAGTAAGCCCTATTAATTATATTTATGTTGACCCAGTGTTGGTCCATAGCCTACGCCTATGAATACAGGCATATATATATGAATCTAGTGTCTAATATAGTAGGCCCTCGTAATATATTACATCGCCCTTACTGTGATACTGTACAATGTAGTAATTAAAATAAAAGTCAGGACGCATCGCCATCAACTTCACGATCAAGTAAAATATTAAGAAAGTTGTTTTAGAATATACATTTTATAATAGCATTTTCCTGCCAGTTAAAGGCGACAGTTACCACCCACTGAAAAGGACAGTTACCACCCACTGAAGTTGCAGTTACCGGTAGCAGCTGGAATTGACACATGACAGATACCATTCTCATTGAACAAATTTAGTTTACCGATTAGAAGAAGCAAAGAAGAACGTTAAAATACACAAAATATCTGAAAATGTAAACAAATCAGTAGCCTTGTCAGCCATCTTTTGCTAATGGTAACTCCAGTTACCTCCACCGCTTAACCACAGTGATAATACAAATCCATGAAGCAGTTCAAGCTCTAGAGAGTGACATAGGATTTTGGTGGCCGTCTTGGATTTTGTTGAAGAAGCTGAAAAACCCCAAACAAATTTACCAGGCAAATTCCTTGGGGCCAATATGCATACTGCAAATATTTAGAAATAATCAGAGCAGGGGTGTTTAGCTAAATTAACAAATTTTGATAATGGCCAAAATGAACAAAACTGAAATATCTGCAAAAATTCTGAAACGTAAAAAAATCAAAGTTTTTATTATCAGTATCACACCAAAAACTAATCAGCACATGTGCAGGGTAGGGTCTTTCCTTTAAACTGAACTTGAAACAAATCCATAAAGCGGTTCAAGCTCTAGATAACGACATAGGATTTTGGCGGCCATCTTGGATTTTGTTGAAAAAGATGGAAAAAGCCAAAAAAAATCACAGGGCTAATTCCTTAAGGCCAATATGCATACTGCAAATATTTAGAAATAATCCGAGCAGGGATGTATATCCAAATTAACAAATTTGATGATGGCCAAAATGAGCAAAACTGAAATATCCGCTAAAATACCAAAACGTAAAAAACCCAATTTTTTATTATCAGAATCACACCAAAAACTAATCAGCACACGGCCAGGGTAAGGTCTTTCCTTTAAACCAAACATGAAACAAATCCATAAAGCGGTTCAAGCTCTAGAGAGCGACATAGGATTTTGGCGGCCATCTTGGATTTTGTTGAAAAAACTAAAAAACTAAAAAAAAAAAAATTACAAGGCGAATATCCCATGCCAGTTTGCATACAGCAAATATTTGGAAATAATCCGAGCAGGGGGTTTCAAGTGAGAGCAGAAACAAAATGCGGCGGCGGCTGCGGGCGGACTCAGCAAAAACAATAAGTCTCCACCACCACATAGTGGTTGGAGACTTAATAATACACCCTAGAATAGCTCACTGTCAATTTAAGCTAAAATTTAAGATTGTGAACTTTGTAAAAACAATAAAGTGTTTTTTATGTTAAACACGTCCAAGGACAGTCATACTCAACATTAATGACTTAAACCATTTCTTATATTCTCACATCATTTTACTAATACTGTACATTCATACATCAACTGCACCTCAGATGAACAACATTAATCTGACTGGCAGGCTTTATGCAGTATAAATACTATTAAGAGTATTGGACTGAATGTGAACGATGTTGCATATCATGTTACGTCCAGCCGGAATGGAAAGAATGTGCTTGGTGATATTTCGATCGAAAAACAAACCTATATATTTAATAAATATTGATGTAAGTGGCTCATGCACCAAATGACTTGACCCTTTCAGTGTGGGGACCGATTTTAGAATCTGACATCTATAGATAAAGACCCATAACATAGGTATTCAAATGAAGCGAAAAGAGCTAACAAAGACATTTATGCTGCTTTTAAAAACCCTGGTCTCTTGGTTTATATGAAAATATGTAAAGCTCGTTCTTAATGCGGGATATCTTGATATCTGAACTTTCCTCAGACTACGTGCGCTGACTTGCCAAGTGCTGAACCTTTCCTTACTACTCAAACAATATATTCCCAAACATACAATGTTTCTTTTTTACTGAATGCAATGATGCCCATTCAGACATCCCAGGACAACCTGTGGTAGCTGCCCCCCCCTATCCCTTGATTTTTAGATTTAAAGAATGATTCAACTGCAAGACGCGCATGCCTGAGACGGTCAAGTGTAGGGAAAAAGTAGCCTATTGAGTACAGATTGACGGCATTAATATAGCCACTGAACTGATTACAAGATACTACTTAAACGGGAAATTGATCCAATGCTGTTTTAATGCTAGGCCAACGTCTGCGAGGCTGGCCCAACATTGAATCAACATAGAATAAATGTACAATGTTTGAAAGAAAGTCGGCCTGCCCAGCAAACACAAGACATTTGTATAACATTTATACAACGTCGGCCCAACGTCTTCGACGTTGGTCCAACATTGCATAAAGTCATACAAATGTTTTGTGTTTACTGGGCATGTCAATACAAGTTGGGTCAAGCAGTTTCAACATCCCCGCAGTAATACAGTCAGTTTGTTTGCAAGCAAGCGACCAAGTAGGGGTAAGGGCCAAGATCTTTGAATTATAAACTCATAAATGTCGCTCAAGTATATATGAACTCGCTGTGATTTGAGAACTTGCTCTTAATGAGGCTTTAGGTATGAAACACAAATTTAGTATTATTATGGAATAGGCACTATTGCCTTCTGGGGGACCCTTGTCCTGTGAATTTTAACAGTTGACTACACCTTTAATGCTGTAGTCAATAGTTTTAGTAATGGCACGGTAATCAAATTCTATTCTTATACATAGCTCTTCACTAGAAGTTAGTTGTTATACTGATGATTTATGTACATGTATAGCCCAACGCTGCTAACATAGAAAGCTGGACCGTCCAATGTTTTTTAATGTTGTCACATGATTGATATATGGGTGGTAGACACTAACTGATGTGATCACAGATTTTTTTGGCACTTGCCCTCCCTAATTTATGACGTCCAAAGACGTGCATCTGAGGCCAATATGAAATTATGCAAATTAAAGCGCTTGGCCAGAGGGTCACTATCTGTAATTTTGAAATTGCCCCACCAAAATTAGTTGTCCGGGCAATTGTAAAAGCATGGTTATTTATTGAACATGCGATTAAAGGGATCGACACTAACTGATCTCAGGTAGCAGCCCAAAGAGCCAGTAACTTCGAATAATTACTGGCCCTTAGCCTTGTCGTTCTAGTCCTTAGTGTTCACTGCATAAAGGGGAGTGGAATTTTTTCATTGCCCCACTCAGTAGGCTTAATGGTTTGGTGTGGTAATTGACGCCAGAACTTGAAATTATAGATGTAATAATCAGGTTATTTAACCACAAATATCCCACAAAATAGCTATTTCAAAATTATATCTTGTTAGAGCGTGGCGTGAGATGTGGTCAGAGTTCATGACTGTCACCTACATAGCTCTTCACCATACAACAATAAATCAAATGGCACTCCATCAATGTTTTAAATTTGAATGCTGCCCACTTCCACAAAAATTAAAACTGAGATTAATCTGGTCGAAGGTGAAACTTCATTTATCAGCCTAATGACTCACAGTCTGATGAAACAGACCCTTCTCCACCACATATTGGGATATTCGATCCATCACGTGGTGACCTGGGTCGCGTGGTAGAAAAAACGTTTTAAATTCACAAAGTCGTCCATCAAAATAGTAAATTTCACATAATATACTGGAATTCCAGTTCCATTCCGTCAATAATACAACTTTCCTACATGTAAATCATGACAAACTGTCATTAAAAGCTGTGATTTCGACCCTACAGCCGGGTTCTAGATTAATTATGCTGTCCCGACGTAAACCAGGTCAACCAATATGGCATGGTCATGATGTAACCCTGGTTACTATGCTAACCCTGGTCAGCGCGTGGGGGATCATTTGATGATTGCAATGATGGAGAATCACTTAAATACTGACATACTTACGTGAAGCATGTGAAAAAACCCACAACAATCAATATCAGTGTTAGAAGGCAGCCAAATCCAATCAGTACAAGATGAAATGTTTTAAATCCTATTAATAAATAAATCACATATTCACATTTATACATTCATCCACATATTACACATACAATGCAATTGATACTAGTTGCTGATGCCAGTGTGACATTACAGGTGATGATAAATTAGACACAGATTTATTTTATGCAAACATGCTGCTACATGTATGAGTTGATAAAATCCTACAACCCAAAATTCATGCATGTTTAAACGTGATATAATTATTTTATAGCATGTTTTGTAAATTCAGGAGAGACTATCTTGCACAAATTCTATTTATGTCAATTCTAATCTTTACAAAAGGTGCATGTCCTGTTACTTCAATTAAAATCCTTTCCTAAATCAATCTCTTTGTTTAAAAAGTGTCATCACCTGTTAACAAGCTATGTGACTGAATATATCCGTTAGTCTTTATCAGAGATGATATTAAAATAACTACTGTTGCAATTTCGTAATTGAAATTTTCACAGAAAATTAAATCCTGCATGAAAGTAGAGCTAATGCTTATCCCTAAAGTGCTACATATAACTGATAAGATTTAAATTTCTACTCAACTGATCCTCAACATCAAGTGGCTAAAAATTACATACATTTGTAAATTTGAATAGAAACATAATAAGCTAATGTGGCTAATTTAATGCTCATTTGTCCTACAAATGTTACTATTTGATGGAGAAATAGAAAGGATGAAAATTGACACGACTAAATGTCTTAGTTATCTCTTTCGGATTCATTTGAATACCTAGGTTATGGGTCTACAGCCATTATAATTTACTCTTACGGTGCGAGGATTGACTTTAGACGTCAGAATCACAGACGTCAGATTCTGACGTCCAAAGTCGATCCCCGTGCTGCAAGGATTAAACATCAATATTTGTTAATGTTTGGTCTTAAAGTAAACAAATATGAGTAATTTGCAACCAGTTGAGGTTGGGGATCGCGGTAACGAGACACAACTTCAAGTGGGTGAAAATTTGAAAAATTTAACTCAGCAGGATAAGGGTTAGTATTTTTTCATTTATTTGAAGTTGCTAACACAATATCCAGCTTCAAACGTCAAAGATAATTGCACTTTCAAAATAGGCATCTCCTGAATTTAATTATCGGATTAACCATTTAACACAAATTATCTTACTAATTTCAGGGGTTATTTTTTTATATTTGAAACTTATATAAACTATATACAAGGGCAGAAACTTCGAAAACAAGTCAATCGACAGGACTGGCAAGTTATATAAACTGCCATTCCTGAGTAAAAACTGTCATTTCTAGAAATGAGATTTTCCTAGAAACTTGATTTTGTGTGTATTTATAAACTAAAAAGTAGTCTTAATTCAGGGGCATGACATAAAGCTAACTATTATTTAGTAATCTAGACTCCACAAGATTTGCAAACTAGATTTTCAGATGTGTACCCATAGAAACTAATTTGAAAATTTAAATGAAACTAACTCAGCTTATAATATCCTAGAAAATGTGGGACATGGAGGCAAAGTTGGATTAATGATGAGCCAGTATCATAGACTGACTTACTTCAAACCAACAACGGTTGAAAACGTTCAATGTTTGATGGGATGAATAGCATATTTGAAGCAGATTTCTATTGTACATGAATGAACGTTACCAATGCCTTGATGCAATAAGCTCATAACATAATGTGCAAATGTATATTATTTGTAGACATAGTTACCTTTATTCAGTGTCGAAATAGAATGTGATGACGTTATTTTGGATTGACCAGCCAAAGTCTGGCTTTTAATTTTGATTGTATAGTTAGTCTCTGCAGATAAACCATCTATTCTGTACAAATGATCTTCAGTTGCTGGCAAAAATTGTACTGAAAGGAAGATAAACATAAAAAATAAGCAGTGCAGCGCAATATGGTTCATGTCTTCAACAACGTGCATTAAATAAATCATTCTCTGAATGAACAGCATGTTAATCAGCCACGGGATTCAAAGTGTCAGTAGGTGATGTATTGAAAATATTATCAAATTCAATTCAATTTTGCAGATTATACTATGTTTAACCTTTACAACGCTGAAATATTTTTGTATAAACCATGGAAACCCAGGTTGTTTTCAATCATCATAAATGGCTTAGTTAGCTCTTTACGTTTTATTTGAATACCTATGTTATGGGTCAACAGACATTAGAAATATTTTAATTATTTCGATGTGGGGACTGTACGTCAGAATGTCAGATTCTGCGTATAGCGTATAAAGACGGTTCCGCCCTGAAAGGGCTAATATCTTGCAGGGTTCGTAATAGTGGTTGTCCGGTTGTCTAAGACAACCGAAAATCATCACAGACAACGAAATATGCATCTTTGGAACAGTTTGGTTGTCCGTCTGGACAACCACGTTTATCCCCGAAACAATTTTGCCACTGAACACGCTGACATACGCTGTCACCGTGACACGCAGCATTGTATCAATGTCTCGTGTTTGCTAGGGCAGTCCTACCCAGCAAAACATTATCACCTGATCACTGTATACACATGTTATATAGGCTTGTAGACAAACATTGGCTCAATGTAGTTCAATGCGTCAGGAACCAGGCAAGAATTGAGCCATCGTTGGCACAATTAAATTGATATATAGGCAATCAATTAGATCAAGCTTTTTATAGAGTTGATCAAGTTGCCATTTTTCAGGGCATATCCCTACATGAAATCGCACATTTTGTTTCATAGTACGGCTAGCTACAGAACTGTGCAATTGAAATTTGTAGGGGAAACGAAATTTCCTTTCATTTCAGGCTTGGGGCCAAAGTACTCGGTACTTCGGTACTTTGGTACTCGATTTTGCGGTACTCGTCGGTACTCAGTACTCGTACTTTTAAAAAGTACATGTACTCGTACTTGTACTCAAGTACTTTTAAAAATAAAAGTACTTTTAACGAGTACTTACGAGTACTTTACGTTGAAAATGAGGATTCCACATTATGGGAGACAGAGAATTCTAAATCTCGGGGAGAAATACACTTCGTCATTTCTTGCCATTAAAAGAAAACTACAAGATGGGATCCACTGCTCGTGACAGGCCATCAGGAATGTTTGGGCGATATTTTAAGAAACTGTGAGTATTCGTCCTGGGCATGGAGGTGGCAGGAAAAAAAACTCACTGACAACACATGAGCTTATTCTTTCGGAAAGTTATTAATACGCCAACAATAATAAAGGGTTTTCTTTTTAAATATGTAGAGTACTTGGGATTGATAATTGTAATTTTTATAGAAATAGTATTTGGAATATAATTTACCGAAAAAGTATTAAAATAAAACGAGATATATCAAAATGATGCTATCAACAATGGGTAGTATTTTAAAGTATACCGTATTTTAAACATGGTGAAGAAAACCAAAACACGACTCTGTGCCCTATAGTACCTCGATCTGAGAAAGAAGCAACACTGGACCGATAGCAGGTTAAGAACAACCAGTCTATTGTCAAAAGACCCTGACAGCCCGCATGCAGACTAGCTAAACCAAACAAACACTGTGATGCGCGAAATATCACTGTTTACACAGTATGAGCAATAAAAAGTGTTGTCATCGCTTACGTTAAGTTTTTACATTTGTGTCAAAAATAACAAAAACAAAATAGACCAGGGGCCTAGTCTATTTGATTTCACTTGTTTCCCCATGTGCAAATTCGTGGGAATTTGTGGGAAAGGCATTTTACTGATTTTCCATACTTGCGAAATACATTTCCCTCATGGGGAAATCCAATTCGCCGGCTTTCCCCAAAGCCATGGCGGAAAACTCCCAGCGAAAAAAAGGGAAGGGGAATTCGCCAAGGAAGGCAAATTTACATTCCCTTTTGTTTCATTTTCCTCCCCACCCTACAAGTTTCAATTGCACAGTACTGTATCTGGCACGTTTTGCCAGATATTAGGCATGAAGTTAATTATGGCCGATGGTCAGCCACTTAACCCTTTTGGGCCTGAATTTACCATAGTCATCTTCATCCACTACAAGGCGCGAATTGCTGTCGCAATTCTCCACTTGTAGTGGACGACGATGATTTGATGTGGTTTAAAAATTAAAGACAATTACCACGTATTGGTAAACCAGTTTCATGGAAATTTTATTCTAAAACCCTCGGTTGTAGGAAAATTAAGTCTGTTTTCAGGGATGTAAGATGATGCTTTATTGCATCGTGAAGGCTTAAAGGGTTAACCAAGTCAAAGGTCATAAACCCGTAAAGGCACATCTACACCCCCTAAGAGATGTGTGTGTGCAATATGAAATAAATCCCCCAAGGGTTTCCGAAATCTGCTCCGGAAACGAAATGCTCCCCCCCCCCCGCCCCAACTTCTGTTTTATACTAATGGTCTTGCTATGTGGCAAGTTATCTAGCATATTACAGTTACTATGGTTGATAGTCAGCCATTTTGGATTTGATAGAGTTGAAATTTTTCAGGACATATCCCTCCCTAAGACCGTACATTTGTTTTATAAAAAATGGTCTAGCCAGATATCAGGCATACTAAAGTTAATAATGGCCGATAGGTGGCCATTTTGAATTTGATCTACTGCATTATCCCTAATAAACGCGCCGGGCATGGAGACGGAGTTGGGGGCGCGTTTATTATGTGCACTAAAATGTCAATCTGTATTTCACGAATGCATTTGGCCGTGGCGCCGTCATTAAGCCAGGTGACATTGGTGAGAGCTCACTGGAAGTACAAGCCACCATTTACTCACACGCCGCCACTCGTGAGCGCTAGTAGCTGTTATCAATGACGCATTCAGCGATGTGGTTACCATTACATTTCATCTTGGAATGTTTTTATTTGGGCACGACGATATCTAAATATGGTATTTGTATTTAAATTATGTACATTAGCCGAGGGGCACATAAAAGTTTAAAAAAACGTAGGCCTAACTGATTAAATTTCTTATGTCTGATTTTAAACTGTGTAGGCCTCAGAATATCGGCCAAATCAGACAGTCCCGATGACGTTATCTACTCTTGCTGATCTTAGCCCACCAAATGGTGGTAGCCTACATGTACATGTATATCATCTCTGTATATATTGACATCGTGTATGTGCGCTAGCTTTGATTCAATGCTGCAATAGCAGCTGGACCATCGACAAAGCATTAATGCAACAGTGGGCCAATACCATGGCTTGGTCGTCCTGTGTTAAGCACATGTCAAGTCCTGTGTGGCTGCGCTACTAGTAGAGCAAGATAGCTGAGACAGATCAAGGCTCTGTTAATGTGTCACACATATTATACTATAACTCAACCCAAAACACACGGATTGATCGATAACATGATTGCAAAATAAGAATTAAAACGGAATTGAAATTTTCAAATAATTTACTCTCAGAATGCGTGTTTCTGAAAATAGATGATCACCAAATCCTACGGATCGAAAGTAGGCCAATAATTTGTGTGTGAAGAGTACAATGTTAATAGCCTGGGAACGTTTTCACGGCAGACAGGACTGTGGTGCTGATTCATCAGCCAACAAACACAGGTGTTATTCAATGCTGGTCTCCTCTACGACGTTGGCCCGGTGTTGAAAATGTACAACTACTAGGCCACATCAGCAGCATACTGCGTTTACACCCATGCTCAAAACACGGCTGACCGTGACTCAACCATGTTCACAAGGCTACACGCAGCATGCAGGTGTATGGTAGATTTGATAAAGTTTTTCAAGCCATCTGACTTTCTGGGTATACAGGTGACCTGAAAAAAGAGGGAGCGCGTTTATTAGGGGGGGGGGGGGTGCATTTATTAGGGATAAAACGGTAGTTGAAATTTATCAGGGCATATATATCCCTCCCTTAAACCGAACATTTTGTTTCATAGTAATGGTGTACAGCTATTTGGAACGGTTTGCCAGATATCAGCAATATTAAAGTAAATCAAGTTATTTTGGCCTGGGTCATAACCCAAAAGCCACATCTACACTGTCTAAGTGATGTTGTGTGTGTGCAATATGAAAGAAATGCCCCCATGGGTTTCCCTTATGCTCTGAAAACGAAAATGATGGCAGACAGACAGCTAGCCATAAGGACAGATGTCCCGGGTACCCAACTACCGCTCGCCCCAGCTTTGTTGTGGGGCGGGGAATAAAAAAACCATTAATTACACAAACAATGGATATATGGATAATACATACCAATGCATAGGATAGCAGACATGTTTTGTGTTTTATCATTGGATGGACAAAACTGAAAAGAATAGCCATAAACAAATCCATGACTCCTGATACATGGGCTCTGTGACAATTTCAGCACTATATATTCACGTCCTCTTTCATTAGTTGTAACTATGGGTGGATCAGACACTATTAACACAGAAAAGATGATATCAGAACATGTCATCCAGTTAACATCAAGTTAAGCACACAGTGAATAGATGTACATGTATTTTAAATTAATCATCGGAATTTCATAATTAATCGGTACAGTATAACTTGTCTTGGCCGGTCACCAGTTTGAACGGCCACCTCCACTCAACGGTCACCATTTGGAGTTCCAAATGCATTTTCTGTATAAATGACCTCTAATGACCGGCCACCTCCATAACGCGGCCGCGGCCAGTGAATTTTTAGCAACAAGTCAATTTTTTACCTCCAATTTCCGGCCACTATATATCGGCGGCCACTTTTTGTCGGCCAATTTAATAAAATCGTCAGCTTAAATAACAGACATTGCGGCAAATGAATGATAAGTGCATTGGTTGTTGTAATATTAGGACACGGCCAGTGAATTTCCAGGATCAAGTCAATATTTGACCTCCAATTACCGGTAACTAGGCATAGGCTATATATGTAAGTTGATTATTATATCATCAGCGGCAGCCACTGGCATTAATTTTATACAGATTGTTAAACGGCCACGGCCAATAACAATAAACTTCTGAACATCATATTACCGGCCACTATATATCAGTCAACAAGTCACCTTTTGACTTTCAATTACCGGCCACTACTATATCGGCGGCCACTAGAATAATGATAATATACAGTACTTATCGTACATGTCAGTACTAGGCGCTAACTATATCTCGGTCAATATAATAAAATCGTCATCGTGAATGCCAAACATCACAGCAAAACAGTTTTAAGTGCTGGCGTAATTTTAATTAATTTTGCATATTTCTGAACGAAATAATACTGACTCTATGCCGACCAATAGCCTATAATACAATGTTTAGCGTGAATCGCGGAAATCACGGCAAAACATTTTTACGCCTTTTTCAAACTACTGAACTTAATTACCGGCCACTGTGGACTTCCATTGGCCGTCTGTATGGATAGTCACTCTGCTGCTGTTAGTGTAATAAAATAATAATAATAATAATGTCACTCATGCTCGCGATGTAGGTGTTAAAGACGATTGCAACAGGTCTGGACTGACCCTTTGAACGCTGCGGCATCTAAATACACTGCTGTGTTCCATGTAGAAAAATCACATAGTCCATTTTGACAATATTTATGCCTAATGTCGGAGCGCTTATAGTTTGAGTAAGGTGATTAATTGGATGTTAAATATTACGCATGCATGCATAGGCAAACACGTGATATTATCCTAATGATGAATAAATGCTGGCTCAGCGTTGTAGAAGGCGGACCGACACTAATACAACAATGCAGCGATGTCCCGTGATTGACGGGAATGCCACACGTAAAATCTCGCAACATATCGTTACATGTGCGGTGAACAACGAGACGTGACGATGACTTGTGGGCGGGTGTTTTCGACCGATCACAGTGAGCCTTCAAATGATTGACAGCTCAGCCAGCAGTGACAGCATGTATATGATCAGACGTTCAACCAGACAGCCGTTGTGTTTTATTATTTTTTCTCGCTTCTTGGCGCTAAACAGTCAAGTTGTGTGTGTCACCAACAAACACCCTTTACCGGCGTCAAGCTATGAGGCCCATGTATATATTATTAATAAAGATATATTATTACGGGTGGTGATTAGCAACTTGCATCAACTGGCCATCAACTGGCCATCAAAAGTACTAAATCCATATATAGGCTAATACGTATTATTTAAAATAATTATATTAAACATAATTTATAAATACATCAGTATTTAATATCATGATTAGCAAATCGCATCAACTGGCCGAAGTAATAAATCCATATATAATACATATAAATTAAAATATATTGTATTAATGTAATTAAACATAATTTATAAATACATCAGTATTTAATATCATGATTAGCAAATCGCATCAACTGGCCAAGTACTAAATCCATATATACCATGTATACAGCCATATATTATTTAATATCATTTTTATTTAATATCATTATTACCAAAATACTTAGATGAAACAGATGTTTTTAAAATTGTAACTGTAAGTAATCATTCCTTTGATTCTGTAACATGAAAAAATTCATAGAAAACAGAGAAATCTCCGTTGAGACTTAAAATCTAGTAGCGTTCAAAGTGTCAATTAGCTCAGTCTGACGGGAAGTTACTCTTATTACTGCAGTAAACAGGAGACTCCAACCCAATGCTGAATCAATGGTGCCAGTTGATCATCGCTGTGTCAATGCCGGGTCAAGAGCTCATGATGCCGGCCCAGCCTTAACACAGCGTTGTTCTTCTATCCTGTGTTATCTCGCAACGGCGAGCACATTTTTTACTGCCTGGCCCGAGTAGTAAAATCTATTTTTCGCTTGAAACATATATTAATTACTCAGGAAATAACTACACATTCTTGGAAGGCAATTTATTAATTTGTTGGCAATTTAATATGTATACTGCCTCGTAATGTACCACTGAATTAATAAAAAGATTAAATATATATTCTATATACACCTAGTATTTAAAGGGTGCCAATGACCGGTCACTAGGACACATTCAGACGGCCATGTAGAGCCAAAAGGCAGTATCTGCTTACCAGACCAGTAAGCAGATACTGCCTTTCGGCTTTGCAGAGCAGCAGACAGATCTCTACAATAAAACTGATGTTGGCGTAATATTGGGCTTATGAAATTATATTTAAATAAGAATGTACGTCAGCCTAACAGCTTTAATATCACTCATTATATATTGTGATGATTTGCGACATAATATATACATTTGACATGGATGTTTCCATATAATTATAATAATTGTGTAAAAAGCTAATGTAAACTTAACTAATAGTTCTAATAATTTATATCAAAACATTGATGTTTTCTGAAGCAAGCCAACATCAAGGGAGTCCCTTGAGTGCGGCTTAAAAACGGCTCTTCTCAGAGCCAACAAACTGTACAAGAAGATCAAACTCATGCTGTATTAAAAAAACGATGTATATTTGCAACGAAAAAAACAGCTTAATGACAATAATAATAATTACAATCATTATATTTTACGGCCGCTGACTACTACTAGTACAGTTGAACACAGCATGGCCAGCTGATCATTTTGAGTACAAAAACATGTCTGTGGTATAAAAATTGACACTCCTGATGCCTTATCCGGCCACCATTGTCAAATCTCTGAAAATTTTTTTTTGGAAAAAACGTGGCTTCCTATGAGCGGCCACTTGTCTTGAACGGCAACTTTCGGCTTGCAGTAGTGGTGGCCGCTCAAAAGAGGTTCTATTGTAATCGTTTGGAAGTGGCTGGTATAACAAAACGATGATCACAAATAATCATTTGATGAAGTTTTTCATGAGTTAGGCCACTACGGTTTTTTTCTCTGTTTTAGATGAGCGCTCATTAGACTGCCCTAGCTACATTGCAGCCAGTGCTAAGATAATTGAGCTGGATAATTGAGTGTGCTATATGAGTAATGTATATTTCAGGATATGTGGAACAATGAATCATTCCATAATTTAATTTTTCAGCAACAGGCCTAATAACATATTTATAACTGATCGTCATAATTGATGTACCAAATCATCGAAAATTAATGTACCAGTCATCGATTATCATTCACATCGGTCATTTCCCCATGCATCAATATTTTAAATGTATAAAAACAGTACCGTAATTGCTGGACTATACCATGCACTGGTCTATACCGCGCAGAAGGTGCTAAAGCCTTACATATCGCGCACTCGTTATTTATGGCTCAGTTCAAAATATCGCCGTAACTAATAGTATGTTAGTAAGACTGATTTGTAATGGCTCGGGTCCCAGATATATTAGATTGTGTTTAGTATTATTATAATATATAATTACCCGGCTAATCCAAGCTACTCACATTGCATGGAGCTCGGCCGCACTGACCGCCCTTTTTCCACAGCTGCCCGTGTAAAAAAGACAGTGACTCCGCCTACCTATAAGACGGTAACGGTGTTGGCCCTAGTCAGCTAGCGCGCTCTGGTGATCACAGTAGAGCCAGGCCCGCTAAAACATGGCGGTCAGTGTGTCAGAGCCTTGCGATGTCATCAGGGTAATATATAATAATAATACTTACCAATTAATACTTTCATGTTTATTTAAAAGTGTTGCGGTTCAAGAGAGTCACACAACTAACACGAATATACACACATTTCTGTACTTCAGGGACCGTCATTCTGCCATGTGGGAACTAGCTAGTTGTGGATAGCCAGTACACACATACCCCCAGTCCCACCCGCCAGACGGTAATCAGGTGATTGCTTCACTGAAGGTGTGACATTTTACAGCCACGGGCCGCGGTTAACCTGCAAATAATTTACCAGCGCATATCATCTTAGTAGCGGTATAAAAACGTAACAAATAAATTTCACATAGTGGGCAAAATTTCAAAACTGCAAGCCCCAGAATGTCATCTAGACTCCCGCCGTTGGCGCGCCAGTAAAGCATGTGGTATCATCCCGTGTGGTGTATGCGCATATACTAGGCGATACATACATGTAGATGTGAAGTTTGCGGATATGCATGTATATGTATTACACACTTTAACGCGTAGATCTTTATCAGTCATCATGACATACTATCGGCCGCTAAAAAACCCCAACATGTTTATAATGATGTATTGTACAATGTCGGCATGTCAGTTATCATTTATTGAGCAGCATATTTTTAATGTATAAAAACAGTAGGTACCTTTATCGGCAGAGTATATACATGTAGACCAGTGAATTGGGCTACTCCCTGTATGTGATGCAGCAGAAACTCCATAACGATATATGGTTTGATCTTGAGTGAAATTCAAAACCATCAGATGTGACTTTGTTTTTTCTTCTCTCCATTTTATTTCGACCTTAAAAAAAATCATTTCATTCTCACTAGAGTGTAAATAACTGTGAGAATTGTCATGAAAGTGTAATTATGTTAATCTAATCTAGCAACAATTATATTATATTATAACAAGTAATGAATGTAACCTAATGAATGTAAATAATATTGTCATCATTTTATGTATGGTAATACAAGCATATATATCTAGGTTGCACAATCCAAATTTTAGTTCAAATGTTCTTTTATTAATGAAAAGTAGACGCATCCCAAATAGAGTTATTTGATGAGCTGAGCATCTATCACAACAATTATAACATTCAGTGGCATTTTATTTGGTTTAACCCTTGCTTGAAACCATATATATCAGTGGCGGATTCAGGAATTGACAGACGGTGGGGGGTGAGGCGGCGCCGATTTTTACATACACACACCACAGCTGGCACTCGTATGCTCTAGAGGGGTCTGGGAGCATGCTTCACCAGAACATTTTGAATCCGAAGCCTCAAATGACGCATTCTAGACCATATTTTGGTGAAAATATGTTTTTTTGTGTGTTGGGACCCTGAACGGAGGGAGGGGAGGGCGGCTGTGCCCTCCTCTGGATCCGCCACTGTATATATACGGGTCTAACACCAAAAAAGGTTAATGACAACAATAGACAGCACTAAAACAAGAAGGTTACACTACATAATGGGTGGAGACTTAAATACATGTATGTATTTTTCATGTCATTTAATAATTATTAAAAAAGCAACATACTGTATCTTGATCATTGCAATCAGCAAAAAACACCAAAAATAAAATATTTAACTCCTGGCTTTAGGAGAAAATGTAACATTTTTTTATAAAAACAATTGGAGAACCTAATCGTTTTTATTATATTCAGTGCAAGTGTTGTGCTAATCGCGTTCTGTACGAGAGTTGACACAGCAGGTCCGTCTTTGGCTTGGGACTACTAACAGAGCTGCGAGTCCAGCTTCCTCTAATATATGGTATGGTCTATAGCAGTCTGACCTCAATCTGACACAAAACATGGGCCCGGTTATTACCAGCACCTGGGTAGCTGATCATCGTCCCCCCCCCCCCCCCGAAATTGTAGCCTGAAATGAGTGGATGAATTCATCTCAGTCAGTGGCTTGACCGACCATTTGAGCCTGTGTCAAATGCACCCAGATTTTGGGCCGTTTGCAGTAAAATCCCCAACAAGTCCGTTGTGGACTTCTAAAAGACCTCCCAACCTGCTGCCTGCAGCTCTATACTAACCACTAGACAACAGCAATCAGTAAATATTGCGGAAAACACCAAGGGATGATAGGGAAACATACAAAGTGATGGAGAAATATCCAAAGGGAAGCAAGAAAACTTGAGAATTGTTCAGAGGATGACAGGTGACAATATAATAAATCATCAAGATGACAGGGAAATGATTGTGTGCGTTAATGGCTGAAGAGTGAGTGCTTGCTGAATCCTATTACTTCCACTTAGTAGTATGGTCATTTGAAAAGATCAATGGCTTATTGAAGAGGCTTATCGAATGGTTTATCAGAGTGAATTTGTATGTTTTGGAATATGTCTTTTTTTAGGTCGTTTTTTTAACCAAGAGTTTGTCAAAACAATAAAGCTAATTAGCCAGTTGTAGATATATCAACTTTGTGACATAGGTTTAAATCCAAACTTGCAAATAAAGTAATGTTTCAACATTTTCTCACCTCACAAATGCCATTATTTCCAATGCACCAAAAAATAGTAACACTCGTCATCCACTGCTCTAGATGCCAAGACAACTGGACTGCTGATTCACTATATTTTATCACAGTGAAATTTTTAGGACTTCTGGGCACTATAGTCAATACAAAATGGTTAGAAGTAATCAAAATAGATGTGCTTATTTCATAATATTTTACAGATATTAATTGTTTCTGCTGTTTGAAAATCTAAGTAGCAGTAGACACAAAAGTATAATATTACAGACAACTAATTTCTAATAAACAGACCCCATTTAAAAAATATTTATTTATTCAACATGAATGCAATATTGACAGTTTGTTTGGAATACAAATTTAAATAATTAAATATAAATTGGTCAAATTATATATTTTCAACAAATTTGAATTCTGATAAATATTAAATTTTATGCATATAACAAAAGTATATATATAAAATATAGCATCTATATATTTTACTTCAATACATGCATAAATGTACACATTACATGTATAAATCTGTGTGATGTAGTATACTGTATAATATATGTAAGTATACAATAAAGGTTCCATGCTGTCAACATCCTGTGATGTAAGGATCTGATATAGTCAGGGCCCATTTTCGAAATTTCTGACTTGGTAAGGCATTTTTTAGTAGAATTTGGCATGCAGTTGTTCTTACAGAATTTGGGAACGCTGATTCCAAATCTGCCCCATGCCAAGCTATATTTTGTGTTTTTCCTACTCAAAATTCAAAAACAAAATGGCCGCCAAAATTAGTGAAAATGTCACAACTTTACATCACGGCTTGGCTTACAATGAACATAAAAACATCATTTCGGTGTAATAACACCCACCTGAGCAACATACTTATAAAGTCCCCTGAATTTCACCTTGTGCGTTTGCCGTTAGAGGACAAAATCCAAAATGGCCGCCACTGCAAGGCAATGTGCTATAACTTTGCTTCAAAATAACGTAGAGATGTGTTTTTGGTGTCTACATATAGGTTTCTCACACCCGGGACACCAATTCAGAGCCGTGATAATATCTATTATCAATATTTCACAAAGTTATGGGGGGAAAACAAATGTTGCGCCAGGAAAACGACAGATCGTAGGCCAGTGTAATAATAATGATTTATTTAATAAAGGCATTATTTCACATTTAGTAGCCGAGGGAAACAAACATAATATCCGGCATGTTGTAAAAATCTTTAGACTATTGACAAAAAATATTTTATGATTGTTGATCACTGTCCGGCACTAGATAACCTGTCACTCACCATATATTTGTTCAGGCCTATTAGTATGTGGCCTATGACATATCCACCTGGATCGTGTTTTTGCAGTACCGTAAGGAAGAAAGCAATAATTTAAATGTACGTTGGCCACGGGTGGCACCCTCCTGCCCAAACCCTGTACTAGAGTTAAGCAAAACATGAAGTTAATCCATCAAGGTGGTCTGCATAACCATGGCAATAATGACACACATGTCCCGTTCCTATTGAGACAAGCAGTCGTTTAAATTTAACAATTTATGATTCTAGTAACTAGGTATATTGTGCTGGTTAAAACGTACACATCCCATAAAAATTATGTTTCTCAATCGGATTGACAAGTTACATAATCATGATAATAGTATCATCTTAATTTTTCTATTGTTGATCAGAATAGATACCGTACAAAAGCATGGTAATGCGCTGATAACACAGTTGTTCAGACATAATTGAACGAATAAAGTCCCAACCATCGGCTCAGAGATCCACACAAAACCGTAATGTAGGGTACACATACCTCTACTCCCCTAACTTGAATGAGATGATATCACGATCAATAACTATGATAAAATACAGCTACTCGATATTGGAAATCTGTAATTTAGTGTAGAAGTTGACTTATATGTTTTGGGCATAAAAGATTGATGGTTGAGGACACGCTGGGGTAATGTTGAAAATACTGACAATGAATTTATTTTATAAATATAGTGTAAACATACATCATCTTCAGAATAATGTTAGTAACTAACCTAGTCTTGGCAACTAAATGTTATAGTGTCATGAACAAGTCACCAAAGATTATTGGGTACACTTTTGCAACAAGATATGATGCAGCATATGTGGTAATTGGGGCAATAATACCGTTTGTAGCACGATCAGGATGTTTTTATGAAGAAACACATAAAATACAGAAACTTTCTATATGTGGTCGTGATATGGTAGAATGTATGAGGAATCAGTAGGTTCTGGTCATGCATGCTTCTAATCAGATATAAGCTCTCACTCTCGCATAATATACAATAACCCAACAAGTTCAGTTGTGTTTTGAAGTGGTATGAGAGCGACAGCCATATTTTGCAGGAAGAGGTATCAATGTTAAAGACAATTAGTCTTACCATATATAAAGTGATGAAATCATATGACGGACGTGAAGATATTTAGGTCCCTAATAACTATATGTCTCCTCCAGATATAGTAGAATAATTATCATTCATACAGAGTATTTAGTACTTATGTACTATATTCTTTTGTAATAAACATTGATCATCTAATAATCTATGCAAGACACATGACTGTATCCTACATCAAAAACATTTCCATGCACACTGCGATGTTATCTCAGATGAATATATAACAAATAAAGTACAGAATCAGGGAGGCGGGCAATACAGTTTCAGTTCAATGTTCAAATTCACCACTTTTGGTAAAGAACAATGCTATTCAACTATTCAATGAACACTGGTATTTTAGCGTGAAAAATACTGAGGTACATGATGGGACGTTAAATGTTATTACGGCAATCAAACAATGTGGTAGTCGTAGGAACTGATGTAAACTTGATCATTCTGCTTTCGAAACGTTCTCATCATAGCAATGCCTATCTGTCTAAACCTAGAACTGGTGATATTTATCGTACCATTCAACCGTTTCAAAGGCTTCCACAACAACAGCACATTAATTCTAAAAGAAAGACATTTAAATTAATTCATAAACACCCAGAACTGGAACTTGAGCCGATTGCAGTATTTCAATGTATCCTCTTCGTCAACAACCCCTGCCACAAAAAGTGGATATTGTTTCCGTTGTATTTTATGCCTGTTAGCAATAAATACAGCTCTGGTTGGAGCTTCATTGATGGACAACTGCAACTAGTTCTCGTGTAAAAGCTTCCTACTCAACCTGAAGAACTATCACATTTGGTTTGATTAAGTGTGAATTAGGACCACGAGAAAGTAGCCAATGGCGTCCTATCAAGGAGTCGCTACATCAATTTCGAAGCTGCACAAATATATGATCAATATATTGATGAGGGCGACTATTCTAGCATTATCAATATGCAAGATGATGACATTCATGCAAATCTGAGATATACACAGCAAGCCTATGTAGCTACAGTGATGAAGGTCACATGCTACTTTTGTGCAATTTCCTCATAGTTAAGGTGTTGTTTTTTAAATAATCATATTTTTTGCATTCCTCGTGACTACATGTAACATGGAAGTTGAGTTTGTTGATGATGTGTAATTTGTTTGTATCAGAAAACCATTTAGGCGCCAAAAATAACTTCCTACGACATTTAGAACCAGAGTGGCAATGACACAGAAGGGAATCCTTTATTAGCGCTAGTTGATTACGAATTAAAATTTCTGAAAGTTCTATGCACAGGCACAAACTCTTTCAAATAAACCAAACAAAATTAAAATCGGATAATAATTGAGGATAAGAATTGAGGGAGGAAAAGCATTTCTTGTGAATTGTGGACAGAGTGCTCTAATTAGGTCCTAATTAGGTCATAAGGTAATTAATAATTACAATATCTGAAATCCGTGAGGAAGTTTAATGCACAGGCCTGAGCTCTATCAAACAAACTAAACAGAATTGAAATCGGATTAGAATTGAGGGAGAAGAAGCATTTCTTGTGAATTGTGGACAGAGTGCCCTAATTGGGTCTCAATTAGGTCATAAGTTAATTAATAATTCAAATTTCTAAAATCTGTGAGGAATTTAATGCACAGGCCCGAGCTCTTTCAAACAAACCAAACAGCATTGAAATCGGATAAGAATTGAGGGAGAAGAAGCATTTCTTGTAAATTGTGGACAGATGACAAACGACAGACGCAACACGATGGCATAAGCTTATCTTAGGCCTAAAGGCCGGATGGGCCAAAAATGGTTGTATAATTGGCGGCCATCTTGATTTTTTCCCTGAAACTACATGTAATATAAAAGTTAGAGGTTATTACTGTATTGTACTAGATTTATTGGTATTAAAAACCTATATTTGGCCACCAAAAACAACTTTCTATGACTCTTAGAAAAACTTTATGGTACTTTCTGTATTAGCGGCAGCCATCTTGGATTTTTTGCGTGATAGTTGACCAGGTCTTAAAACATGAAATTCTTCAGAACAAAAATGTTATTTTGAACACGAAAGGCAAATTTGTGTGTCCGCTGTGCACCCAGACATGATGTATAATCATGATAATTGAGACTTTATCCGCTATTTTGGCGGCCATTTTGTTTTGCAATTTTGAAAGGGAAAAACTAAAAATAGAACTTGGCATGGGGCAGATTTAAGATCAGCATATCCGAATTGTGTGAAAACAACTGCATGACAAATTCTACTAAGAAATGCCTCACAAACTTTAAGAATGCCTCTTTTTGAAAAATGGGCCCTGACTAATACATTAAACATCCATAATGGAATTATTTCAAAAGCAGAGCTGTTGTGTGTACAGGATGATATTGCGAGTCTGGCTATGCACTCAAAAGAAAACAGAGACCTAACTTTTCATTTTTCAAATTAAGACATAGCTGAAAGTACCACTGTAACCCAGGTTGGGGCATGGTGGATCATACATATGCATCTATTTGGAAGGAAAAAATACATAGAATTAACTTTTTTGTGAGAACTAAATTGTGCAGAGCATTGACATTGTTCCTCACCTGTTATCATTTGAATTGTTCTTACCTTCATTGAGTGGTAGTACAGTAACAGGATGTAATTTCAGGGTCTCATTATAACCTTTGCTTGTAGCAGCACTTATATAAAAATGATATGTGTTGTTGATATGTAAATTTGCAACTTTATACTGGGTGCAAGGTGCATTTTCTTCTGACCCAGCCAGTTTAATCCCTTCGTCCATGTAGGTAATACGATATTTGAGTATTACTCCATTGCGATGTATCTCAGGAATACGCTAAGAAAAAATGGTCAAATCGACAAAATATTGAAGCTGTTCAAATAGTGTTCAGTCAAAACAAATCTTACCTTTTTTTGCAATTATTACCATACAAAAATTTGATGATTAGCAACATGTATATCAATTTAAGCAAAATACATTAAAACCTTACCATGTTATCACATTAAAAAAGAAAGATGTTCAGACTTCTTGCTTTGAAGAAAGTGACATGGTCTTGTTTAAATTGACAAACTTTTTATTAGGGCGAGATTGACAGCGTATGCTAAGCTAGCTAGGCATGTGTAGATGCAAGCGACATTTTTTGAAAGGCCCATGCAGCCCGATTACAGGGCTAGCTAACCAAACAAACAAACCTGAGCATTTAACACTGTCTGCAGTCGAAAAAGTAGGAAGGCCCGGGCTGCCTTATTCAGGGATAGCTATCTTAAACAAACAGGTTCCAAGCTTCATCCGAACATGCTAGAAATCTCGGCTGCCAATCTGCGCACCAGTCATGTTATTAGACTTCGGACTTGGTATGGGCCTATGGCTATGCTAAGCGGGAAAAATCACTTATCACTTAATTATTTGTGTTTTAATATCAGTGGTCCACAGGACCAGTAGTTAAGAGGGCTTTTCTGGTACGCCAGTTGTTTTAGTGGTCTCAGGCCCCGGACCACCGCTACTTTCGAACGCTGATAATGCTTTGAAATACAATTAAAACCTCACACAAACAATTTACTTAAAAAACCCCAGCTGCATCGACCCCAAATATTATGGAACAGCCCTCATCTTTGAACTTGGCCGAGCTATTGGTGGGTTAGACCCATGTATAATTAATTTTGCTAAATTGAGTAATTAGCGTATCACGCTTATACTACACCAGAAATACATGTAGTGACGCACAGACACAGGGACAGATGGACACACAGATGAGGGGTCAATCATTTTATTAGATATACATACATGTATTGACAGTCATAAATATATTTTTCTTAACTTTTAACTTAGGTTTCTCCAGAGGGACGGACAAACAATATGACTAAATAATGCCTCCAGTCTCAGGCTGGCAGAAGCGTTTACCACACACACCATTTATAAATTGTATTTCCTTACCTTCCAATATAGCATCAGAGAGTACAAGCCTTTGCTATTTGGTTGATCAATAATTTGGTAGCCACCAGGAGCAACAATGGGAGCTATGTTTGGTACAGACTCGTCTGTGGTAAAGAATAGAAAGGCAGGATCCCCATTAAGTCCACTTTTGTTCAGAATAGACAAAACAGATACATTGTAGAAAGTGTGAGGCTTCAAGTTGTCCAAAGACCGACTTATTTGAGAATTGGTGCTGGTGTGCAAAGAAATATTCTGTAAGAAAAGCAGAGCAGATATATCACTTGATGATTTTAACTCCTTGTAGGTTGTATGTACTTGAAAGGTGTTAACCCTTACACTGCTAAGCACAACTATAATCGTTTTTTATTCTGTTTTATTATCGTGATTACCAGGTTAAATCACTGTCATTTGGGAATGGAATGTGTGTTTAACCCTTACACTGCTGCATAAAATTTGCAGCATGTGTGGTTTCCCACTAAGTAATATCTGGCACGTGTTTTCTTAAAAAAAACATCTGATGAACAACTGATATAAAAAGCCAATATATTACAAAATCAGTCAGTTAGCTATCTTTGAAGCGCAAATAGAAAGACACCACACAACAAAAGTGATTTTTTTTTTTTTATAGTCGGCCATAGCAGTGTAAGGGTTAAACATCAAGATTTGAAAATATTTGGTCTCAAATTAAACAAATACGAATAATTTTTACCCACTTGAAGTTGTGGGCCGCGGTAGCGAGACACAACTTCACGTGGGTGAAAATTTGAATTATTCCATTTACTGCCGCTTACAGGCAGGATATTTATATTCAAGGTGTGACAGAAATATTTGACAGAAATGTAAGTAACAATTTACATGGATGATGGTGCTGTCCCCTGTAGATATCAGTTGGGTGTTTGGTGAGATTAGGGTGTGCTACTCTCAATAGCACATTTTAATGTAAAGTAGTCGCTCTAGACTATAATCCACAGGTGGGCAGTGTGATTTCCTATAATAGATAACAGCTTATACAGTCTTATAAGCTGCATATAGTCATGTCATATATACAATGTCGCTGTAAGCCCCCAAATATTTCTTTGATATCGTGGCTTCTGGGAGCATCTGAGATGAATTCTAGACACATCTTGACTTTTTTCATTTTACTAGAATTTTTCAAAGAAATGCCCCACCACAACCATTATTTTCTCACTAAATGTACATGATTAAAATAAATTATATTTTCGCCTCTAAAACTTTTGAGGATTTGATGGCTTTTGAGATCTCCTGATATGGATTCTGGAGACATACATAACATTTCTCATGACACTCCCCATGCCATTTTTCACTCGGTTGTTTTGGTAACTATCGTGGGTGGCAGCGTGCATGTGTAATTATATATACTGATTCATAGCCCGCAACATCATATGAGACAGATGGTGGTCAAAACCTGTGGAGGAAAAACAACTTATCTAGTGTTTTTTTAGCAAAAAATGATATTTTGAGTGATGTAAATGCGGGTCAGACTGGCCAGATGCAGGTTAGGCCTACTTGGTGAATGTCTTGTGTTCCGTGGCGTCACTTACAGGGGTGGGAGTGGCAGATGCGCAGCGGCAAGTGGGGAGAGTATGAGGGAGGTGGGGCGTTAAACCCCCCCTTACAAGATTTTTTAATTTCTAGATGTTCTCAGGTAGATATTCAGCACACTCTGAGGCAAAATTTACTATCTTGGAAGCATTAAAATGTGGTCTAAAATGTGTTTAAAAATCCATTAACAAGTAGGTTTACCTGAGCACTGGAGCACTTTTTATCTGGGCCCCACACCAGTTTCGAGTGGTGATGCGACCACTAGCCATGTGCACAAAGCATAGCTAAGCGTGTACTACATACCAGTCTAGCAGTGCTTGCTGTGTAGAGTTTTCATCTACAGTGGCTCGTAAAGGACAAGTGAAACACGCGATTAATTCGATTCGCGTAATTTCTTTATTTTATTCTGAATTTTTTCAAAAGACGGAAATCCATCTACAGGTAGACAGAAATTTTCCACCCCTGCACTCACAGTGTGGAATGCGAAGGGATATGAATATAAGGTGAATTGCCTATAAACCCAAACATATATACTGGTATATTATAAACAAAAAAGTGAACAATCCAAAAACTGACCTCGCAATTGATTGATCAAATCTAAACATTTAGGGCATAGATCATCACATTTTAATTGTCAGTATTCTAAACCAGATGAGCTTACACTGTAAATTTGCAAACAAGGTGCACTGCCACTGTTAGGCAAGATCAATAGTTAGCAATTTTAATTTTATCCATATAGACACTTAAGTACTTGCCATCATCTTACCAAGGATACATTCTAAAAATAGTGTAGTACATGTTTATGTATTTCGGAGGCTGTTCGAATTATCCGAAAAAAAGTGACAGATCAAGGCAAATTTGTGACGTTACACAAAGATCTATCTGATTATTTCAACATATAAATAGCAGTGGAAAGTCATGGTACAGTTTAGGTGTCGATATGTTTAGTGTACAGTTTGTGTGTGAATGTGTTCACTGGCAACAAATCAATTTTTTAATTTAATATTTGCAAAACAAACATGTCACCTGATGTTTGTAACCACAGTGTAATGTCACAAATGTATGTCAAATGCACTACAGCATTGTATTAGTGATGCAAAACACAATAAAAAAAAAAAGTTGAAAGATCATTCAAATACCAATTGTTTAGCCCACAGGCACCAGTGGACAAATTTGAGTACGGTGTATTATGTGTTTTGATTGACTAGAGAGCAAAAATATGTATACCCTAGTCTGGAGCCCCAATGATGGATTACTGATCATCACAGCTAAACTGATTGTATAAGAAAGAGAGAAGGTGTATATATGTCTATGGCTAGGAGTGGTGAAGATACTCCCCTCAGAATATCTGTATTTTTATTAGTCTTAGGATCAGTCCATGCCACAACATGCATGAGAGAGTCGGTTGACAGTGAAATATACATGTACGGTGATGGATTTGCTTACCATCTAAGATGTACAATCAAATGATGTTTTACAAAATAAGAAATATAATTTCTGTACTAAAGATTGCCATAAAAACTCCCTAACTCCTATATTCCTACAAAAAATGCATTTTAAACAATATTATCGAATAGCAGGACAGGCAAAAATATAGTAAATAGTTAGATGGAAACCTGTAACCACCTACACATTGTTAAAAGGAGACAACAAGCTAACAAGCCGACATGTTTTAGTGAATCCTACCTGTGTGTTTGTCCATTTTGAATAATAGGACAAGTTATAAGACAAGGCTTGCTCTATATGAGGGTTCTCCCATGTAACCAACACTGTTGTGGGTGATATAAGTGTTTTTGATAAGTTTTTTACTTTTGCTGGCATCACTGCAAAATAAAAAAAGAGAAGTAGTATCTAATACATAATTCTGGTTCACAGAGAAATGAAACTATTTTAAATTTTCTTTTTTGCACATTAAAGCGGCACAATCATGCTAAAATCTTTTAAAATCTGTATTTTTATTTTGGCTCTTTTATGTCTATAATATGTCAACATGTCCATAGACTAGAATTGCGCAAGTTTATTAAATTTTGTGTTGCGCATTTGCCAGTTAAGCGAGAAAAAAAAGGCCAAATTTTATTTCGGACATGCATGCCCAAAATAAGAAATACGGGAATAACTGATAAATGGGGCTTTAGGCACACTTGCTATGTTGCCACAGCAGCCCAAAATTTAAAAGATCTTCACAATTCTAGTCTTTATTATGGCCATATTAAGAAGCCAAAATAACTATACTGATTTTTTTTATGATTTTAGTCTGATTGTGTGTCTTTTATGTTCCAAGTACCATTGACCCATAGTTTTCACAGATGTCCCAATTTATTAGCTACATGAGGACAAATGTCCCCACATAAATTTCATTTGTAATGAACACCTGAGTATCTCATATTTGGGAATAAAGGCATTTAAAAAGGAAATACAACCTTCAAGGATAGAAGGCGTTGGCCAAACTGAACCTGACTAACATCTCCTCCTCATCAAATAAGATAATTGCTTCCCAGTAAACACAGACATTCACCCAATGTTGGTACAATGTGTGGCCAGAGTCGCAGACGATAGGCCAACATTGTACTAACATTGGGTGAATGTCTCGCGTTTGCTGGGATAGCACAGTCACCAGAACAACAAGGCGTACGGCTGAGAATAGTAGCTGAGATATCGCGTTCACAAATTCTTTCGAGCGGCGGCAAAGACTATCAGATGAACACATTCAGTAGATGCATCCTGGGATATGCATAACAAGGCCCTTTTCTTTAATTATCATCACCTTCAAGTCATATTCAATCACTTCAATAGCGACAGCAATTTGCAGCTTGTAGTGGATACCCAACAAACCGGAGGCGTTGGCCGAATGTTGGACTGAAGTTGACCCATTGCCTAGGACGCTGGCCCAACATCAGCCCAACATTGGGCCAACGCCTCGAGTTTGCTGGGTAAAAAAATTGAATGGTAAATTTAGCCTTGAAAGGGTTAAATATGACAAAGAAAAAGGACTAACTGATTTCCTTTGTAGAGACTGTGATGTTATCACTTGTTGTAGTGCCTGCAATGTTGCTTCCTACTACCCAAATAGTCAAATCATCTGGCAATATATCTACAAAAGTATGCTTGCATTCCTGTGGGACATTATCTTCAACAGATTTGCAATGATATTTTGCTCCTGTTCTACTGCAAAAAAAATTGTAATGCATGTAATGAGTTAAATGTGACCCATCTGGGCAAAATCAGTCGAATCACTTTTTTTAGAAAATGAGATAACTGATAATGTAATAATAATGTACATAGTTTATTAGAAAAAATTGTGCATTTTCTATGATTGTCTCTATTCAAACCAAGGTTATGAATTTTCAAACATTTTAAAATACAAATGTTGAAAAAAGAAGAGAAATCCATAAAATTTACATTTTAATACCATCTTTTTAATATCTTTATGATTTAAAAAGATTTTTTTATATTTTACAGTGTCTGAAATTAACTTTATTTACAACAGGCCCTTGGGTGTTTTATGCTTTTAGACTGATTAAAATTGTACAGTTAATGTAGTTATTTATATCGGGCCTGGTTATGCTCAAGCCGGTCTGGGCCAATTGTTGCTTTCTAATTTCGTAAAACTTAAATCGAGTACAAATTTAAGTTGCATAATGTAGCACTTTAAGGGTTAAGAAAGAAAAAGAAAGTGTCCAGTGAGGAAAACCACATTTTCTTTACCTGTCTATCCAGTATGCAGTGTAGTTAGTAATGTGATTAGGGGTCTTATTCTCTGTTTTCCAAGTTATAAACAGTACACTCAAGTTTCGAATGAGAACTTTATCCAGCAATGGCTTAAACGGCCGATCTAAAAATATTGTAGGTATACATGTAATGATGTATCAGACATCTTGATTCATTAGTATGTCGACATTTTATGTTTAATTGACTATATTAAAAAAAACAATCATCAAACTTTTTACCAAAACCCAAATATGAAACAAATATTACTTTGGGTTGAAGCCTGGTACATATGGCGCTTGTGCCATAAAATCAAATTACATACATGTATTGTCTTCTAACTGTTTGTCTTCCATCTTTTAATTAGTTGTTGTCATGGTTTTCGGTAACAATATCATAATTTTAAAGGCCACACCATCTTAAGTTTGTTCACATTAAAAATTTACCAAACAACCAGATGTGTTTCTTTTCTTTTTTGAATTCACACACTTATTAATTACTTGCAATAATCAGCGAATCCGTAGATTGTAAAATTAATTTGGTATGGACTACCGGTAAAGCAAATGCATGTATACAGAACAGCTATGGGTGGTAGGACACTAAAATCCTACCAGTTAAAAGCAAGCGTCGATTAAATACCCGGTAGCTATTTCCTTTCTTTATCCGTAGAATATAAAATTAATTTGGTATGGACCAGGGGTAAATGTTATGCATACAAACTGCTATGGGTGGTAAGAAACTGAAATCCTATTCGTTAATAGTGCTAGATCCATATTAAGGTTTTCAAGCCAGCTTTAAACCAAAGAAAATGCCACGAAAATTAGTTAAATATTTGGTGGTAGATGCTCAGTTAAATATGAAGGTACAGTACCTATATTTAAACAAAATATTTTTTCATAAATTATTAAACAATTCAGGAGCAAAAGGGTTAATAATTATCTGGCTTTTGTTTAACCCTTTCAGCATGGGGATCCTCTTTAGTCGTCTAAAGTCAATCCCCGCACTGTAAGAGTAAAAATATGTATTATGGCCGTAGACCCCAAGACATTTATGATAATTTCAAATTAAAAAAACCTCTTTGATCTCCATGGCTTATACGAAATAAATTCAGTGCTTTAACCCTTTCACCACCAAAGTTTTCTTTTGAATGGCACTCAGCTTCCAAAAGAGAACTTTGGTGCTGAAAGGGTTAAAGCTAAAAAAACAAGTTGTTTTGAAAAGGTAGTTCTAAGACCAAATAACAAACAAAGAATGATGATGAGGGATACTTACACGCTACTTTTAGAACCTGTGTATCTACCACCAAACTGCCATCATCAGTCCGTAATTTGCACACAACATGCTTGTAATCTTGATCTGATTTGACTTGATGATACAATAAGGAGGCTTTCCATTGACTTCTGACCTTAACAAATTTCTGATCGATTCTTTCATTGCCAATTTCAAAAAAAATATTATTGGCATTAACTGTTGGATAGGATTTGTTCAAACGGCATATCATCTCCAAAAGTTCACCAATCGTTGCATTCGGATTCCTTGGTTTGAGAGCTTATAAATAAAGTAAAAGATAAGTCAGTCTTTAAAAAAATGCACAATACCCCCTAAGTCTTTTGCTTCAGGAAAAAAAATCCATATCTTAATCCATAAGGTATGTATGTCACTAAATATAAATATAGTCAGATCTATAATTACCAGCAATGTCTATAATTATCACTAATTAGTTTCTTGATTGCAATTAAGGGGAAAACCCCAAAATAGAATGCACTCAAATCAGTTTGCTTAGAACTACATTTTGAAAAATTTTTGAACTAAAACTGGCTTTGAATACTATTACAATGAATCAGCCAAAAGAGCAACAAAGTAATTTTTGGTCATTTTGTTGGATTTATCATTTCAGAAAGATACACCATCATTTTCTGGATTATTGCACTGTGTATTTTTTTAGAAATGTTGTCTCAAAGATTCACCTTGCTACTTTGAAAAGTACATATGACTTTGACCCAAGGTACATTAACACACTAAAAAATTTTTGGTGGGTTAGAGTTATGACTTGACATTACAGTCACATCAAGGTAAGTCATAATTATACGTGAACAAGAACCCTGTGGTTCTGTAAGTTAGACTAGTACATTGAAGCTATTTTGAATAAAAAATTTAAATTACATACTGGGGTACTGTATGTTAAATTTTGTAATGAATCTATCAATCAAGGAACATTGGCAACACTGTAATGTAGTGATATGTATAAAGGTTCATGTATCGCATATTGTGACTTCATTATTCTGTCAAAATCAGTAGACCTACTGGTACTTATTTTAGTGAGGGTCTGTATTGTATAATCTGTGATTGAAATTATTTAAAAGCTCCACCACACTTACTTTGGGAAATAGACTAGACTAGGCCCTACATGAATTAGGGTATTTATCACCAGACAGGAGGCAGGTAGATGCAAAAATATACGGAACCCAGATAAAATTAATTTAATGGAATAGTCTTCCAGGGGGAAGAAACCTATTGATTTTTATGTACGTAGTTTGTGTCTACATTAAAATGACCTTCCACTTGTCCAGTCCTTGTGGCTCTTCAGGGCCGAAGCCAGGGTTAGAGAACAGACTAGGCGAAGCGGTAAAAAATAAGAAAATGTGAAAAGACAGGTCTGCCTCATGCTGGGTACGGGCCTGCTCTACTTGATAAATTGATCCCAGCATCGTGCTGAACTGTCTGTGTCAATCAAATTTTGCTTTTCATTAGGCTAAGATATTCTCATGTGCCTGAAATGAATTTGGTAACTTTAGCCACAACTACAGGCTGTGGCTAATTTAATTCCCATCCTAGTGCCCACCCATACTTGGAATAATTTTCCCAGCAAAAAAGCTGACACAGGTGAATAATAAGAAAATCATGTGGGAGTTTTTTTCCCCCCTTTTATTAATAAATAGGAATTAAATACCAAATTATCTATGATAATCAACTCTGAACTTACCTCCTAAGCTGCTGCTGACATTTGACATTTGTGATAAAGCCAGCAGAAAAACCATTAGGATAATACGCCAGCCCAATGAGAACAGTGGTAGATGAGAAACAAGTGAGAGGGTTTTATAATTAGAAGAACGGTACATCACTAGATCATAGGTAGTAGATGGCTGCACACAAGACTTTTTTTAGTCCTCACAATCAATAGCTATTAGCTGCAGAAGCTCATAATATATTTCCCTGCAGTCAATTATTGGTACTTTGGACTAGATGGTGACTGTAAAAAATATTCTTTGATAAGGCAGCAAACAGTTTGAAATCATGACATTTTTAGTTTTACTCCTATGAATCATATTCCTCTTCTTTCTGTTCCTAGTGGCTTATCTCAAATGTATAGATGTCATCTGATATAATTTCAACCTTAAAAAAAAAAACTTACATGAGAAACACCAGACTACATGTGTGAATAAATTTTGTAAACATTTTTTTGCAGTGATGGCATGGCCATGTATGGGGTATCTGAAAAACCCTCTGGCTCCTCAATTTAATTTCTTTAAATGTTTTTTCTATAGGCCCAATTATAAAATTGGGGGACCAATGTCAGGTCAATGTTGGCTCACCGTCTGCGATGCTGGGTTAACATTTGCTAAACTTCTCGTGCATGTATACGGGAGTGGCAAAATATGCAATGTGAGCACCTGATTCCCAGCAAACACGTGGCATTCATCCAATGTTTTTTCAATGCTGGGCCAGCGTGGGACAGCATCGAAGAGGGTGGAACAACATTGAAACCACATAGGGTGAATGCCCCCTGTTTGCTGGGAGATTGCAGTCCTTATAGTATACGGGTGCATTAATTTGGTGGTTCAATGTTAGGTCAGCTTCGCAGACAATGGCCCAACAGTGTTCCAGTCTGGTGATAGCAAATCACAGCCAGCAGGAAGCCTTGTGCCTATGTTAAATTAACACTGGCCCAACAACTGTAACCCTGGCCCACACCCTGTGACAGTCACTGCAAAAAATGAACCAGCATCAGTTGAATAATCTTCAGGACGGAAGATCTATTCTTAGACTTCCGCCGAGCTGTCCCATGCTGACACCAATTAAATATGAACAAGCGCCGGCCTATGCTGGTTCAATGTTGGGCAATAGTCTGTCATTAGTCCAACATTGATCCATCACGTTCAAGTAGATCAACCCATAGACATAGACTGTGTGGGTGCTCACTGTGTATGCTGCATATTCCCTACACTCGGTTATCAGTGAGTGTCACAGTCACCAACTGGCCTTTTTCGTGGCATTTGCAAATATTCAACACCAGGGGTCTCTGCCATCTGTTACATCACCGTCTGCCAACCAGCAGTCAGCGTTTCATAATCGCACGAGCCATGAGGTAGATCTTGATCTTTAGAACTGAACCCAGTAGTGTGTTATATTAACTAAGTGAACACTTAATTAGAGAATGAAACAACTCACACAATCACAGTGTACAAAGAGGTGTCTAGATAAATAACAAACCTACATAAGTCCAGGAGCTCCCGCTCCCAATTAGTATTTGATTGAAGCGATTTTATGTAGTCTAGCTTATTAATGTAGTCCAAAGCTAGGTAAACAAGACTACATAAGTCCAGGAGCTCCCGCTTCGAATTAGAATTTGATTAAAGCAATTTTGTATAGGGTTATTAATGTAGTCCTAGTCTAGGTCAAAAATCAAGACGCAAGACAACTACGTCTAAGAAGCCCAGTCTAAGAGTAAGATAAGAACTAGACAGTCTGTCAGAGATTGAAAACCTCCATTGAAATTAATGATCCTAATCAGTATCCCAGTAATGGTCTACCTATCTGGCACGGCTTACCCGATATCAGGCCAATCGAGTTAACTAATAGCTGATTTACGGTCATTTTGAATTCGATATAAATTAGTTTAAAACTTGGGGTGCATCCTCCCCCGAAACCTCAAATTTTGTTTTATAGTAATGGACTAACATCTAACACAATGTGCAAAATATTGGGCATGTGAAAGTAAATAATGGCCGATAGGGGGCCATTTTGAATTTGATCGAGTCAGAATTTTTCAAGATGCATCCTCAGCTGAAATCTCACATTTCATTCTATAGTAATCGTCTAGCTATCTAGCACGGTTTACCAAATATCGGCCATGTGAAAGTGAATAATGGCCTAAAGGCGGCCATTTTGAATTTGATCAAGTCAAAATTTCCCAAGGTGCATCCTCAGCTGAAATCTCACATTTCATTCTATAGTAATGGTCTAGCCATCTAGCACGGTTTACCAAATATCGCCCATGTGAAAGTGAATAATGGCCGATAGGAGGCCATTTTGAATTTGATCAAGTCAAAATTTTTCAAGATGCATCCTCTCCTGAAATCTCACATTTTGTTTTACAGTAATGGTCTAGCCATCTAGCACGGTTGACCAAGTAACGGCCATGTGAAAGTGAATAATGGCCGATAAGCTGCCATTTTGAATTTTATCGAGTCGAATTTTTTCAAGATGCATCCTCTCCTGAAATCACACATTTTGTTTTATAGTAATGGTCTAGCCATCTAGCACGGCTTACCAAATAACGGCCATGTGAAAGTGAATAATGGCCGATTGGCGGCCATTTTGAACTTGGACGAGTTGAATTTTTTCAAAATGCATCCTCTCCTGAAGCCTTACAATTTGTTTTATAGTAATGGTGTAGATATCTTGAGCGGTTTTCATGATATTCCACAATATCAGGCCTGTCGAGGTGAATAATGGCTGATAGGCGGCCATTTTAAATTTTATCAACTTCAAATTTTTCAAGATGCATCCTCTCCTGAAACCTTACAATTTATTTGATATTAATGGTGTAGCTATCTTGAGCGGTTTTCATGATATTCCGCAATATCAGGCCTGTCGAGGTGAATAATGGCTGATAGGCGGCCATTTTACATTTTATCAACTTCAAATTTTTCAAGATGCATCCTCTCCTGAAACCTCACAATTTGTTTTATAGTAATGGTGTAGCTATCTTGAGCGGATTTCATGATATTCCGCAAAATCTTTCAGTCGGATTTACCGATGTTATAAATTAGGTCAAAGTGCTGGGTCAACTTAAAGGTCAAGGTCCAAAAACCTGAAAAGGCGCAACTGGGGACCTTAGAGATCATGTATGTGCAATATGACTGTAATCAGCCCAGAAGTTTTCGAGATCTGCTCCGGAAACGTCTAAATGAGTCATACTACTGAACCAAAAGTAGGTTGAGGTTCATATACCCCAAAAGGCACAACAAGACCCTCTAGAGGTGTTGTGTGTAAAATTTGAAGACAATCGGACAAGTACATCCTGAGATATACTCCGGAAACGAAATGTTCACGGACGGCCCAACAGACCAAGGCCCAACGCCGTAACATCATTTTCACCTCTGCGACTTTTTGTATTGAATCCAGTTTAAAAATATTTTAACCTGTCCATTATCCACCTAAAAGTAACCCACATACCGAAAATTGTTATCCTAGCTTATTTTCTTACAAAGTTATAGGCAAAAGAAGAGGTAAAAACCTGGACGGAGGCGGAATCCATAGCTCCCTCCGTCTCACCTACGGTGACGGGGGGAGCTAACAAACCATTGATTGAAATAACAAAGTAGTAATTTACAGCCTATTTTTACTGTCAAATTTATTGTAACGTTACTACTCAGAATTATATGCCATCTCCTTTTTTTTCACTGATACTACGTACTCATGCAAGGTACAGATCAAAATAACTAAGATGCTACAGAATAATGAAACCAGCAGAAAAAAGAAGCAAATGATTGTTTTTTTTGTATTTCCACGACATGAATTCCCTCTCAACAAATTCAAAAAAATGACATCACGACGTTGGCATAAAATATGACTTGATATCTATGTATATTAACTTTTTATTTGTATTTTTATCAATATCTATTGGCAAGTCAGATTCCAAATGGACGATATTTTCAAGAAAATGTAATTTCATACACGATGATGATCACATGTTATCGAAAAAGAGCAATTATCACACACATATGCCATCATTAACTTTAATTTGACTTGAAGTATAAGAACGTTATGCTTGTTTGGACATTGGCACTTGCCATTTGTGTGATAGTTACTGAAATATGGACAGGCTGGGAATTACGTTAGCTATAATTGGACAGTTCAGAGAGAATGATATTTTAGCTTATACAGACATAGATAAATGTGTGTGACAACGCCATCAATATTTTGACATAATATTAAAAATGCAGAGAAAAAAAATGACGACTTAAGTCAAATATTTACCAATAGCCCCCCCCCCCCCCCGGCACGAGTAGGCCCCCTAATTCATCCATGTCTGCCTCAGAGTGAAGGGTGGGGAATTCGCGGGGATTCCGTGTTTAGCGTCACATTCATCACTGCATTGCTCACATGATTACACAACGATCACGTGATACACTTTTTCCCTCCTTGATATGCTTATTTGCATAATTTCATGGCTTCCGTCGGCCATCCTGAATTTTAAACTTTCGACAGAATATTCCTAGAATCTTATGTAATATCTCATTTGCGACTAATTTGAATACACTGAATTCAGTGGAATGGTTATTTTTACGTTTCAATGTCATCTGAAGGTACATAGAAAATACATAGAAACTGTAAAAAGTGTCTCTATTCAATAATGTATCTGCTTTGCTCTTGAAATGACCTTGATAGGACCTTGTCCTGACTCTGGAGTAGAACCCCAGTAAAGGGCAACCCCAAACCATGTCACCATTATTACCCAGGTGTGGGTGCCTCAGGTGTTTTGTGACTTGAAGCACATGTTCTACATCTTGACTCCAATTGACCTTATTTTACACTGATGTTTGCGCTGGTACAGGGTGTGATATATGAGGGGACGGGTAATATAAAAGTACCTAGGGTATCACCCCTCCAAGCCACATAAAGTCACTGTACCCCCTAGGATGCGTGTTGGAAGGCTTCCCAGCCACAATATGTCAACTGCAGCCTTGTGGAACCCAGGTGTGGGTGCCTCAGGTGCTTTGTGACTTCAAGCCCATGTTCCACAAGACTCCAATTGACCATTTTTTGCATTGATTATAGTGTTGGTAGAGGGTGTGATATAATACGGGACGGGAGATATAAGAGTGGGGTATTACCCCTCCAAGCCACATAATATTCACTGTACCCCATAGGATGCATGTTGGAAGGCTTCCAAACCACAATATGTCAGCTGCAACCTTGTGAAACACATCTTTGCAACAAAAAACTGTAAGAAATGTTTTTTTATTCAACATTTTAGCTTGTTTGACCTTCAAATGACCTTGACATGACATCAACTGGGGTAGTACCCCTTCAAAGTCTAACCCCAATCCAAGTCAGTTTGTAGCCAGGTGTGGGCCCATCAACTGTGGGCAAAGATAATTCACATGGGAGATTGTTCCCCTAAAACTCCCTGTGTTGGCCTATGTGGCGTGGCATAGGGGAGCACAATATGCCTGGCACTCAAGAGGTTAAAAAAAGGCTTATAATTTTAGCACATTTCAGTGAACGTTACAATATATAACGTCCTAGATAACGTCCTTGACACAGTGTAACATTGGTAATCTTATATGTGGTATATTTACTTTGTGTGTACTAACTGAACCAAGTATTATACTATATCAACAAAGGCCAGACATTTTTTATTAAATGTTTTACAGGTAGAATTTGTAAAAATGAAATGTCGGGATTCAGAATAAAAATAAAATCAAGAAGTTTAGTCTTATCCTTTGGTTTAACAGACAATTGTAACACCAAAATAATGTCTGAATTTGAATTAAGAATAAAATTATGTTATTGAAGACTACCTACATGTACATCCTCAGGAGGTTCTCCTGGCCCAGTTTAGCCTATATGTGCACAAAGGTGGCCTAAAGCCCGATTCATTTCATTTTTTTACCTACATGTACAATTATAATATATAAATTGATGCAATGATGTTGCAAATATGTGACCCATCTACACAAATGAGTCGTATGTCAGCCTCCGTAAAAGCTGAGAAAATAGTCAATATGCAATATTTGTCAAATATTGTCATTATTGATACTTTAAACCCTGAAATTAAAATTTTAAAACCAGAAAAGAGTTCTACACCCAAAAAGAGCCAGAAATAACATGATATCACATTTGATTATCAGATTTTTTGTTAACAACCAATATGGCAACCATCTTGGATTTTGTCTATTTTTTTAAACGCTCAGGGGTGAACAAAGTTCACCGAGCAGATTCTGAAAGTAGACATCCCGGGTTGTAAAAATCAATTGTAAAAAACTATGATGCAAAATTTTTAAGTTTGGCAAAATAATCCTATTTTGCAATAGCAGAGGTAGAAACTAAAAGAAATGTCTTACCAGCCAGCAGGGCCAGTGAATCTCAAATTGTACCAGCCCTTATGAATTTCTATCAGCCTTTAATAAGACGCGAAATTGGCGATCACCGCAGAAAAATTGTACAGGCCCTACGATTTATCAAACAAATTAAAGCGACTCAATTAGGTTAAAATCATTAAAAAATCGGTGATATTATTTTGGCTTCTTAATATTAACATATGATGTAAACATGTCCATAGACAGGAACTGCAATTTTTTTTACATTTTTGTGCTGCACTCCAGTTAAGCTAGATATAGAGACCAAATTCCAGATTTCTTATTTCGGACATGCATGTCCAAAATAAGAAATACAGGACTCTATATCTCGCTTAACTGGTAAATGTGCAGGACAAAAATTTAAAAACTTTTGCAGTTCTGGGTTATGGACATGTTTACATTGTGATGGTAACAGGGATAGGGGGTAGTGTCTTTTCTGGTTAATCTGACAGTGGGTCACCAGATTTGGCATTTTCATATTTCGCGGGGTATAGTACACACCTGTGTATAGTACGCAGGTACCAATATTTGTACCAAAAAACACAGATAGTACGCACCGGTGGATAGTAGTCACCAGGGTGATGAGTATCTACACAGTCTGTCAGGGGTGTGTGTGTAGTATGTCTTTATTACTCAAGGCATTCAGAATGTGGCTCAACTCAGCTGGTGACATAAGGATATAATTGATTCGCTAATAAAGATTATATAAAATAAATAAAATGATTTGATGAAAAGAAATATTATAAACAATATAAAAATATTAAATTAGGAAGAACTATCTGAGTATTATATTTATTTTTGTTTTAGTGTTGATTTGACCACAAATGATCACGGTATAACATATTAGGGCCACCTGGGGAAAGCAGTTATAGTCAGGTAAATAACAGGAAAAGCGCCTGAATAGGTTTACAGTCTAGTCTTCAATGGGATGCCTACCGTTTACGACGGCCGAAACGGCGATATAATCTAGCTAATTTTTATTAAGATACAACGAATAAAAAAAAATTGTAGACACAACGTACAAGTTTTTATTTAGAGTAACAATAATGAAATGGCACATGTATGTATTGGTGACAGCACTGTCAAGGTGATTTATTACAAGCATACAATTAATGTCTACCATGTATATGTATGGAATTAGGAATGTGGCAATTATATCAAGAGCATAATTATTATTATTTATTATTATATTATTTTTTTTGCCGTCAAAATTTTTCAAGATGCATCCTCTCCTGAAATCAGCTCACATTTTGTTTTATAGTAATGGTCCAGCTATCTAACACCGTTTACCAAATATCAACAATGTGAAAGTAAATAGTGGCTGATATGCGGCCATTTTGAATTCGATTGAGTCGAAAGTTTTTAAAAGGCATCCTTTCTCGAAACGTCACATTTTGTTTTATAGTAATGGTCTAGCTATCTAGCACGGTTTACCTGACATCAGGCCTATCGAGGTAAATAATGCTGATTTTCGGCCATTTTGAATTCGTAAGTTAAAAATTTTCAGGGTGCATCCTCCCCCGAAAACTCACACTTTGTTTTATAGTAATCAGGTAATGGTCTAGCCATCTAGCACGGTTTACCAAATATCAGCCATGTGAAAATGAATAATGGCCGAAAAGGCGGCCATATTAAATTTGATCAAGTCGAAATTTTTTCAAGATGCATCCTCATCTGAAATCTCACATTTTGTTTTATAGTAATGGTCTAGCCATCTAGCACGGTTGACCAAATAATCGCCATGTGAAAGTGAATAATGGCCGATAAGCGGCCATTTTGAATTTTATCGAGTCGAATTTTTTCAAGATGCATCCTCTACTGAAATCACACATCTTGTTTTATAGTAATGGTCTAGCCATCTAGCACGGTTTACCAAATAATGGCCATGTGAAAGTGAATAATGGCCGATTGGCGGCAATTTTGAACTTGGACAAGCTGAATTTTTTCAAAATGCATCCTCTCCTGAAACCTTACAATTTATAGTAATGGTGTAGATATCTTGAGCGGTTTTCATGATATTCAACAATATCAGGCCTGTCGAGGTGAATAATGGCCGATAGGCGGCCATTTTGAATTTTATCAACTTCAAATTTTTCAAGATGCATCCTCTCCTGAAACCTTACAATTTATTTGATATTAATGGTGTAGCTATCTTGAGCGGTTTTCATGATATTCTGCAATATCAGGCCTGTCGAGGTGAATAATGGCCGATAGGCGGCCATTTTTAATTTTATCGACTTGAAATTTTTCAAGATGCATCCTCTCCTGAAACCTCACAATTTGTTTTATAGTAATGGTGTAGCTATCTTGAGCGGTTTTTATGATATTCCGCAAAATCTTTCAGTCGGATTTACCGATGTTATAAATTAGGTCAAAGTTCTGGGTCAACTTCAAGGTCAAGGTCCAAAAACCTGAAAAGGCACAACTAGGGACAATATGACTGTCATCGGCCCAGTACTTTTCGAGATCTGCTCCGGAAACGAAGTGCGCGTCAAAACGACTAAATAGGTCATAGTTCTGAACCAGAAGTAGGTCAAAGTTCAAATACCCCAAAAGGCACAACTGACCCCCTAGGGGTGTTGTGTGTAAAATTTGAAGACAATCGGACAAGTACTTTCAGAGATATGCTCCGTAAACGAATTGTTTACGGACGGCCCAACGGCGTAACATCATCATTTTCTCCTCTGCAACTTTGCGTATTGAATTCAGATTAAAAATATTTTAACCTGTCCATTAGCCACCTGGAAGTAATCCACATACCAAAAATTGTTATCCTAGCTTATTTTCTTACAAAGTTATAGGCAAAAGAAGAGGCCAAAAAAAAACGAAGGTAGAATCCATAGCTCCCTCCGTCTCACCTACGGTGACGGCGGGAGCTAAAAATATATATCCAGGGGTCTAACTGTGAACTCACAGCTAGAGCCGCTCGTGAAATATCAACAGCTTTGATGAGTTGTGAGTCTCTGGTGAACTCACCCGCTCCACCCTTTGCACCTCAGGTGTTGTGATGAGGATTCCTGTGAGTCGATCGCTAATTCAGACCTGTCAGCGAGAGCCGCTCATGAAATGTCAACAGCTTCGATAAGTTGTGCGTCTTTGAATTATTCGCTCCACTAATGCTCGCGAAATTTCAATAAAAAATATAATGCGTTTAAGGGGTCAGAAACGATTGCAATTTATTATTTTATAGAAAATAAACAAAGTATTTAATGTCGCCTTATTCAGTGTTATTCAGTGAAGTTCCCGGAGAAGGAAGATGAAAACGGAATGTGTGTGTTGTTTTGATGTATTAATTGATGTTATTGATACATTTCCGCACAGTCATTAAAACGTTATGGGCGTTTTTTGACTGATTGGTCTCAGTCACCGCCATGTTGAAAACTGTTGATAATGTTGATAATGTAAAACGCAATTAGCCTCAACAGTAGATAAACCACCATATAAAGCGCAATTGACTTCAACAGTGGATATAGGCCTAACACCAACTAAATGCGATTAACATCAACAGCAGAGTAACAACTCAACAGAGTGATGACATGTCCTGTCCACTAGTGAGGTGTGGTTAAAAGCACAATTAACCCCTCCCCATGCTAGAGACTTGATTTATACCCTTATTTAATAACTAGTCATCCAGCTATGTTCGCGCCGACGCTTAACGCTATAAATCACAGCTTGTAATTTAATCTAGCTGATTCAACTTTAATATGTTTAAAAACTGATGTTATATGTTCTACCAAGGAAAATAGAATCAGAAGGAAGGCCTGCTTTGCGACTTTCCCGACCCGATGCGAGTTGCGGCTAATTCGTTTATCGTCCTAATGGCCATTAAAACTCTCATTAGCATTTTTATGACCACCCCGAGATCCTGACTCTCATCTCGTGAGATCAATGCGATTTAAGATCACGGTGACGGACTGACGGCGACGAAATGCCGTGAGAGATTATATTATAAATGCTATAATATATCAACGATGAGTTTATTAAAACTGCAAACGTCTACCGGCGTAATACATTTTAATTATAACATTTTAATTTAACGAAGAGCTAGGTCCATGTCTGACATGTGTTGAGTTGTGCGTACCTGGGCAGCCCAGCAAACACATTGAACTAATGTTGGCCTGGTGTGGTTCCGCCGTCTACGGCGCTGGCCAAACATTAAAAAAACATTGGTTCACTGTCGCATCTTTGCTGAGAGGTCGACAGCTGCCTGTGGTAGGCCTACCAAAAAGAACTCAGCTATATAAGCACATGTATGTGTTTAATTAATACAACCAAGGAATTGATACAACGAAACATTTTTAATTGTCAAATATTCGCAATTTAATAAATATAGCACTTTATATAATGCAAACAGGATAATTTACCAAACCCAGGCTTCAATGTCCATTTAGGTCAAGATATAGGTTTTTTATAGGTTTATTTCATAACAATATAGGCTTTTATAGGTTTATTTGACATAAAATTATAGGTTTTTATAGGTTTTCCAGTGACACTAATGTACCCACCATGTGAAAATCCATACTTTTTTACTATTCCAAAGTCATATCAACCATATTTCAGGAAGTATACCGTATAGTAAACACCTCTGAATATACAGTATAATACATAGTGCCAAAAATGCATACTTTTTTATACAGATCTGACCATCCTCATTTATCGGGTGATCCGCTTATGGTTAAATACATGTAGTATAGTCTTTCAACCTTACATAGGCAACAAGACGAACTGCTTGCCTTAACAGAGCCATGTTCAATCAGAGGAGGGCTGGAGTATTTGAATTGGACAAATTATTTATTGCACTAACTAAATTCTTCACACAAGTTTAGCTATGGAGGTGAATATATGGGTCATTCCACACGAAAGTGGACATTTAGGTAGAAAAGAAATGTTGGTTATTTAACAAAGATTTTGCCTTTATTGTACAGACAACACCCGGAAATGAAAATAATCACACTGAAAAACAATTGTGAGAGCCTGGGAATATGATTTTTTTTTTATTTTAAGATAACAATTTAAAAATCTGCAAAATATAGGATTTTTACGTATAAAATGTATTTGTCCATAGTTTCTATAGATTTTCTGAAGAAAATAAAATTAGACATGCATTCATCTTGCAAACTACAGGTCTTTTATACAAATTAGTGGTTAACAGTGATAAAATGACATTTGACTTCTAAAAGTAGTAAAAAAATTGTCGTTACGGACGTTACATTGATATTGATATGTTTAGTGTATTTTCTAGTTTTCTCATGAGGTAGAAATAGTATTAAAAAACTCTCTCTTTTAGAAGACAGCTGTTTTTAGGTGTGGTGGGCATAGACATATTTTTTTAAATAGAAAACTACTATATTCTAACATACAGTGCTGCAAAGTATGTACGTCCGTAACGTTACGGACGTACAAAAATCGTTACGGACGTTACATTTTATAGTAATAAAGAAAAGCATTCTAAAAACATACAAGAAACTAAAAAAATATTTCTACTCTTCATTTGTTGGTCCAAATATACAAAAAAAAGTTTTATTCTATTGATTATATTATATATTATATCATATTATCATGATTATTACGTAATTTATTTGTTATTCTTTTGAAATTGACTGTGATACCGTTTACTGCGAGACTGATCTTATTCTAGTTTTTTTGGTGGGAAATATCACCAGTTTCATTTTGAACTCTGCATGTGAGTATGATATTTGGATTAGTGCTGCATTTAAGGTCTTTTCATAACAATATTTGGACATATTGAAGATTATAACTTATAGCATCTAGCAGATATAGATCTGTAGCATTAACAAGTCATATCATACTATTTTTATGTAAATTGAAACACAGGATTTTTATATGTGAATTGAAACCATGATTTGTGCTTCTCATGATTATCTAGACTCTTCAAACCTAGTTTCTCACCTTTTTCATGTTTGCTAAATTATCAGATTATATTTCTTTTTACCAAAAACGAAATATATATATAAAAAAATTCTGATCACAATATATTCCCCATATAATCAAGATCATTTACCCTTTTACTACGGCCACTAGACAATAAACACTCAATAGCGCATTTGAGAAAAAAACTCCATCAGATCTTTTTTTTTAAAACTTGCATGAGAGCTAGCTAGAACATTAACACTTAGAGCGCTGAAATATGCTGATTAACCATATAAAGGGTTATTAGGGGTAATAATGTCATAATTGACAGGGCTGAAAAGTATGTACGTATATGTATATTTAGACCAACTTCACACGCACATCCCTATTCGTAAAAGACAGGAGAGTGAAATATCACACATCTTAAACTTATGATTAAAGCATCTAAGTGAGTGGGGGGTGGTGAGAGACTGGCATCTCCTTTCTTCCAGGGGGGTATGAGGGCCCTTCCACAAATTTTGTATCCCCCTCCCGAAAAAGGGGGTATGGGTGTCGCCTCAGATGTTCATCCGTCCAGCCCGACATCCGTCTATCCACATTTTGTTTGCAAAGCAGATCTAGGAAAGCATTGCACACACACATTCCTAAGTTAAGGGGTCTAGATGTGCCTTTTGGGATTTTTGAATTTTGACATACTTAATTGGCAGCCCATCAGCCATAATTAACCTTAATATGCCTGATAACTGACAGCATATCGTTTCCGGAGCAGATTTTAAAAACCATGGGGGGGGGGGGGGGATTTCTTTCATATTGCACACACACATCCCTTAGGGGGTGTAGATATTCCTTTTGGGATTTATGAACTCTGACCTACTTAACTGGCGATCATTGGCCATAATTAACTTTAATAAGCATGATATCTGGCAAACCATGCCAGATAGCTAGACCATCAAGTACTAGAAAAGCAAAATGTACGGTTTCAGGTACATAGGGATATCCATGAAAAATTTCAACGCAATCAAATTTAAAATGGCCAACGATCGCCATAATTTACTCTAATATTCTGATATATGGCAAAGTATGCCAGATACATGTAGCTGGACCATTGTTATAAAACAAAATGTGCAGTTTCAGGGGGGTGGGATATAGCTTGAAAAATTTCAACTCTGTCAAATTTGAAATCGACAACCTTCCGCCATAATTAACTTTAATATGCCTGATATCTGGCAAACTATGCTAAATAGCTAACTAGACCATTACTATAAAACAAAATGTGTGGTTTCAGGGTGGGATATGACTTTAAAAATGTCAACTCTATCAAATTCAAAATGGACGACTATCGGACATGTAGTTAACTTTAATATGCTTGATACATGGCAAAACTTGCCAGATAGCTAGACCATTACAGTAAAACTAAATATGGTGTTTCAGGTAGGGATATGCCCTGAAAAATTTAAACTTTATCAAATTCAAAAGGGCCGAATATCTGCCATACTTACCTTTAATATTTTTAATTGGCAAACCGTGCCAGCTAGACCATCACCAACAAAATTCGCGGTTTTAGGTAGGATAGCCTAGAAAATTTCACCTCAATGAAATGGCCGTCAATCTGCCGTAATTTCATTTATTATGCCTAATATCTGGCAAACCATGCAAATGATGTCAGATAGCTAGATCATTACCATTAAGCAAAATGTGCGGCTTCAGGTAGGTATATGCCCTGAAAAATGTCTCTATCTAATTTAAAATCGCCGACTATTGGCCATGATTAACTTTAATATGCCTTATATCTGGCAAACCATGCCAGATAGCTTGACCATTACTCCAAGACAAAATGTGCGGTTTCAAAATGGCTTGAAAAATTTCAAAGTGATCAAATTCAAAATGGCCGACTATTGGTGATAATTATCTATAATATGCCTGATATCTGGCAGCAAACCGAGGCAGATAGCTATCCAGACAATTTCTATAAAAAAAATGTGCGATTTCAGGGAGGGATATAGCTTGAAAAATCTCAACTCGATCAAATTTAAGATGGCCCATTACTGTAAAACAAATGTGAGAGTTAAGGGAAGGATGCACCCTGGAATATTCTTATCACGGCTGGCCTCTTGTTATGATTTCACATGGCAAGCAGTGCTAATTCCTGCAATCTGAGCCCAGATTTTTTTTTGTATTACAACCTTAAATTTTTTTTACGGATCTGTAAACAGGTAAAGTAGATAAATGAATTTGGGTGGCAAAAAAAACAAAATTTGAAAAAAATTGGCGTCTTGTATAATTTTTAGCTTTTCTGTACTTCGAAAAAATGTGCGATGTGACTGATTATGTGCAGATGGGTCACATATCATTGAAAATATGATATATTATTTCTACCATGTTCTACCACATCAAACAGCTGTTTAGACTTGGTAATCAAATATTTTATGTGGCTATATCAGGTATTATTCCTAGTATAATGCAATGGATGTAACGTCCGTAACGAAACTGCGTAACGTCCGTAACGATCAATAATTGCCTGCGAACATGTGAATAGCGAAATATAATTCAAATTGACAACAAGGGATACATGAAGATACAAGCTTGAACTACAACTCATGGTAAATTTATATTTTTTTGATTTGTACTTTCCGACAAAACCGAAGTTAAACATGGCAAATGAAAAATGATGTCCTTTTTGCGTAACGTCCGTAACGCTGACAAGCATGATCATAAAAATCAAAGATATTGATTTCAAATGAAATGTTTCTATCATGCAGTCACAATAATCAACCCTATCTGGTTTTGAGTAGTATAGATTTATGAGTTTACTTTTTTATTTACCGATTGACAGAGGCTGTCAGGTTGAAAAACGTGACTAAATGTAACGTCCGTAACGATGGAATGACCCATATATTCTTTATAGAAAAAAAAATGTCCACATAGGTTGAACCAATATCAGACAAGGTGTAGTAAAAATTTATGCCGAGCGAAGCGATGCTGGAATTTTTTTTAAGGAATTATGTAGCTGATAAGCTTAAATAAATATTTATTTCAGACTAATTTGAGGAATTAAATTATATTTGAAGCATTTCTTTCTGAAACACGAAAAGTTATTTGACACAAACACATTCTCACAATTGAAATATAGTTCAATATAATGTTTATGTTCAAGCAAAATCAAAATATAGGTTTTTATAGGTTATATAGGCTATTTTCAGAAAAATATAGGTTATATTTCAAATATAGGTTTTTAAAGGTTTTTATAGGTTTATAGGTCTTACTTTGATGCCTGCAAACCCTCACTGGCAGTAGGCTACACTGCCTATGTGAATATATGTATAATATCGATATTAATTTTAAAATATAAAAAAATGTATCTTAATTTAGAGGTGTACAATAAAAAAACAAATACAAAGACATAAACTTATAAAAAAGAGATGGTGTGTGTCACGATAAGCTTTCTGTGAATTGCTCTGACTGTCTAGATTTTGTTCGTGATATGACATTCGTCTGATAACACTAGTAAATATAAATCAAACATACAATGATATTACAAATAAATATAGTTACTCAAAACGATGGAGTCTAGAATATGCCTAAAAAAAGAATAGCGACAGCCGGCTCGCTAGTCAACAACATGTAAATAATGGGTACTGGGCGATGATGAGATGAAAAGCTGGATCGAGTAGTGCCGCTGACGATACAGGTGTGCCACTCTAAAAATGGAACATTTGGTATGACGAGCCAGACGGTCATGCTTCAAACTTCACAGGATTACTTTCAGGATCCCACACTTTCACATGATAAAACTCCCAATCATGGCCGTTGTCAAGGCTAACATTATCAACTTTGGATGTTCAGATTGTAAATAATGAAGTCAATACATACCTACATAACTTCAATTTCACATAACTTTGCCTTCAGAGGTGGCACGGAGATTATTCGACTATCACCATGCTGCTTTCTATAAGGGGAATAGGGAATTCCTTGTGACGTGTACATTTAGGTTAAGCGATTTCCCTGATGATGTCGCCAAATGACCCACCCCATAGGTACAGGAATGAGTGAGAACTGGGATGCGGAGGGGTGTTGCTAAGCAACCAGCCACAAATCTCGTCACGCTTCGGAACTCGCATCGGATCGGGCGAGGGGGGGTGTGGGTCATTAGCATTATATAGCTGTGCGATCAACAAGGGCTCTGGTTGTTTGAATACAATGCCGATCTTTGAGGGGAGGGAAGGGAGGGATTTTAAAAATTGGCCTTCTGCAAGCAGACTTTCTTTCTGATGCTATTTTCCATAGTTCTACCAAAAAATAAACAAAAAGAAGATGGGCGAACTCAGGACAGCATATAAAATGGTTAATTTAATCTCGTTTGTATTCATATATATGTATGTTCCATTACTCTATATTAAGGTGATAAATACGATACATCCCTTTGATGCTGATTTAATGCTTGTGACGCTGGCCCGTTGTTGAACCGGCATTGGGTCAATGCATCGTGTTCGCAAGCAGGTTTGTAAGTAGATTAGCACATATTTAACTATTTAACCTCAAATGTAGACAGTGTAGGCAATGTAAATGAAAACACTGTATTATTATTTATATGTGATTAAAAATGTGAAAATTATTTATGAAATATACTTATGAAATTATCTAAACTTATAGTATCAGTGTTCGACTTTATATTATGAGCTGTTTATTCAACTAAATACCTGTCTATAATCTACATAGAGTCTATCAGCTGGGTCCGAGTAGTGTCCGAGTTGGTTATATAATTATAGGGTCCGAGTTGGTATAGGGTCCTAGTTGGTCTGGCATAGTGTCCGAGTTGGTAGTGTCCGAGTTGGTCTAGGGTCCGAGTTGGTATAGGGTTCGAGTTGGTATAGGGTCCGAGTCGTCCGGTTACCGTTTTATCAGTGGATAGACTACAGGACCCGTTTGATAGAAGTTCACTTGGGAGGTCTGGGACCTCTGATGATCATTGAACTACTGGGGGCCATAGTTTATGTGTCAATATGTTGTAAGGTGTGGTAGACTTGAATAATAAGTAGCTATTAAGTTAGCAGCCCCGCTGAAAACTGGTTAACTTTAGGCATGGTGGTAAATCTCCAGTGGGTGGATAGGCCTTAAGGCATGTTATTGAGTGTAGGTTAAAGTCATGCCAGTTGAAATCCTAGTCTTAGTCACTTTTATCACGTGGGCCTAGGAGTAATAGGTCTTGTCTACTGTCTTGTCTAGTGATTTAATAGTGAGTATTAAGAGTCAGAGCTAGGTACAGCAGTGTTGCACTTCAGCAAGACTTGGTCTTGTGGGTCTATTCCCACTTTTGGGCCATTCTAAGTCATTTGAGCATCCTGTTGTGACTGATGGCTTTAGCTATAATACTTATGGAGAGTCACTGGATTTTACAGTATATACCTTGCTTTTAGTTTTACTGATCTGTTGTATCAGTGTTGCATTCAGTATTTGGTCTTGTTGAGTCTATTCTCACTTTTGGGCCTATCATGATGCATCCTGGTGTGATTGATGGTATAAAAGTTAAGATATGCGTGGTCACTTCATGATGTGGTATAAGTTAGTTTAAAACACTTACCTTGTCTTAATGTTGATGGTCAATTACAACAGTGTTGCATCCTATATTTGGTCTTGTGGGTCTCTTCCCACTGTCTGACCTGTCAATTCTTTGCATCCTGTTGTAATTGAGGGTTTAATTCTAAGGTATTGCAAATTTATGGTGTGATACAATATAGTCATCAGAATCCCTTTGAGTTTGTACTCCCCTTTTTCCTGCTTTTTCCTATAACCCTGTTTCCTTTACTAAATAGAATCTTAGAGTGGTAGTTTAGGCCAATATCATCCTTGTAGAGGATTGGGGTAGCTGGTATGGTGTGTAGATATGTGTATATAGCAATAGATATGAACATGATGAACTGCATAAGTGTATATGTGGATTTTTACTATGAAATATAGTATTAAACAAACTTAGTTCCTACGTTATGAGTCATGAATCCTTGATGTGCCCGCCACCGTATTTTTTTGTGTGGTGTCGGTTACCACTCGGCCGTCACCTGGTTTTGTTGTAGTATCATTGGGATAATTTTGTCACTTGTAGTAGTGGATGTGGGTGTGACAATACCATCACAACATCATATCATAGAATTAAAAGAGGAAGAGTAGCAGCTCCCCCGAAAACCTTTCTCCGATGATACCTACACATGGGTCATAAAACTATTGTGTTCCGGTGTGGGGTGGGGAGAAAGGTCTTGCGGTCAGCAGGACTGCCTCCACGATGTCCCTGCCAAGATTGCCACAAATCTCGCGAGAATCTGACTTGGCCACGTGACTTTGGCGATTCATAACAGTAGGGTGGCCAAAAAGTCTGCATCACAAACTTGACACGGCCCTAAGATGTGTGTTTTTAGCTGTTTTGTCAAGAATCCACCAGTTGGCATTCCACATTTGGTCATATTACTAATTTCTTTGCAAGTTCACTAAACAACATCTTAATGATCTAAATCTAAAATTTGGGACAAAAAGAATAACTATTGACAAAGTTACAAGCTTTTGAAAAAGTCATGTTTTGTGTTTTTTAAGGTGCTATTATTCTGCGTCCTAATTTACGCCTTCACGCCTAGCGCCCATGCACCTCCAAATTTTGTTATATTATTCTAAAACGAAGAAAATATTTGGAAAGAGACCACAATTGCCATCATTTTGGTATTTTAAATGGGACAATAGACCACATATTGGCAAATTGACGGTGAAATTCATGAAACGAGGCGTGTAAACACACAGAAAAACGCTAAATTCGTCTTTTCCATAACTTTTTTTAAAACTTGAATCAATTTAAGCCAATTTATACCTCCAAATCTTGTGAATGCATGTGCCAGAGTACTCGAATGGACGATACATAATGATAAAATATTGATCATTTAAAGATATTGTAAAAATAAAAAAAATGGGGGTGACAATTAATTTTGAAGTTTTTCTAAATCATAGGGGCCTATGTTAGGTTTACTATAATAATATATATTATTTATATTATTATAACTATTCATATCTGGACAATGATATAAATGTTTATATTCAAAAATTCTGCAGAGGTTTACACGGGAATTAATGCTTAGGCCTTGTTGGATAGGCACTTCTTGGGGTGGGGGGGGGGGGGGGTGATAAAAGTGGAATGTGGCTCGACCCTATCCACTAGATCTGCTGTCAAAAAAATTAGCTCCTAGGCCATTCTCACTGTCTTGACAGCGCACTATCCCACATATTTCAGCTAAAATGGCAACTGAGCGGTTTTAAAGATATTCTAATTATTATTATATCTGGGCTATGCCCAAATATATTGAGTTTTATCCAACACTTTACACTTATTATTCTGTGCACATTTTTGTAAGACGCTATTTCTCCCTCAGTTTTTATCCAATCAACTTGAACTTGACACGACATTCCCAGAGTAGTCATGACTACTGCTATGACTTTTCTAAGTCATCCAGCATGTTCTTCCGGATTTATCCAGGATTTTCTGGATCAATATGCTGCTCTTCAAATGCAAAAGGCAGTATCTGTTTACTTGTGGAGTGAGCAGATACTGCCTTTTGACTTGCACAGTAGTAGGCCTATAATAGGGTCCAATGTTTGTTCAATGGTGTACATGTCGGATGATTCTCCATTTATTGCTTGAATGAAAACAGGAGGGTGAACATAGTTCCCCTATGTGCAGACCGACTCCACCCTTTAGTCTCTAGATTTCATAATAAAAATACATATTATCCGATATTTTAATTCCGGGCCAACGTCACAGACAGTGGCCCAGTATTGAACCAATATTGTGTATTTGGTATGGACAGTTAAAAACTTTTAAATGTTACAATTAAAATAACAGTTGCAATTCTATTCAAGCACAAAACGTTGATTCAATGTCGTTTTAATGTTGGGCTAGCGTTGCGGATAGTGATACAACAATAAGTCAACAGAGGGACAATTCAATGTGTGTACTGGGCACTCTGAATGCGATTCCATTTGACAAACAAATATATCTATTTAAAGTGCAAAAGCTCAGTGGGGACTTCTGAAATTTGAAGTCTGAAGTTCGAAGTCTGAAGTCTAAAATTCCAGTTCAGAATGGCTGCCAAAAAACTCATACGCGAAATTTCAATCAATCTATCATATACAAAATAACCCAACAAAATTTAAAATGGCCACCACAAAAACTCATAAAACCTAGCCCAAATATTATTGTTACTTTAAAAGTCACAATTCCCCTCAAGTTGGATGTTGTTTATACAAACGTACATTTAAATGATGCGTTAATCAGCATAGATATGTGAATAATCGACCGATTTTCTCACTTGAAAAACCGAGATTCATGAAGCTCACGCCATGTTGTTTTGGTAAACCATGTGTGCTACTGTCTGACCGCATCATTAGCAAAAGAAAATCATGGGACATATATCACAGGTCACAAAACTAGGTCAGGTCATTGTGCAGATGACGTCAATTGTTGGCACAGAGCCAGTCTCAGCATCGCGGACATGACCTGCCAAACGATACCCAACCATCCCTCATTAAAACATGCGGTGCCATTAAATGTCATTAAGCATCCCGCAAATACAAGGAAATAGCATTCAGGAACATTGAGTGGGGGCTTTGGGGGGGGGGGGAAACACATGTCTTTGATTTTTGAGTTTCTACTCTTTCTTAACTCTTATCAGTCTATGGTCATATTAATTTGAGAAGCCAAAATAAAATCGATTTTTGGATGATTTCAGCCTTCGGGGTTGAGATTTGAGTAGCTTTCTAATTTGGGGCAACTTTGCAGACTGATTAGGGTTGTGGTGGTAGTATTCGCGCACCTAACCGAATACGTCCCACAGCTGGCACAGAATGGACGCGTATGAATATTGTGGGTCGTATTATGATTGGTAAGTCTGAGCCACTTTCGGTTTGAAAAAAATATACTTCCGGGTCAATTGGGAATAGGGAGCATAGAGTATTTCAATCTCCTATGTTTCTGGGGGAGTTTTCGCGCAGTTGACAGGTTGGGGGCTGACCGCAGATTGAAGTACGTACTTAGATTAAATTATGTCCGTACTTCGATTTAAGTACACCCTGAGCTTCACTTTTACAAATGGGTCCTCTCATTTGTTTATTTATTACTCCTTTGCAACTTAAGATGTTATTGGGTGAATGGTTTATTTCTGAACATTGATTTTTTTTCATCCCTCTGTCCTGGAACTGTTGAGCATTTGTCAGCTACCAGAAATAGTTTAGTTGAAAGAGGACATTTAATTGTACAACATGTATTTTATCAAAAACGACATTTTCTGGGACTTTTTTTTTAAATAAGAAGGAAATTTTTTATTGGCGGATAAAAAAAAATGGTTTGTCGCGAAACGACACAATTTTTATATACGCTGCATTAAAACACCTGTCAACGACCGAAAATCAAAACAAGATAAAAAATTTCAAAACCCTTTAAGAACTAGGGCAAAAAACAAACGAGGTGCGCGAAAATACCTCCTGTGCGAAAATACTTCCCAGATCTACCACCCTATATCACGGAAATATAAAAATACAAAACAAGTTTACTGTAGGATGACTGTTATAAACAATAATAAAAACAAGTTTTCAGTAACAATAATAAAGTAACGTTAATATGCTACTTATAACGACGTTATTGTCTACCCCTCCGAGGCTCCGTCATTCAGTTATCACATTTCAGTGTGCATAGCTAACTGATTGTATCACTCGCCGATTTGACAAAAAAACTATGACTTAAATGATAAAAACAGGATATTTGGACATATATGGACTCGCCCGTTTTTTTCCTACTTGCATTGGCGAGCAGGCGAGTGCCAATCATGCACACTGCAATTTATCGCCCATACGGGCCACAGCTAGCCCTATTAGCCTATAGCCATAGGCCTACGCCTAATATCGCGAACCACGTTTTTTGCCATTCAAAAAATATTTGGTGACTAAATTTTATTTTTTTCAATTCCATTCAACTTGCCAAGTTATACGGCGCCCATTTCTGCCGTTTTTTCGGCGAAAAATTCTTTACATTGTCTGATCCTTTCTTTGTCATGTATGATGACAGGTGCAAGTCATTCATCATTAGAGCGGTGGGCGATACGGATATCAAGTGGAATTCGGGAAAAAAGTTATAGACTACATAACAATGAATAACAAAGAAAGGATCACCAGAGTTAAAATAATTTTCAAACAAACATTATACCTGGAGTCGGCGGACATGTTAGTGAGTTGAATCGAAGTGAAAAATAATAATTTCAGCCAGTAAAAAAATTTTTAAATGACAAAAAACGGGGCATCTCGAAAACCCCCTCGACCCCCTCGCCCCACGACTAAATTAAAAAAAAAAATTTTGTTTATATAATTTTAACTTTTGTATAATAACAACATTCGGGAAACTTATCTCAGCCAGCACAACTCGATAAATCAATGACAATTTAATGTTGGCCCGCCGTCTTAGCCGTCGGCCACACATTAAATCGGCCTTGTTTTAACGAATCGTGTTTGCAGGGTATAGGCCTACTGTGATGCTAACCTGGCTATCAAGTTGGCTGACCATCTGCTACGCTGGTCCAGAATTCACCCGACGTTGGTTTAATGTCTCTTGTTTACTGGGTGGCCATCGATCCGTAGGCCTACAGCTGGATAAACACATTTTAATGTTGGTCACTGTTTACGACGCTTGCCTAACTTTAACCCAAGCATGGGATTGAATGCCTCTTGTTTTTTGGTGCTTAAGAAAACACTTGCCAGTCACATATCACCCGCATATCACTCGTCACCTCATCCGGTCACACGCATTTGCACCGGCATCGCAAGCATTGGGCCAGCGTTACAGACATTGGGCCAACATTAATCCAACATTGGTTCAATGTTTCGTGCTTGCTGTGCTTAGCTATCATTGGACTGGAACAATTTTGGGCCAGCGTTAATGTAAGACAGTGGTGGGACTTATATGGCAGTCTAGCTATACGCCTAATCAAGTGCCCGTATAGCCGTGTATTACAACAGCCTATGCGAGCGCAGCGAGCTGCTGCAAGCCGATATAGCGCTATAGTTGCAGTCAACTTCCACCAGCGTTGGGTGTTTTTCGCTGATTTCTCAGTCAATTCTGAATCAATATCCATGAAATTTTGCAAGCACTCTTTTCAACTATTCCGGCGCCTACCCTGAAAATTTCGTGAAATTTGAATGAGTATTTCAAAAGTTAGACCATTTGACATGTGACATAGTGGAATTTCGTGATTGAAGCTGATAGCGCTCAATGGGTTTATAGAGGAGCGTCTTAATTCGCAAAAACTACATGTCAAATGGTCTAACTTTTAAACTACATAATATCTTTCCCTGAAATTTTCAGGGCAGGTGCCGTAAAACTAGAAACTAACGCTTGTCAAATTTCATGAGAATCGGATGAAAATTGCTTGAGCAATGAGCGAAAAACATGCAACGCGAAAGTGACAGATTTAAAGTGACTTTTACTATAGTGCCCGTATAGGCGTATAGGCCTAGATCTATTGCGTATCGTGCCTCTCCCCTCTGCAGGCTCTGGCCTCTCCCTAAAACATACACGAGGCGTTCAGCCAATGTTAGACCAGCGTTGCAGACGGTGGTAAAACATATATATTGACTTGGTATTGTTTCCCGAATTTTATAAATAACGTTGGACTATATAAAAAAAAAATTAAAGTCGGGGGTCGTGGGCGAGGGGGTTTTCGAGATATCCCAAAAAACGTGGTTCGCGATATTGGGCGTACGACAATGTACGACCGGACTCCAGCCCCACTGCCCCCAGGGGCCAGGCAGCTCAGCCTCCAGAGTCCATTCCAGACTCCAGGGCCAGGCCATGCACTGTCGCCACTGACTGTCTGAGTGCTGACTGAGTCTGTTTGTTTGTTTGTTTTCTCTGATGCAGGCCAGGCCCAGGGCAGGGGCCAGGCCAAGGCCAGGCCAGGGTCCTACCAATCCACGTTACTTTTTGAATTAAAGTTTAGGCCTACATTTTTACAAACAAGCAAGTTTCTGCGAGATCGGAAGCTGCAGAAGTTATTTAATATGCGCACTGTTCTATTTATTTCATTTTCAATGTGCAATTTGTAGTCGTAGATCGAGAATTTGTAAACAACAAGATGTTGAAAGGTCTCACTCATAGAAATATAATAGTCCACTCAATTAATGTTCTGTGGTCTCACTGCACAAAAGATGTTGGTTTGTTTGTTTGCTTTGGATAGCTAGCCTTAAAAACAGGCTACCCGGTCCTTCCGACTTTGTCGATCGCTCTATTCTGTGAAACGCAGTGACGTCACTCGGTGAAAATAAAGTTATATAATACCCCTCATGGCCATTGAGTTTCACAGAATAGAAACTTAAGTCTAAGTTCTCTATCTTTGCATAATGATTTAGGCCTACTCTACCTGTTAAAATTCATGGGGACTCATAATGACTTTCGGAGTTTGGCAGAGACGCAAGTCAAGATCCCACAACACTTGAAGCTGGGAGTTTATTAAGACACAGAACACAGACAGCTGTTTTACAATATGTACAGCAAATGAAAACGACACTCTCAACTGGGGTTTTGACTGAAGCAGTGTCTCCAATTCCAAACCCCTCAGCCTCACATTATGAGCTGAAAGAATTTGTTGACTATCTTTGAGCGAATCAATGGCTTGCGTCCACTCACGTGGTCATCCACAAAGCCAATTATCGCTCAGAGAGAGAGTCTCTACTATCACCAGGCAAAAAGCGGTAACTAGCCACGACTACCCCTGCAAACAATTTTACGTTGCAATAACGTCCCCACAACGTACAGCATTCGTACTTAGGACGTAACTCTGTGAACTCCCATTTACGTCCTTAGAACGTAAAACATAAATTTCACGTTATTGGGACGTTCTGGAGACGCTAGGGTTATTATGACTGCGTCCTTAGCACGTCCTCGTTACGTTCATCCATGAATGACGAAACCAGGACCTTAACGAACGTTATATTACGTACAGTGTTTGCAGGGTGCAGTAACCAGTTACCGCTCTCAAGCCAAGTCATAATCACTGTGATAGGTGAGAAGTGAAAGAGAAGTATCGCACCCAAACCTAGTGGCTTTATGCCCTCTTTCACCTCTCATCAGTAAATATCACATTACCATCTGAACCAGGTGTTGGCACGATGCTGAACCGGCATCGCACCAACTACAACAAGCAAGACACAGTGTTGGCCCAATTATTGTACCATCTGAATACAGCCCACATCAATGCTTCGGTGTCCCGTGTTGGTAGGCCTACAACGCTGGTCCACCATCTCTAGATGCTGGCCCAGCGTCGCACCAACGATTGTGCGGGAGACCCACTATGCTACCTGTACTTTGACCCAACCCTAACAATCACTCACCGCTCTGTTGATTACAGCAAACAAATTAAAACGTGATGACAGCCGTGGATGGTTTTGACACTACCGTCTGGGCGACGGGGAATAAATAACTACAACTTCTGATTTTGTTTGACTCCTTGTTTCTTTATTATAATTATAACTTCGCTGTGCACTAATCAGATGTAACGTACAGATGATGTCAGATGGACGCAACGGCTCCAGCCTCATGGCTGACTCAGCGGGGTTAGGACGAGACGTTCGCCTAGCCCGCTGGGTAGATCGCAAGTGTAAGTCGAGCGGGTTTTACCACCGCGTGCGTTAGCGGCGGCGGTGTCGTCAGGGGGCGGCCTCTCGTCAGATGACGAACTCAGCCGAACTCCACCGAAACCGGTAGCTACCCAGCAAACATGAGACGTTGGCCCAACGTTGGTTTATTGTTGGCATACCGTCTACGACGTTGGCCCAACAGTAACCCAACGTTGGGCCAACGTTTCATGCTCGCTGGGTATTTCCAACATTACTCCCGGGTTAAGTGACAACGTATGAGCCTAACTAACTTGTGGGTAAAGCGGAGGTTTCGTGGGGCCCATCCGAGTAGTGGGGGAGAGTGGGGAAGAGTGTGCCACTTTTTATATTTTTGCTCATTCCGCCTAGGCTTGCATATTTTTTAAAAATGCAATTGGTTGTGATAAGTCTACACACGGAACCATCCACCATGGTGTACAAAACTACAGCTATGTCTGCATGTTTTTGTAGACAAGTAAATAACTAGATCATCGAAAAGTGGCCCACTCCTCCCTGTTTAAGGGAGGACTGGGCCACATGGTAGGGAGGACTGGGCCGGTAGTTGAACCTGATCTTAGCCCATATATACTGCAACTATAGTGCATTAAGTATAGAAAACATATGTAGCCTACCATAGTTCATACATGGTAGGTAGAGCCAGCGGTCCCCTAGCTTCACAGTGACGGGCTGCTGCAGTTTGTTTGTCTGTCCGTTCTGCCCCCCCCCCCCCACACCTGCCATTGTGGGCGTTTTGAGATCTTGTTCCTGTCATGGTGGCTGACTGCAAATATGCCTATATCAGCACAGCTAACCCTTTGTAAACCTGTTAGTGCCGCTTATATTAGCACAGCTAACTTTTACCTGCTAGTGCCGCCTATGACAGCACAACTGACCTTTTGTAAACCTGTTATTGCCGCTTATATTTGCACTGTTAACCCTTCACCTGCTGGTGTTGCCTATATCAGCACAGCTAACCCTTTACTTGCTAGTGCTGCATAAAACAGCACAGCTAACCTTTACCTGCTAGTGCCGGCTATATCAGCACAGCTAACTCTTCACCTGCTAATGCCGCCTATATAAGCACAGCTAACCCTTCATCTGCTAATGCCACCAATATCAGCACAGCTAACCTTTTACCTGGTAGTGCCGCATATATCAACACAGCTAACCCTTTGTAAACCTGTTAGTGCCGCTTATATTAGCACTATTAACCCTTTAGGCCTACTTGCTAGTGCCGCTGTACCTGCTAGTGCAACTAACCCTGTACCTGCTAGTGCCGCATATATCAGCACAGATAACCTTTACCGGCTAGTGCCGCCTATATCAGCACAGCTAACCCTTCACCTGCTATTGCCGCCTATATCAGCACTGCTAAACCTTTGTAAACCTGTTGGTGCCGCTTATATTAGCACTATTAACCCTTTAGGCCTACCTGCTGGCGCCGCCTATATCAGCACAGCTTACCCTGTACCTGCTGGTGCAGGATATATCAACACAGCTAACCCTTTACCTGCTGTCGACTATATCAGCACAGCTATCTCTGTACCTACTAGTGCAGCATATATCAGCACAGCCAACCCTTTACCTGCAGGTACCGCCTTTATCAGCACAGCTAACCCTTTACCTGCTAGTGTCGCTTTATATATCAGCACAGTTAACCTTTTGCCTGCTAATGCCGCATATATCAGCACAGCTTACCCTTCACCTACTAGTGTCGCTTTGTGTATCAGCACAGCTAACCTTTTGCCTGCTAATGCCGTATATATAAGCGCAGCTAACCCTTTACCTGCTAGTGCTGCCTATGTCAGCACAACTAACCCTTTACCTGCTAGTGCCGCTTATGTCAGCACAGCTAACCCTTCCCCTGGTAATGACGCCTATATCAGCATAGCTAACCCTTTACCTGCTAGGGTAAAGGGTACATAAGCACAGCTAACCCTTCACCTGCTAGTGCCGCCTATAAAAGCACACCAAACTTTAGCTGCAAGTGCCGCTCATATCAGCACAGCTAACCCTTTACCTGCTAGTGCCGCCTATATCCCCACAGCTAACCCCTTTACCTGTTATTGCCGCCTATGTCAGCACAGCTAACCCTTCACATGCTAGTGCCGCCTATATCAGCACAGCAACCCTTACCTGCTAGTGCCGCTCATATCAGCACAGCTGACCTTTTACCTCTAGTGCCACATATATCAGCACAGCTAACCTTCACCTGCTAGTGCCGACTATAAATATCAGCACAGCTAACCCTGTACCTACTAGTGCCGCTTATATCAGCAAAGCTAACCATTTGCCTGCTAGTGACGCTATACATTATCAGCACAGCTAACCCTTTACCTGCTAGTGGAGCCTATATCAGTACAGCTAAAAGTTTACCTACTAGTGCCGCCTATATCATCAGCCCAGCTAACAGTTTACTTGCTAGTGCTGCCTATATTTGCACAGCTGACAATTTAGGCCTACCTTTTAGTGCCGCCTATATCAGCACAGCTAACAGTTTAATACCCACTTACCTTTTACCTGTTAGTGCCGTATATATCAGCACAGCTAACCCTTTACCTGCTATAGTGCCGTATATATCAGCACCGCTAAATCTTTACCTGCTAGTGCCGCATATATATCAGTTTCCAGCTGATGGGTAAATGGAAAGTCATTGACTACTATGATTAGATTTATATATGTGAAGCCAGTTGTGGGAGTATCTGTATTTTTTTTAATAATGCTTTAAAAGTCGTCAAAATTAGTCTAAATGTGTCAACAATTTATTGGGGGCCAAACCATCAGTGCCCCCCTTTTGTCAGATCCTGGATCAGCTCCTGCAAGACAGGAACACTGATGTATTTTAGACTTAACTCGTCCCAAGGTAGTAATATTGAACGATTGAAAGGAGTGGGGCATTGATACGTGGGAGGAGTGGGCCATGGCCTACAATTCCAACGTACCAATGGCCTACTTCTCCCTAAACCGACTTTTGCATAACAAACGTCGGCTACTTTTTTGGATAAGATTAAAGGGCTTCTTAACTTACTAAAATATGACATAATAATTGTTAATAAACCCATTATATAACATACACATTTGGCTATGCAATGTAGCGGGAAACCTAAATAATAATCAGAAGTAAAAAATTACGTACTGCTAACGACGTGTGCCTGCTGGGTACGTGACCGGCGCGATACGAGCAAGTGTCGCCCACTTGTGGTGGCTAAACAGTTATATTAGTAGGCCTACACACGCATATGTCTGCGTCGTCCCCAAGCATGCGGGGAAAAGGCAGACACATGCGCATATCGTAAAAGTCGGTAGAAATTTACATTACGGAAAATGACAGTTATGACAATTACAGTTATGAAAAATTCACCAATATCCGACTGCTGGTTGGTTACTGTTATTATGAAAAAATATGCAGAATGATTATTCATTAAAGTTCGTCGAGCATTATAGGCTACTGAGTTCGATGCAGGTAGGTAGATGAACTATTAAAATGACTGCTTAGAAATCTGAAATGTCAGTGGAATTATTAAAAATGCTGCTGGACGAAAGTTCTGATGATACTAATTAGGATGATGCTGATTCTTTGAAGCTGGAATGTCATTAATACTGAAAGCTGTAAATCACTGACGTCTGTAAATCTGTGTCGGGAAAAGTTGATGCTGATAAACTTTAAATCGCTGTCTTTTGTGTCCGTTAACATGCAGGGTTGATTCTGAAAAACTGGGCATTCCTCGTGGTTAGTTGACCACAGGAAGGTTGGCCGTGGCGGCGTTTGCTATAGTAACCATACACTGCATGTAGACATTCTGTAAGCTGTAGTGACGGCTGTACTTTGTGAGTTGAGCGGTGTGCTGTGTAGACCACATGTGCTTCATGCCTGTATCCGTGAGCGGCATAGGACCGTAATTGAAAGCTCAGCATTCATGCAGGTTCAGTATACCGTCCGTCCACAGTATACTCCATACCAGCCTGTCAGAATGATGAATCTGACAGTCTGTCAAAATCGTTTGATATAAAAACAGTTTATATATTTGACATCACTTAAAAAGTAAATCGCCTGAGTCTGCAGGCCTAGTTGGCTACTGTGCAAGACTCAAGCGTGTCTGAAACGGCATACATTGATATTATGCCAAACTATTATAGTTCTTTTTGTAGTGACACGACTGATGCGTCGCCATTATTGAGCGTTGTACTGACGCATCACATATCACCCCAGCCACCTAGCCACAATGTGGCTGCTATGGCCTGCCGTTGCGTCCATCTGTCAAATCAGTGCACAGCGAAAAAGTTCTTGAAATATGAAGTTGAGAAAGCCCCTAGTTGGAAGCATTTGAAGTATGTTCGTGAAACTAGTGCTGGGATGTTGAGTAGGCTATAAGTTCAGTTGAGTAGTTTCGCTGCTGTGCAGAAAACGTGCTATTACATTAAACTATGTTGACAAATAGCACATTGAAATTGTGAGGATTTTAGTTTTCATGCTATTTCATTTAACTACTTCGTGTACAAATACATTGAAATTGTGAGGATTGTAGGTCTTAAAATGTCATGTAAAAATGCAAGAATAAATGCTAAAATACTATTCTAAGCTATGAGATTGTAGTATTTGGTAATTCAACTTGTGTTCCACAGAAAAACACACAAAAGTATCGAAATAGTCACAATAGCACAACTGCCAAGTCGTAAATTCAGAGTGGATATATAGCGATTCAAATCTGCCTATCATGAGAAAATTTCGTTCTCGAGAAGATAGGCTGAGATCGAATGTAGATTCTTTTACAATTCGACTTAATTTTGAAAATTACTTTTTGTAATTGTGACTGACAGTTAGTCTATAAAGACTCCATAGTAAGCATTTAATGACGAATGTTTCCCGCAATGAACATCATTTTTTTTTATAAAAACGTTCACTATGGGGATCATTCGTTGTGAGGTCAAAATCGTTCGTTCGCTTTAGTTTGTATCGGTGCGTGTAGACTAGTGCCCGTCGGTTTAGACTGTGCAGTGTGTGTATGTGCCTGTGTGGCGGAATTCGTCAGCTCATAACTCATTAACATATATCGCTGTCTGCCATCTCACTGTAAGCAACCTGCAGCTGGCGTGTGTCATATTTGAACTTTGACCTGATAGAGTCAATTTATGGAAAAATAGACTATCAAATAAAAAAAAAATACACAATCATTCACACTGTGTGTGATGTAATGTATGATTTCTAAAAAACATATAAATATAAATCCAATTTCGTTTTCACGACTGAAAAGATGTTTTTGAAAATTTTCCGAAACGTCCCGACTTCTTTTCCAGACAGCGTGGTCAGCCTAGTTGGCCTTGACAGATTTTTCCGTGTCTTCCACCACAACAAGATGGCGTCTTAATTTATGCAAATATATGCTAGACTGAGCTGATGGGGTGATTGTCGCTTTGCATGTCGGTATGGCGGGGTCACGTGTAGCCCGCTGGCATTTAGTAGCTGAACTGAGGACACCTGCTGCCAAAATGGCGGCACTTACCGAATATAGCAAAATATTTCTGCTCCCTCGGGAATAAAAATATGGTTATGACTGCAAAATGTTGACCTACAGTCCTAACAGAAATACATTTATGGGTCAAATAAGGCCGTTTATTGACATGTACATCAGGCGAACAATTTAAAATGGCTCTAATCTTATCAAAAGTTATCTGAATCGAGACAATATTTTTTTTAAAAATTAAAAAAAATTTGATTGCATTTTTTAGGCTTAAAAAGTATTAATATTTCTTGAATTTGCCCAGGGGGACGTGACAATCGAAACACCCAATTATGGTGTTTAACAATTGCAAATGAATTGAAAAATAGTTCCCTCCTAATAGCTTAAATTAGCGTAAAAAAAAGGAATTTTTTTTCAAAATTCTTAATAGTGGAATTGGGAAAGTCAATCTAATTTATTGCGTTACTCGTATGTCGGCCATCTTGGAAAAGATAGAGCGCACATGGTGTATGGCCAAATTTAAGGAAATTTTCACCGTTTTCAGCGAAAACCGTGCACCTCTCTTGAGATAACCTTTCTAACTAAACCTACTGGCATTTGAATAATAATGACCTACAATCATCACATACCTGAGAAAGAAATGATGTGTCATTTTTTTGAAAAATCTCCTAAGTTTTAAAAAGCTATCCTTTTCTGACGCAAAACCAGTGGTTTTGCGTAATCGTTTCAGCGTCGGGTCACCATTATCGTGTGGTTTCTTGGTGATAACATTATGCTAGAGGCTGTGTTCGTTTCAAACGTCTTGGGTCACTATTATCGTGTGGTTGGGTGGGGTGGTTGATGCGTGATCTATGAAACGTTGAAAAGTCTGACCAAAATTTTGCTAACCAACGGTGTCCGAGTGAAATTGAAAAGACCGAAAGGTGTTGTGACCGCTGTTTTATGCACGTCGAACGGTTCAACTGGTATCTGATAATATGCTCGTACCAAATCTATCACGTCGGGGTCACCAATATAGAAATTTAAGTCTAAGTTCTCTATCTCTCCATAATAATTTACTCTACCGTCTGGGCGACGAGGAATAAATAACAACGACTTCTGATTTTGTTTGACTCCTTTTTTTCTTTATTATAATCATAACTTTGCTGTGCACTAATCAGATGGAACAGATGATGTCAGATGGACGCATTGGCTCCAGCCTCATGGCTGACTCAGCGGGCTCGTCCGCCTAGCCCGCTGGGTAGATCACAAGTGTAAGTCGAGCGGGTTTGACCGCATGTGTTAGCATTATAGGAGCATATTATAGTCTATACATGTATATCAGGTCGCAGTGGTGATGATGCCTCCACAACTTCCTCATATGGCAGTGGACATATTGACACTTTCTGCATTTTCTTACAAAAATTAAAAAATGGCACTTCTTTAAAAAAAATATCAAAAGGGGCTACAATTCTTGCCTGTTCCACTTAGGCCTACATCTAAGCATTTGTTACAACTATTATGAAATTAAGGGCGAGAGCTGGCATCATTTTTCGTAATTACGAGAAATCTAATGACGGGAACTCCCAGAAAAGTAGATAAAAGTGCCATAAAAAAAACAGATCACTTTTTAAATTCTACTATGATGGCTTCATTTCTACCAGTAATAGTGAGCAAAAAGAACAAACAAACAAAGAGAGAAAAATATGCTTTTTATGGCAGGTTCTCATAAATTCACATAAATCTTGAAAAAAAATATGAAAAAAATATCAAAATGACTGTTTGTGATGTGTATGCTACCAAGTGTTTAAAATTCAGATCACAGCTTTCCCTTGCCAGCCGATGACAGCGTCAGCTATCATTCACAACATATATGCCATAGCTCGGAGCTAATCCCCAACAGGTAGGGTATCAGTTGGGAGTAATTCACAGCTCACTTCCGTAAGCTTAACAGCCTAACCCCTCAACCGCTAAATTAAATATTTTACATGTTCACCCACTTAACGTTGTGTCTTGCTACCGCGACCCACAACTTCAAGTGGGTAAAAAAACAATTGTCGCGCTTAGCGATTTAAGGGTTTTAAGCTGTCACTCACCTCTACATGGACTAACTCTTACAACAGTTTATTATATAAAGTTGAATAAACCATAAAAAAAATAACATGTCTTACTTTATTATGAAACAGCTTATAATTAGGAAATCGTAATTGAGTGATAAAGAGCATGCTTGATAAAATGTTATAATTTACTGTTTGGTAAATACTGTAGGGCTTAAATAATGATGATATACTTATTAGCTGATGAGCAGAAAAAAACAAACAGAATGTATATATATAACGGGTATAAAAATATAATTATGTATAAGCTATAAGAAGTGATTCAATCATCAATTAAAAAGAATTGAGCGAAGATCAGGCCCTCGATGCTAAATTTACGAGGATACGTCATTTAACGTCTTACACGCTAGATTTTCAGCTACTGAAATCATTTGATGTCTTAGTATGGTGTGACATGTCGTATATCACAGCCAAATTTCGAAGAACAGTTTTTAGAGCCTTCATGGGTTAGGACATCCATCGGTAGAGCTACAAAGCCACTTATCAATACTATTTCCGTTTGGCATGGCATGAATATCGACGTCGCGAATTGGTGCCAAATGGTCGCTGATGCTTTCTTCAGTGGGGGCATACCTCGTTTTGGTACCACAGCCACTATCACCACTGATAGAGGGGCTCAGTTCGAATCCAAATTGTGGGATAATTTGTGTAATTAGTTTGGCATTATCAGAAATTGTACAACGAGCTAACCCCCCCCCCCCCCCTCCCAGTCGAACGTAATGGTCGAACGTTTGCATCGTCAGCTTAAGGCCGCCATTATGGCACACAAATCACCGAATGGACTATTATACATCACAAGCAGTATTACTCAGCGTTCGATCTGCTGTTAAAGAACGCTTGGGCAGATCGGCTGCCGAAATGATCTACGGTACGACGCTCAGGTTGCCAGGTGAATTTACAGAACAGTATACCATCGACACACATACAGACTTATTACAGATAATTACTCAGATAAACTATATTTTTGCGAAGAATCGCAATTGCACCACCTTTGACAGCCCCTTACGATGGACCTTATAAGGTCATCTCCAGGAGTGTCCGAGTGATAAAAATCCTCATGAAAGGCAAGGTGGAGACGGTCACTGTTGACCGCGTTAAACCTGCGCACTTCAAGCGCAAGCTTGAGTAAGGTACTACTGCACAGTAGTAGTAAATCATTGCTTTACGTTACTTATCGGCACAAAAGGTCTTTTAAGTGACATTGTAATACGATAAAAAATGATGTACAGATGATGATGTGAGGGTGGGGGTGATAGGGCATGGTGGGTTATTAAGAGCGTTTTCCTTCGCTCAGCCGATAAGGGGTTCTGGGCATATCTAGGGGATCTACCCCCAGACATGCCCAGACGGCCAGAGACTTGGGTTTCGCTGTGCAATTTAATGCTGAAACTCCGTGGCATTTCGCGCAGCTCCGCTATCCTCGGGTCGGAGGCAGTCTGGGTACCATACTGGATTGTAATCATCGCGATTATAGTAAGCCGTCTACAGGGACATAATTTACATAAATGACCTACCAGTTCCCCTACATCTAAAGAGCGACATCGTTTAGGCCTATTCAGAAATAAATTCCAATTCAGACACTGAAATCCTCCAACAAGATCTATATAAATAGAACCTCTGGGGGAAAACCTGGTTAATAGAGTTTATTTCAATCAAGTGTGAATTAAGTCCTCTTAGTGAGCAGGAAATCCAATAGCTTACAGCTATTCACTGCACAATGAAACCTTACGTACAATGGGTACCCAGCTAACACAACACATTACCAAATGTTTGACCAATGTTGGCCCACCGTCTACGACGTTGGCCCATCATTGGTCAAACATTTGGTAGATGTTTCGTGTTTGTTGGGTAAGCTCAACTAAATACCTTTGGAGTGACCATCATGTATGTCTGTATGTCTGTATGTCTGTATGTCTGTATGCATGTATGCATGTATGCATGTATGCATGTATGCATGTATGCATGTATGCATGTATGCATGTATGCATGTATGCATGTATGCATGTATGCATGTATGCATGTATGCATGTATGCATGTATGCATGTATGCATGTATGCATGTATGTATGTATGTATGTATTATTCTGAATTAGTAGTAGTAGTAGTCAATCTTTGCTTTACGTCACTTACGGCACAAAAGGTCTTTTAAGTGACATTGTAATACGATAAAAACGTTGTAGGCAATTGATGAGATAAATGATGTACAGATGATGATGTGAGGGTGGGGGTGATAGAGCATGGCTGGTTATTGAGAGCGTTTCCCTTCGCTCGCCCGATAAGGGGTTCTGGGCATGTCTAGGGGATATACCCCCAGGCATGCCCAGACGGCCGAAGACTTGAGTTTTCCCTGTGCAATTTAATGTCGAAACTCTGTGGCATTTTGCGCAGCTTCGCTATCCTCGGGTCGGATAGTCCCCAGAGTAACAATAGGAAGGATAACTCCCTCTGGGTAACTCCATTCATCCCACGTGAGAGACCTAATGTCAAACACGCTATTGCCGGTTATTTGAGGCTACCACAGCCTAGATCAGCGCCAGCACTGATGCGGGTGCTGCATTGGCTCTGCTGTTGAGCGGAGGAAGCAGGGTACGCCACTGGCAATCCGCCCGAAGATTATGGCCAGATACGAGGAGGCTGGAGCTGCCCTTGGATGATTGCTGTAGACTAGTGATTCTGATGGTTGTAGAAACAAAAAATAACTTTTTAAGTTAGTTATTTCAAAAGCATTTTCAAGTTGTTCCTAATTATTTATGCAAATTAGACTAATTGTGCTAATTAGAATGTAATCAAACATTATAATTCCTTATAATCAGATGGTTCCAAGATATTCAAAATAACTTTTACAGAATTCAACCGGATGAGAACTATATGTCCAGACAACAAATCAATATCTGAATTGAACTATTTATTAAATTATCGTTTTTTTGTCATTTTCATGAATAATTATGCAAATATATACTGATGTATGCTAATTAGAAAGGTCTGGGGTATCCACTACCGATTTATTCGAATTCTACAGGGTGGAAAACATGGGTGTAGACACAAAAAAAAATTTCTAAGCTAATAATTTCAAAAGTTATTGCATTTTCCAATTTTTCCCGATTAATTATGAAACTTATGCTAATAAGCATATGATCAAAATGCTTATTTATGCTAATCAGACGTTTCTAGGGTATTCAAAAAAACTTTTACGGAATTCAAGCGGGTGAGAAAATAGGTCCAGACAACAACATCAAAATTTAAAGTGAACTATTTAATAAATTATCATTTTATAGCAATTTTATGATTAATTATGCAAAAGTATGTTGATTTATGCTTACTAAAAAACTCTGGAGTATTCAAAACCGATTTATTCCAATTATACGGGGTAGAAAACATGGGTGTAGACACAAAAAATAACTTTCTAAGTTATTTATTTCAAAAAATATAGCATTTTCAAGTTTTTCTTAATAATTTATGCAAATTAGGCTAATTAGTATATGATCAAAATGGTTGCCAGGTGGTTGCTGCTCAGTATTTGTTCAGGAGACCCCTCTGAGACATAAACACCAAAAATACCTCTGTTAACAATTTATTCCAGGTTGAACCACTACTTTTACTGCACTAATAGGAGCAAAACTGAAATATTCGCTAAAATTATGAAACGTAAAAAAATATTATCAGAATCACACCAAAAGCTTTTCAGCACACGCCCAGGGTCTGTTGAGCGGAGGAACCAGAGTACGCCACTGGCAATCTGCCCGAAGATTATGGCCAGATACGAGGAGGCAGCAGCTCCCTTGGATGATTGCTGTAGACTAGTGCTTCCGTACAATGCCATACACAGCATTCAACAGAAGAAACAGATCCCTAAGGGACCGTTCAACAATTACGTAACGCTTTTTTGCGAAATTTTTGACCCCCCTGCGTAACGCTTTTTAACGCATCGCTTAACCCTCTCCCCCCCTCTAGGCGTTACGTAATTGTTGAACAGCCCTTAATGACCCTCCCCGGATGGGGGCGAAAAGTACTACTACTAGCAATCATCCCAGTACCCCTCAAGACAACTAGGTCTAAGAGTCTCAGTCTAAGAGTGAGATAAGAACTGGACAGTCAGTCAGAAATTGCAAACTTCCATTGAAATTAATGATCAATCCTAATCAGTATCCCAGTAATGGCCTACCTATCTGGCACGGGTTACCTGATATCAGGCCAATCAAGGTAAATAATGGCTGCTTGACAGTCATTTTAAATTCGATCTAGTTAAAAAATTTCAGGGTGCAAAACCCCAAAACCCCACATTTTGTTTTATAATAATGGTCTAGCCATCTAACACAGTTTGTCAAATATTGGGCATGTGAAAGTAAATAATGGCCGATAGCCAGACATTTTGAATCTAGTTAAAAAATTTCAGAATGCATCCTCCCTCGAAACACCACATTTTTTTATAGTAATGGTCTCGCCATCTAACTAGTAGGGTGAAAAACCTAACTTTCATGACCACTTTCCGGCTAAGATGTTTTGATGATTGATTTGACTTCCTTGAACCTTTTAAAAAATATTTAGCCCCAGTGTCCCTTGCAAAAATCCCAGCATTTTTTTCTAGAGGCGTGAATCTAAAATGGCCGCCTGCGGCATTATGAAAAAATAACTTTTGACATATAAAAGCTACAAATATAAATAAATACACTTTTTTGGCTAATTCGACAACAAGGAATCCACAAGGAGTCACTTTTTTGGCTAATTCGACCACAAGGAATCCACAAGGAGTCAATTTGGTATTAAAACACATTTCTGACCCTAAAATCCAAGATGGCCGACAAATTTGGGTAGAAAATCCATTTTTTAAAGCGAAACAGAATTTGATCCTTTTGAAGGGTGGTATGAATGCAACAGTTATTATGACTCTAGATAAATGCATAGCTCTGAATAACAATAACAAATTACAATAAAAAAAATATGAAATAATAAAATAAAATAAAATTCAGCACATATATGTCGTATATAGGCCTCCACCGCCTGAAGCGAGGAGACAAGTATACTGAAAATATAATATATGTATTGGATTACACCTCCTGCCAGGCCATGTTCTGAATCCTCCGATTCTGATGAATATGCCATGCTATTCTGTTTTCTATCATCTGGTTTTATTTTCATGCCAGCTTCACTTAGCCTTTCCAAGACGAAACTGAGGTGGTAAATGTGCGCAACAGCATTTCTGCTGTATATGATTGGAGACAAAGCAACACTGATCAGTCCATGTAGCCCCTGTCCATGGTGCGTTGGAAGAGGCTGAAGCGTTGGCCAGTTCATACGGCATTCGCTTAAGCTCAAATAGGCCGCTATGGCAAGTGAAGGTTGTTTTGTATCGATACTCTGGTGCTACTGGAATCTGCCAGTATCCACTTTTGAGATCTAAAGTCGAAAACAACTTGGCAGGCAGTAGGAGTCTGAGTCTTTTACCGTGGCCGCATTAAGCTTACAGTAGTTGATGCAGAAGATCTAGGTATGATACATCTTTTTGGGGGTAAATGTGACTGGGGCCGCCCATTGTGATGTTGAAATCTAGATTATACCCGCTTTCATCATATCGTTGACCACTTTCCTTATTTAGAGGGGTGTAAAGTAGGCCCTCAGTTTAATGGGTCAGCAGCCAATAAGTTTGATGGTGTGGGTAATTAGGTTGCAGTGACCAAGGTTGAAAAGGTCCTCGTCAAAAACGTCTGTGTACCCCTTCATGACGTCATTGATGCAAGGTTTGCCAAATATTGGGACGGTTTGCCAAATATTGGGCATGTAAAAATAAATAATGACCGATAGGCGGTCATTTTGAATTTGATCAAGTCGAAATTTTTCAAGATGCATTCTCTCCATAAACGTTACTTTTTGTTATCCAGTAATGGTCTAGATATCAAGCGCGGTTTACCTGATGTCAGGGCTATCAAGGTAAATAATGCTGATTGTCGGCCATTTTGAATTCGATAGTTAAAAATTTCCAAGGTGCATCCTCCCCTGAAATGGTCTAGCCATCTAACACAGTTTGTCAAACATGGACCAAGTGCAAATAAATAATGGCCGATAGGCTGCCATTTTGAATTTGATTGAGTCAAAAATTTTCAGGATGCATCCTCTCCTGAAATGTCACATTTTGTTTTATAGTGGTCTAGTTATCTAGCATGGTTTACTTGATATAAGGCCTATTGAGGTAAATAATGCCGATAGTCGGCCATTTTGAATTCGATAGAGTTAAAAAATTCCGGGTTGCATCTTTCCCCGAAAACTCACATTTTGTTTTATAGTAATGGTCCAGCCATCTAGCACGGTTTACCAAATATCGGCCATGTGAAAGTGAATAATGGCCGTAAAGCGGCCATTTTGAATTTTATCGAGTCGAATTTTTATAAGATGCATCCTCTCCTGAAATCACACATTTTTTTATAGTAATGGTTTAGCCATCTAGCACGGTTTACCAAATAACGGCCATGTGAAAGAGAATAATGGCCGATTGGCGGCCATTTTGAACTTGGACAAGTTGATTTTTTTCAAAATGCATCCTCTCCTGAAACCTTACGATTTGTTTTATAGTAATGGTGTAGATATCTTGAGCGTTTTCATGATATTCCACAATATCAGGCCTGTCGAGGAGTATAATGGCCGATAGTCGGCCATTTTGAATTTTATCAACTTGAAATTTTTCAAGAAGCATCCTCTCCTGAAACCTTACAATTTATTTGATATTAATGGTGTAGCTATCTTGAGCGGTTTTCATGATATTCCGCAATATCAGGCCTGTCGAGGTGAATAATGGCCGATAGCCGGCCATTTAAAATTTTATCGACTTGAAATTTTTCAAGATGCATCCTCTCCTGAAACCTCACAATTTGTTTTATAGTAATGGTGTAGCTATCTTGAGCGGTTTTCATGATATTCCGCAAAATCTTTCAGTCGGATTTACCGATGTTATAAATTAGGTCAAAGTGCTGGGTCAACTTCAAGGTCAAGGTCCAAAAACCTGAAAAGGCACAACTAGGGACCTTAGAGAACATGTATGTGCAATATGACTGTCATCGGCCCAGTACTTTTCGAGATCTGCTCCGGAAACGAAGTGCGCGTCAAAACATCTAAATAAATCATAGTTCTGAACCAGAAGTAGGTCAAAGTTCAAATACCCCAAAAGGCACAGCTAGACCCCCTAGGGGTGTTGTGTGTAAAATTTGAAGACAATCGGACAAGTACTTTCAGAGATATGCTCCGGAAACGAATTGTTTACGGACGGCCCAATGCCGTAACATCATCATTTTCTCCTCTGCGACTTTGCGTATTGAATTCAGATTAAAAATATTTTAACCTGTCCATTATCCACCTGGAAGTAACCCACATACCAAAAATTGTTATCCTAGCTTATTTTCTTACAAAGTTATAGGCAAAAGAAGAGGCCAAAAAAAAACGGAGGTAGAATCCATAGCTCCCTCCGTCTCACCTACGGTGAGGCGGGAGCTAAAAACACGAAAAGGCACAACTAGGGACCTTAGAGATCATGTATGTCCAATATGACTAATCGGCCCAGTAGTTTTTGATCCGGAAAACGAAGTGCGTGTCAAAACGTCTAAATAGGTCATAGTACTGAACCAAAAGTAGGTCATAGGTCAGATACCCCAAAAGGCACAACTAGACCCCCTAGAGATGTTGTGTGTAAAATTTGAAGTCAATCGGACAACTACATCCTAAGATAAGCTCCGGAAACGAAACGCTGTAACATCATTTTCTCCTCTGCGACCTTGCGTATTGAATTCAGATTAAAAATATTTTAACCTGTCCATTATCCACTCAGAAGTAACCCACATAGCAAAAAATTGTCATCCTAGCTTATTTTCTTACAAAGTTATAGGTAAAAGAACAGGTAAAAACCCGGACAGATGCGGAATCCATAGCTCCCTCCGTCTCATCTACGGTGACGGCGGGAGCTAATAAAAGGTGTCATAGTCTTATAGTTTACAGTGGAATTCGTCTCAACATCAGCAGGTCTACAAAAACAATACGATTTTGGTGATCTTTATTAAAGTTCCGTTGTAAATTACAGTGATCAAAAATATATTCTATGTGTACTGTGGTCTATAGCAATGACAAAAAAATCAGCTGTTTAAAAAACTTTTGAATATTTTAAAACAGAATATCACTCTTGTAAATGAATAGTAACATTTCGGGGCTTTTGAAAATTAGACAAGACGAGTTCCTTAAAAAAAAAGACTCTAGTGGTTTAGCTTTAAACAGAGGACAATACGAGTTCTACAGCGCTGCCAGACTTTGCCGCAATTGATTACCTACGTTTCTCGAACATTGATTGACATGATCACGATTTAAAAAAAATCTAAGATACGCCCTATCTCTAGTTTTCATTTTTATTTTGGACGGTTATGAGACACTAGAATGCAGTTAGGTGCAAGTCTGAAACAAAATTGAGAATTGTGTGAACAACTAGTCACACAGCAATTAAAATATACTCAGCAATTTAAATATACACAACATAACAAGTATTCATGTTTGTATTGTTTTTTCATGCATTGATTTGGAAATTAATAAGTCAAGACTGAAAAATAAAATTAGAAGATGATTTACAATTTTCCCTTATTCTCACATTTTTTACAAAAATAGCAGAATTCCATGACTTTTCTCTGATTGTTTAGGAAAAAATTAAATTATGTTTGAATTTTCCAATAATTTCCAGGTCAGTTGCCACCCTGATAAATACATGAAATAATGCCAAACCATTCTGATCGTTAGGTTTAGGTTAAACGATGTTTAAAATATTGCAGTGTACAATTCAGTGATTAAATCGATTTTGTAATAAAAAAGACAATGGTCATTAGAAACATAGTAAAATTCATGACATAAGTGCTAAATACAGCATAAGTAATACAAATGGACGTTATGTGACAGCGGGGTGATCTCCACCAACCCACCAAAAACACTATATTTATAAGAGATCCAATTTTTGTATGACAACAAATTTTACCTCTTGTGAGACAACAAGCTAGACAAGTATAAAATAAGAAGTTTACAGTTAAGTAAACACATGGCATCAAGTATACAATATATATATATCTTCAAAATTAACATTCAAAAATGAAAGTAATGATAGCACCAGTGTCTTGATATGTCATGATTTATAAGTAAAATAATTCGTTGTATCCATCGTCACATTCCTTAACTTTTGTACGAGACCTGATTCATCAATAATCAAGAACAAGGTAAAATAATACATATATATCAATACAAGAATGACGCTCCCTTGTAAAATTATGTTGTGTGATATAACAGTGTGATAAACTGTTACTGTAACTAGAACAACAGCCATATCACCTGCAATTAGGTTTATCTTCAAGCATATTTTAAACTTAATAGTTAAAAAGTGAATCGATAAATTAAATACTAGGTCTATTAGTATTATCCCAGACCCTTGTAATTGAACAAATATTAATAATTCATGGGGTGTCTGACATACGTGTCTGACATATGTGTCTGACATACGTCAAATATGTACTATATAAAGAGGAATACAGTGTTCTATTAATTATGGACCTACTATTTAAATAATTATTATCGGGCCTTGTAATTGAACAAATATTATCACTTCATGAGGCAGCCGTGTATGTGTCTGGAAATTTGTGATACAAAAAGTCAGGGTTTTATTATTACAATATAATATTTTTTTTATGGATTTTCCTCAACTTAAGAAACTCGGCCCATTGTTTCATCAGATAAATTATGTAATCAAGTATGTAGTCATTGTTTTACTTATTTCTTAACGCTATATAACCACATACAGTTTTGGTTCATATACTATTATTAGTTCTACATACATATTTTTTATTAATATTTAAACATGGGAATACTAGTACTCAGTTTGTTTTCACATATTGCCACACATTCCTTTGTATCAACACTAAATGAAGTTTTGATAAAATTGCAATTGAACTTGTCTTTCGTCTGAACAACACCACCACCAACTAGAAGGGTCAACGTTTTTGTAAACAAAAGTAGGCCTACAGCAATACTAATATATAAAGAGTTGAATTTTTCCACGATATATCCCTCACTGAAACCTTATTTTTTTTTTTTTGTAATGGTTTAATTATCTGTCGAGATATAGCTCATATTAAAGTAAATAAGTCGGCCATTTAGAATTTGAAAGTTCTCAGGGCATATTCCGCCCTGAAACCTCACATTTTGTTTTATAGTAATGGTCTACTCACCATCTAGCTATCTGGCACGGTTTGCCAGATATTACGCATATTAAACGCAATTTTAATGGCCACAAGTTGCCTATTTTAAATTTGTTTCGAGTTGAAGATTTTCAGGGCATAACCCTCTCTGAAACTTCACATTTTGTTTTGTACTAATAATCACCTCTGGTAAAAGTTTCATGCAAATCTGTGAGATCAGGGTGCATTTTTTATTTTTTCATGAATTTTTTCAGGTTGCATCCACCCCTTAAACTTTAACTTTTTTTTTATAATAATGGTCCAGCTATCTAGCACGGTTTACCAAATACGCGGCATTTTAAAGTAAATAATGTTCAATATTCACAGAAACTTCACATTTTGTTTTAATGTAATGGTCTGGCCATCTAGCACAGTTCACCAAATATCGGGCATATAAAATTAAATAATGGCCAATGGCCTGACATTTTGAATTTGATCAAGTTTCAATTTGTCAGGGTGTATCTATCCCCGATACCTCACAATTTGTTTTATAGTAGTGGTCTAGCCATCGAGCACAGTTTAACAAATATCTGGCATATGAAAGTGAACAATGGCCGGGAGGCAACCATTTTGAATTTGATACAAGTCAACATTTTTCAGTGTGCATTCTCACCCTCAAACCTTACATTTTGTTTTATAGTACTTAATGGACTAGCTATCTAGCACGGTTTATCAAATATCGGGTATATGCAAGTAAATAATGGCCCATAGACGGCCATTTTGAATTTGATCAAGTTGAATCTTTTCAGGTTGCATCCACCTCTAACCTCACATTTTTTTTATAGTAATAGTCTAGCTAATTCGCACAGTTTATCCGCTAATGGAAATAATGCCGATTGTAAGCTATTTTGAATTCTATAAAGTTAACAATTTTTAGGGTGCATCTTCCCCTGAAACCTCACTTTTTGTTTTATAGTAATGGTCTAGCTATCTTGAGCAGTTTTCATGATATTCCGCAAAATATTTTAATTGGATATACTATTAGGAGCTGAGTCAACATGAAGGTCAAAAACCTGAAAAGGCACAAATTAGGGACCTTAGAGAACATGTATGTGCAATATGTAATCCTCAGAGCAGTTTTTGAGATTTGCTCCGGAAACGAAGTCACAAGTGTATTGCAAAAAATCTAAATAGACCTTAGTACTGACCCAAAAGGCACAAATAGACCCCCTAGAGGTGTTGTGTGTAAAATATGAAGACAACTGGGACAAGAAGATCCTGATATATGCTTTGGAAACGAAATGTTGACAGACTGCACAGCAGCCCGATGCCGTAACATCATTCAATCTCTTCTGTGACATTGCATATTGAATTGAAATAAAAAATATTTTAACCTGTCCATTATCCACCTGAAAGTGACTCACATACCAAATATTATGGTCATTATGTTATTCAGAGAACATTTACCGGACGGAGCCCTATTCCATAGCTTCCTCCATTGCATCTTCGGTGACGGCGGGAGCTAAAAAGGCGCCATACCTGAGGACGGTGTGTACACAGTGATCATAACAGGCGATGTTTACATACTTGACAAGTTGTATTTCAAGTGGGGCTTATCCTGTACTTGAATTCCAGGTCCACTCGGAATTGCAGATAGTTGTATTATCCCTTGTATTTGGACAAAAACTTCTCATTTACCCCCATCATGCATGTTGAATAAATGTGTGATAAATCTGAAATATCTATTCATTCATCTGCAATGTCCTATGCTGCTCTTAATGTACTCATTGTGTCAAGCTTGTCGTGAGTTGTTGGCGTCCTAGATGCGGTCTTTCAGTGTCGTCAATATTCAAATCTGGTTTATTATGACACTAAAACAGTGTTATATATATTCAAGGAAGATGTAGCACTCGGGACAATAGTATTCTGTTCTGGCCGTGGCCCGACATAAGTTATACAATATCTTAGACATCTTGTGTATGCCACGTTGTCATTATATTTTTCTTTTTGTAATGGAGTGTGCATTTATTTGCTTGTTTTACTGTTATTGCCACATAGTGAAGAGTGGGTGTTTCAGTAGTTCTCGAGCTGGAGGTCTTTCTTCACGGTGGCATTCCATGCACCGTCGTAGAAGATCCTTTAATGGTGGTAATAAACTATCTGGAATAGGTGGTGCTTCTGTACAAGAGGCAATCTAAAAAAAAAAAACATGAGAATAGTTACATTAACTAGATTTTATATTTACATGACAAAAAAAGTTTTTACCTTCCTCGATTAATAGTTGAATGCAGGTGGGGATATATACAGTCAGAAAGGTCTAAGAAAGTTTTGAAAAGATTGTTATGGTGACCATCTTGGATATGCAAATTATCGAATTTAAACAGTGTGACCCGTCACAGACTGTTCAGAACAAGAGGCCAGCCGGCCACCATAATCCCCCGCCCTGCTCGCGTGATAGAAATTATACAGGGTGCATACTTCCCTGAAGTCTCACATTCTGTTCAACAATAATGATCCATCTATCTAGATTACTGTGTATATTACAGATATTGAAGTCAATGATGGTCGCAAGTCAGCACTTTTTTAATTTGAGCAAGTTGCCATTAAGAGGGTATATATATCCCTCACTAAAACCATAAATTTTGTTTTATAATATTTATTGGACTGGTATATATCCTATGGAATTTTAGTTCCAAGGGCTGATTGAGGAATGCTGTGAATAGATTTAATGCATTATCAAAGAATTTTGTTGGCTAAGTGTTTTTCTCTAGCAAAAAACTTTCTTCACCCTAAAAGTGACCCTTTTTTCGCTCGCGGCTGCTCTAAAACTATATATTTGGGGTTTCGAAAGGGGCACAGAAAACAGTGATGGTGCACGGTTGAAACAATGACTCACTTTGCTTCTCCTGTGCACGTTTAAAAAAATTAATAACCATCATGTTATTGTCTGCCATTTTAAATTTATGCAAATTTGAACTGAATGTCCGGTACTTAAAAAAATTGAAATCATATTATTTTTTGGAGCAGAAAAGTTAAAGAAGTGTACAAATCTCTTTTATCATCATGATTTTCCAAATTATGTCAATTGTGAAGGTTAGATCATCTAACTATCTGACATGGTTTGTTCGGTATCAGGCATATCAAAGTTAATTATGATTGATAATCGGCCATTTTAAATTTGATCCAATTTGAAATTTTCAGAGGACATCCCTACCTGAAACCGCACATTTGGTTTTGTAGTAATGGTCTGGCTATAACGCACGGTTTGTCAGATATCAGGCATATTAAAGTTAACTAGAAAGAGTTGTTTGAAGCAGCCCTCCGTTATCGCCAGTCGGCCATTTCAAATTTGATATATATCAGCAAACTTTCTCAAGGTTTATTTTATATTACCGCTTTAGCCATTACGCAACATTTCCGAGATAATAAGAAAAAACAATTGAAAATGACCGTCATTTTGGGTTTTATTACTGCCAAATTTTCTTATGTGATTTTTTTGTGTGAGTCCTTACATTTTGTTCTATATGCATGGTCCAGCTATTTTGCTATGATTTTGCGTAAATATTACAAAATTACTCAAATTCAAAATGGCCGCTAGACCGCCATTTTAAAATAGTTTGCTCCCAAAACCTAATTGACTGACATTGCTGTGCATATTTGCCAAATAATAAGAAAATCAAAATCAGGCATATTAAAGTTAATTATGGCCGATAGTCGGCCATTTTGAATTTGGTGAGTTGAAAATTTTCAGAGCATATCCTTACCTGAAATCACACATTTTGTTTTATAGTAATGGTAGATATCTGGCACAGTTTGCCAAATATCAGGCATATTAAAGTTAATTATGGCCGATGGTCGGCCAATTAAGTGGGTAAAATTTCAAAAACCCCAAAAGGCACATCTACACCCTCTAAGGGATGTGTGTGTCAAAAATTCAAGAAATCCATGCTCGGGTTACAGAGCTCTGCTCCGGAAACGAAAATGCGTCATCCGGAAGCATGATGGACAGACCAACCGACATTCGAGGAGACACCAATACCCTCGCCCCCACATCGTCGGGCAGGGGATAAAAAAATGGTGAAGACCATCTTTGATATGCAAATTAACCAATTTCAAACTTTAACAGGGTGATGTGCACAAGAAAATTGGTGGAGATCATTTTAATACAAGACTACATAAGTCCAGGAACTCCCGCTCCAAATTAGAATTTGATTTAAGCAATTTTGTATAGGGTTATTAATGTAGTCCTAGTCTAGGTCAAAAATCAAGACGCAAGACAACTAGGTCTAAGAAGCCCAGTCTAAGAGTAAGATAAGAACTAGACAGTCTGTCAGAGACTGCAAACCTCCATTGAAATTAATGATCCTAATCAGTATCCCAGTGATGGTCTACCTATCTGGCACGGTTTACCCGATATCAGGCCAATCGAGTTAACTAATAGCTGATTTACGGTCATTTTGAATTCGATATAAATTAGTAAAAAAACTTAGGGTGCATTCTCCCCCGAAACCTCAAATTTTGTTTTATAGTAATGGACTAACATCTAACACAGTTTGCAAAATATTAGGCATGTGAAAGTAAATAATGGCCGATAGGGGGCCATTTTGAATTTGATCGAGTCAGAATTTTTCAAGATGCATCCTCAGCTGAAATCTCACATTTCATTCTATAGTAATCGTCTAGCTATCTAGCACGGTTTACCAAATATCGGCCATGGGAAAGTGAATAATGGCCTGAAGGCAGCTATTTTGAATTTGATCAAGTCGAAATTTTCCAAGATGCATCCTCAGCTGAAATCTCACATTTCATTCTATAGTAATGGTCTAGCCATCTAGCACGGTTTACCAAATATCGCCCATGTGAAAGTGAATAATGGCCGATAGGAGGCCATTTTGAATTTGATCAAGTCAAAATTTTCCAAGATGCATCCTCTCCTGAAATCTCACATTTTTAGCTCCCGCCGTCACCGTAGGTGAGACGTAGGGAGCTATGGATTCTACCTCCGTTTTTTTTGGCCTCTTCTTTTGCCTATAACTTTGTAAGAAAATAAGCTAGGATAACAATTTTTGGTATGTGGGTTACTTCCAGGTGGCTAATGGACAGGTTAAAATATTTTTAATCTGAATTCAATACGCAATGTCGCAGAGGAGAAAATGATGATGTTACGGCGTTGGGCCGTCCGTAAACAATTCGTTTCCGGAGCATATCTCTGAAAGTACTTGTCTGATTGTCTTCAAATTTTACACACAACACCCCTAGGGGGTCTAGTTGTGCCTTTTGGGGTATTTGAACTTTGACCTACTTCTGGTTCAGAACTATGACCTATTTAGACGTTTTGACGCGCACTTCGTTTCCGGAGCAGATCTCGAAAAGTACTGGGCCGATGACAGTCATATTGCACATACATGTTCTCTAAGGTCCCTAGTTGTGCCTTTACAGGTTTTTGGACCTTGACCTTGAAGTTGACCCAGCACTTTGACCTAATTTATAACATCGGTAAATCCGACTGAAAGATTTTGCGGAATATCATGAAAACCGCTCAAGATAGCTACACCATTACTATAAAACAAATTGTGAGGTTTCAGAAGAGGATGCATCTTGAAAAATTTCAAGTTGATAAAATTGAAAATGGCCGCCTATCGGCCATTATTCACCTCGACAGGCCTGATATTGCGGAATATCATGAAAACCGCTCAAGATAGCTACACAATTAATATCAAATAAATTGTAAGGTTTCAGGAGAGGATGCATCTTGAAAAATTTCAAGTTGATAAAATTCAAAATAGCCGCCTATCAGCCATTATTCACCTCGACACGCCTTATATTGTGGAATATCATGAAAACCGCTCAAGATATCTACACCATTACTATAAAACAAATTGTAAGGCTTCAGGAGAGGATGCATTTTGAAAAAATTCAACTTGTCAAAGTTCAAAATGGCCGACAATCGGCCATTATTCACTTTCACATGGCCGTTATTTGGTAAACCGTGCTAGATGGCTAGACCATTACTATAAAACAAAATGTGAGATTTCAGGAGAGGATGCATCTTGAAAAATTCTGACTTGATCAAATTCAAAATGGCCTCCTATCGGCCATTATTCACTTTCACATGGCCGATATTTGGTAAACCGTGCTAGATAGCTAGAAGATTACCATAGAATGAAATGTGAGATTTCAGCTGAAGATGCATCTTGAAAAATTCTGACTCGATAAAATTCAAAATGGCCCCCTATCGACCATTATTTACTTTCACATGCCCAATATTTTGCAAGCTGTGTTAGATGTTAGTCCATTACTATAAAACAAAATTTGAGGTTTCGGGGGAGGATGCACCCTAAGTTTTTAACTAATTTATATCGAATTCAAAATGACCGTAAATCAGCTATTAGCTAACTCGATTGGCCTGATATCGGGTAAACCATGCCAGATAGGTAGACCATTACTGGGATACTGATTAGGATCATTAATTTCAATGGAGGTTTGCAATCTCTGACAGACTGTCTAGTTCTTATTTTACTCTTAGACTGGGCTTCTTAGACCTAGTTGTCTTGCGTCTTGATTTTTGACCTAGACTAGGACTACATTAATAACCCTATACAAAATTGCTTAAATCACATTCTAATTCGGAGCGGGAGCTCCTGGACTTATGTAGTCTTGTGTTTTATAGTAAGGGCCTAGCCATCTAGTACGGTTACCAAATAACAGCTATGTGAAAGTGAATAATGGCCGATAGGGGGCCATTTTGAATTTGATCGAGTCAATTTTTTCAAGATGCATCCTCTCTTGTAATCTTACATTTTGTTTTATAGTAATGGTCCAGCTATCTAACACGGTTTACCAAATATCAGCAATGTGAAAGTAAATAGTGGCCGATAGGCGGCCATTTTGAATTCGATTGAGTGGAAAGTTTTTAAAAGGCATCCTCTCCCGAAACGTCACATTTTGTTTTATAGTAATGGTCTAGCTATCTAGCATGGTTTACCTGATATCAGGCCTATCGAGGTAAATAATGCTGATTGTCGGCCATTTTGAATTCGTAAGTTAACAATTTTCAGGGTGCATCCTCCCCCGAAAACTCACACTCTGTTTTATAGTAATCAGGTAATGGTCTAGCCATCTAGCACGGTTTACCAAATATCAGCCATACCAATTTTGAATGCAATCCAACCACTGGTTCATAAGTTATCGTGCCCACAAGCTTTTTAGGCGGCCATTTTTTTTAAATGGCTGCGGCAGCCATTTTGTTTTTAATGGATTCATCCCAAAAGTTAATCAGATTATCAGAAATACCTAGAGAACAACCATACCAAATTTGAATGCCATCCAACCAACGGTTCATAAGTTATTGTGCTAACAAGCTTTCAAGGCGGCCATCTTTTAAAATGGCCTATTAAGACTAGATGCCCCAAAAAAATATATGGGATGAATTGCCCAGGCACATAGGTCATGTCTGTAAAAAATAAACAAAATTCATCAGTTAACTTTTTAGTAAGAGCTGAATTTCTGACTGCCCGCCCGACCGACCGACCGCCCCCCGCCTCTGGTGATCACTATACCCCACAGCCTTAATGGCTGAGGGGTAAAAATCACAATAAATCGACAATTTAAATTTTTTTCCAGCCATTAGTGAGCTTGTCTAAGGACTTGTCATTACTAACATGCATAACAAATTTGGGAAAGATACATGAAAAACTGTTATGGCGCCCACAAGGTGAAATTATTGACGTAAAATGTGAAAAATCACAATAAATCGGCCATGTTGAATTTTTTTGAGCCATTATTGAACTTGTCCGAGAACTGCTTATTAGCAACATGCAGAACAAATTTGAAGAGGATACATGAAAAACTTTTCAAGTTATCGGCCACAAGGTCAAATTATTGACGTAAAATGCGAAAAATCGCAATAAATCGGCCATTTTGAATTTTTTTTTCAGCTATCATAGAACTTGTCCGAGAACATGTCATTAGTAACATGCATAACAAATTTGGGAAGGATGCACGAAAAACTTTCAAGTTATCGCGCCCACAAGTAAATGTTAACGCCGACGCTGACGCCGCTGAACTTCAATTTCCTTAGTCCACTTTTTTTAATTAAAATTAAAAGGCGGGCTAAAAAATACTGCCGTAATTGATAATTTAGGACTGATGATGGACAATGCTCAAATTTTACTGTTTTAATTCTACTTAACGGTTAGGTTTTATAACACACTCAATATTAACGGCTGTCTTTAAGTTTCTTGCCCATTGGAATTGTATTTTGTGACAGCTTGACACCGTAAGCTGCGAATAACACATAATTTATATATGAGAGTAACAGAAATATAACACAGATTGATCAAATATTAAATAGCCTTTATAGATTTTTTTTACACATATCTGATAGTTTGCTTATTTTATTTGAGTACATAGTGACGTAATATGAAATCGACATGAAATAGGGATAACATGAAAATTTACTACTGCATTATCGCAATTAGTTTTTTGACGTCTTAGTGGCATTCACTCAATAAATGATAACAGATTTCCACAGAAAAAAACTATTTGAAAAATGTGACAGTTCAACAAACCTTGAATATGAGTGCCAGGTGATTTGAAAGATCACTAGCTCCCCATGGAGGCTTTGTGGTTGCCATTTCAATTATACAGCATCCAACACTCCATATGTCACAACTTCTGCCATAACTCTCTCCTCTCAATACCTATTGTCAAACAAACAGGGCTAAATGATACCTGTCACTGTGTTAATACAAGGTACATAGGTGAACCATTAAATGAGAATTACACATATCCTTGGATATGAAACAGTGTATCTGTCATTTCACAAAGTGGCAGATACATCCCTTCATATCCAAGGGGATGATATGCATATACACATACCGGTCTATACCGCGCAGAAGATCCAAATAGGCCTTTGTTGGTGCTTAAGCCATACATATCGCGCACTTGTTATTTACCGTGCAGTTCAAAATATCGCCATGACACGGCAGTCTTCAATCCTAATGGTATGTTAGTAAGATTGATTTGTGACGGCCCGGGTCCCAGATATATTAGATTGTGTTTAGAATTATTAAAATATATAATAATAATAATTAACAATTAATACTTTCATGTTCAGTTAAATGTGTTGTGGTTCAATAGAATCACGTAATTAACACGAATATACACACATTTCTGTACTTCAGGGACCATCCTTCGGCCACGTGGGAACTAGCTAGTTGTGGTTAGCCAGTACACACAGACCCCCAGTCCCACCCGCCAGACGGTAATTGCTTCACAGAAGGTGTGATATTTTACAGCGATGGGCCGCAGTTAACCTGCAAATAATTTACAAGCGCATATCATCTTCCAATGTTTTTATGTGAGCACGACGATCTATAGAATGAACGTTGATGGGAATGAGTCAGGGAAATATAGGCCTACGTTAATACCGGTATAAAAACGTAAAAAATAAATTTTTCATACCGTAGTCGGCAAAATTTCAAAACTGCAAGCCCCAGAATGTCATCTAAGCTCAGGCCATTGGCGCGGCAGTGAAGCACATGGTATCGTTCGGTGTGGTGTATGCGCATAAAGGCCAGGGCTGGAAATAAGGTTCAAATGTTGGTTGTCCAGTGGACAACCAACATGAATATTTTGGTTGTCCGCCACAATTTTAGGTTGTTCGCCCAAAAAATGAAAGCAGAAGTTAAACTATAATTATGATCACAATCAAAATTCGGTTGGGCATAAGCTAGACTAGTCTTGTAGTAGTTACGGCTCACAATCAGTGACTGTCCCTGTCACTGTTGGATGAAAATCTGTGGCTGCCTGGACGGACAACCATCAGAGCAATATGGGTTGTCCGTCTTGTGATTTAGTTGTCCCGGACAAACGGAACGCTCTTATCTCCAGCCCTGTAGGCGATGCATACATTTAGATGTGCAGTTTGCAGACATGCATGTATCTGAATGCATGTATCTGATTAGTCATCATGACATACTATCGGCCACTGAAAAAACCCCAACATGTTAATAATGATCGAATTGTACAATGTCTGCATGTGAGTAATCATTTATTGAGCAGTTAATCCTTCTGACAGTATGCCTCGGGTTAGCTGGGAAGTGACATGACATAACCAGACCGCTCATAATTTCCCCCGCCTAATGAGCCGTGTTCATTCACGCGTCAACACTCCCAGCATAGATTTTAACGGCGCCAGCACAATGACAAATCTACTGACCTTTCACAGCACAATGCTCTCACCTGAGCGATCAGACATGTCAGACAGGGTAATCAGTGATCTAGCCGCACATATCGCGCACTTATTCTATACCGCGCAGGAGCTAAAAAAAAAGGAGTAGCGCGGCATAGTCCGGTAATTACGGTATACATTTCCTTCTCAAGGTTCCTGCGGGTATACTCTTCTGAAAAATAATGAATTTTTAATGACTTTTTCACTGGATACTTAATGACTTTTAACCGATGAAAATAAACAAATAATACTAATGTATACCTTTTTGCCGTATTTTAAAAGCAAAATAACAGTTAGACCTGGAAGCATACTGCATGCACTTTCCGACAATAATGATAGGTGATCCTGACTTCAACACTAGCAGGAAACCAGTAGTATTTGTTGGATAGGCTAGCTGATGATGGTACATGGAGTCCATATAATCGCTGATTTTCTCATTTTTAATGACTTATAATGACTAGCAATCAAATTTAATGACTTTTTAATGACTTTAAGGCCTATTTTTCAATTTGATGACTAACAATGACTTTTAAATGGCCCGCGGGAACCATGCTTCTGTAGGCTTACACTAGTTCCCCACAACACATCTGAAAGTCCTTACAGGACAGAATCAGGGAGTAATTTGTCTGGTGTAGCAATTTTCTGCACAATAATATGTTGGTGTAGCAGTTTTGTCATAGGCAATACTGAATAGTACTTCTGCATATGCAAAACTACAAAACTGCTACACCTTTTTTCTGGAGCAAATTCTATCATGCTGACAATATAAGAGAAAATAGCCATCAAATGATGGCAGGACCCCTCAGCCGTAGGCTCTGTCCATCAATATCAAGAAATAAAGAGAAAAAAATGCCCCCCATCACCACCATGTTAATTTTTTTTTAAAATGGCTGCGGCAGCCATTTTGTTTTTAATGGATTCATCTCAAAAGTTAATCAGATCATTAGAAATACCTAGAGAACGACCATACCAAATTTGAATGCAATCCAACCAACGGTCGTTGTTGTGCCCACAAGCTTTTAAGGCGGACATTTTTTTTAAATGGCCGCGGCAGCCATTTTGTTTTTAATGAATTCATCCCAAAAGGAAATCAGATCATCAGAAATACCTAGAGAACAACCATACCAAATTTGAACGCAATCCAACCAACGGTTCATAAGGTATCGTGCCCACAAGCTTTTTAGGCGGCCATCTTGGAAAATGGCCGCTTATGGCTTGGTGCCAGAAGAAAATATATGGGATGAAATGCCCAGGCACATAGGTCATGTCTGTAAAAAATAAACAAAATTCATCAGTTAAAATAACCCCCACTACCACCATGTAATTTTTTTTTAATGGCTGCGGCAGCCATTTTGTTTTTAATGGATTCATCTCAAAAGTTAATCAGATCATCAGAAATACCTGGAGAACAACCATACCAAATTTGAATGCAATCCAACCAACGGTTCATAAGTTATCGTGCCCTCAAGCTTTTTATGCGACCATTTTTTAAAAATGGCGCGGCAGCCATTTTGTTGTTGATGAATTCATCACAAAAGTTAATCAGATCATCAGAAATACCAAGAGAACAACCATACCAAATTTGAACGCAATCCAACCAACGGTTCATAAGTTATTGTGCCCACAAGCTTTTTAGGCGGCCATCTTGGAAAATCGCCACTTATGGCTTGGTGCCAAAAATAATATATGGGATGAATTGCCCAGGCACATAGGTCATATCTGTAAAAAATAAAAAAAATTCATCAGGTAAAATGACCCCCACTACCACCATGTCAATTTTTTTTCATGGCTGCGGCAGTCATTTTGTTTTCAATGAATTCATCCCAAAAAGTAATCAGATCATCAGAAATACCTGGAGAACAACCATACCAAATTTGAGCGCAATCCAACCAACGGTTCATAAGTTATCGTGCCCACAAGCTTTTTGGGCGGCCATCTTAGAAAATGGCCGCTTATGGCTTGGTGCAAAAAAAAATATATATGGGATAAATTGCACAGGCCTAAGGTCATGTCTGTAAAAAATAAACAAAATTCATCAAGTAACTTTTTAGTAACAGCTGAATTTCTGACTGCCCGCCCGACCGCCCGCCTCCGGTGATCACTATACCCTACAGCCTTAATGGCTGAGGGGTAAAAATCACAATGGAAGTCTTTAACTGTGATAGAGTGATCACAGTCATTTTGACTAGATCGTGACATATTCAACCTATCGAGATTATAGTATGATCACCCAATTGATAGATAATATTCTCTTTTTGTTCAATTTGATATGCTACATGTAAAAATCAGGGATGTTGCTGGGTTAAAATGTGAGTAGGCCATGTGGGTCCACAACGGGTATTTTTAAAGGCCGTTTGGCAGTTTAGCGGGCCCAGGAATGGGGTTATATTCCTAAAATACAAGAGTACATAAGTCCAGGAGCTCCCGCTCCGAATTAGAATTTGATTTAAGCAATTTTGTGTAGGGTTATTAATGTAGTCCTAGTCTAGGTCAAAAATCAAGACGCAAGACAACTAGGTCTAAGAAGCGCAGTCTAAGAGTAAGATAAGAACTAGACATTCTGTCAGAGATTGCAAATCTCCATTGAAATTAATGATCCTAATCAGTATCCCAGTAATGGTCTACCTATCTGGCACGGTTTACCAGATATCAGGCCAATCGAGTTAACTAGTAGCTGATTTACGGTCATTTTGAATTCGATATAAATTAGTTAAAAACTTAAGGTGCATCCTCCCCCGAAACCTCAAATTTTGTTTTATAGTAATGGACTAACATCTAACAGTTTGCAAAATATTGGGCATGTGAAAGTAAATAATGGCCGATAGGAGGCCATTTTGAATTTGATCGAGTCAGAATTTTTCAAGATGCATCCTCAGTTGAAATCTCACATTTCATTCTATAGTAATCGTCTAGCTATCTAGCACGGTTTACCAAATATCGGCCATGTGAAAGTGAATAATGGCCTAAAGGCGGCCATTTTGAATTTGATCAAGTCAAAATTTTCCAAGATGCATCCTCAGCTGAAATCTCACATTTCATTCTATAGTAATGGTCTAGCCATCTAGCACGGTTTACCAAATATCGCCCATGTGAAAGTGAATAATGGCCGATAGGAGTCAAAATTTTTCAAGACGCATCCTCTCCTGAAATCTCACATTTTGTTTATAGTAATGGTCCAGCTATCTAAGACGGTTTACCAAATATCAGCAATGTGAAAGTAAATAGTGGCCGATATGCGGCCATTTTGAATTCGATTAAGTCGAAAGTTTTTAAAAGGCATCCTCTCTCGAAACGTCCCATTTTGTTTTATAGTAATGGTCTAGCTATCTAGCACGGTTTACCTGACATCAGGCCTATCGAGGTGAATAATGCTGATTTTCGGCCATTTTGAATTCATAAGTTGAAAATTTTCAGGGTGCATCCTCCCCCGAAAACTCACACTTTGTTTTATAGTAATCAGGTAATGGTCTAGCCATCTAGCACGGTTTACCAAATATCAGCCTTGTGAAAATGAATAATGGCGGAAAAGGCGGCCATTTTAAATTTGATCAAGTCAAATTTTTTCAAGATGCATCCTCATCTGAAATCTCACATTTTGTTTTACAGTAATGGTCTAGCCATCTAGCACGGTTGACCAAATAACGGCCATGTGAAAGTGAATAATGGCCGATAAGCGGCCATTTTGAATTTTATCGAGTTGAATTTTTTCAAGATGCATCCTCTCCTGAAATCACACATTTTGTTTTATAGTAATGGTCTAGCCATCTAGCACGGTTTACCAAAAAACGGCCATGTGAAAGTGAATAATGGCCGATTGGCGGCCATTTTGAACTTGGACGAGTTGAATTTTTTCAAAATGCATCCTCTCCTGAAGCCTTACAATTTGTTTTATAGTAATGGTGTAGATATCTTGAGCGGTTTTCATGATATTCCACAATATCAGGCCTGTCGAGGCGAATAATGGCCGATAGGCGGCCAATTTAAATTTTATCAACTTGAAATTTTTCAAGATGCATCCTCTACTGAAACCTTACAATTTATTTGATATTAATGGTGTAGCTATCTTGAGCGGTTTTCATGATATTCCGCAATATCAGGCCTGTCGAGGTGAATAATGGCCGATAGGCGGCCATTTTAAATTTTATCGACTTGAAATTTTTCAAGATGCATCCTCTCCTGAAACCTCACAATTTGTTTTATAGTAATGGTGTAGCTATCTTGAGCGGTTTTCATGATATTCCGCAGAATCTTTCAGTCGGATTTACCGATGTTATAAATTAGGTCAAAGTGCTGGGTCAACTTCAAGGTCAAGGTCCAAAAACCTGAAAAGGCACAACTAGGGACCTTAGAGAACATGTATGTGCAATATGACTGTTATCGGCCCAGTACTTTTCGAGATCTGCTCCGGAAACTAAGTGCGCGTCAAAACATCTAAATAGGTCATAGTTCTGAACCAGAAGTAGGTCAAAGTTCAAATACCCCAAAAGGCACAACTAGACCCCCTAGGGGTGTTGTGTGTAAAATTTGAAGACAATCGGACAAGTACTTTGAGAGATATGCTCCGGAAACGAATTGTTCACGGACGGCCCAACGCCGTAACATCATCATTTTCTCCTCTGTGACCTTGCGTATTGAATTCAGATTAAAAATATTTTAACCTGTCCATTATCCACCTGGAAGTAACCCACATACCAAAAATTGTTATCCTAGCTTATTTTCTTACAAAGTTATAGGTAAAAGAAGAGGCCAAAAAAAAACGAAGGTAGAATCCATAGCTCCCTCCGTCTCACCTACGGTGACGGCGGGAGCTAATAACAAGGCCCGTAGGCGATGGAATTAGGCCTCAGCCTCTAATTATCGTTTAAAAGTGAAAGAAGAGCACACTCGACAATATCCCGCCGCCATTATTGAAATTGTCCGAGAACTGGTTATTAGCAGCATGCAGTACAAATTTGAGCAGGATGCAAGAAAAACTATTAAAGTTAAATTGCGCCCACAAAGGTAAAATTATCGACATAAAATGAGAAAATAATTGGCCATTTTGGCCGTCATGACCTAGTTTCTGTCCGAATCTTGCCCAATTTTGAACTCATCCGAGCTATTCGTGAAATGGATATATGGTATTAATTTTGGAGCGATACATAAAAAAATGTTGAGTGAATCGTGTTAACAGGAAAATTTGTATATCCCTACCTGAAACTGCACAGTTTTTCTATAGTAATGGTCTAGCTATCCGGTCCAATTTTCCTGATATTACGCATATTACAGAAATAATGGCAGATAATTGGCCATTTTGGCCGCCATGACCTAGTCTCTGTCAGAATCTGCCCAATTTCGAACTCATCCGAGCTATTAGTGAAATGGATATATGGTATCAATTTTGGAGCGATACATAAAAAAATGTTGAGTGAATCGCGTTAACGAGAAAATTTGTCGATCGTCAAATATCAAGGTCATAGGGGTCAGAGAAAGGTCAAAGCTCCTGCGTGATATATAACCACTGATAACAGGTGCGCGATATATGCTTCTTGATTACTGATTAATCTGTCTGACATACGAGAGCACTGAGCTGTGAAAAATCAGTAGTTTTGTCATCGCGTTGGCGCCGTTATGACTTATGCCGTGAGTGTAGCCTCATTGACACGTGAATGAACGCAGCTCATTAGGCAAGGTATAGTACAAACGGATTAGTTATGTCATGTCACTTGTCACTGTTACTCTCTGTCAGAAGGATTAACAGCTCAATAAACTGACACGCTGACATTGTACAATACATCATTATAAACACGTTGGGGATTTTTTAGCATGTTTAGCGGCTGATAGTATGTCATGATGATTGATAAATATCTAGGCCTACATGTTAGCATATAATATAACTGCACATCTATGCATGCCTATGTATATATCCAGCAAACACAAGACATTGACACAATGTTGTTTTAATGTAGGGCCATCATCTACGATGTCGGCCCAACAATAAAACAACACTGGGACAATGCCTCGAGTACGCATACACCACACGGGACGATACCACATGCTTTACTGGCACGCGATCGACGGGGGTCTAGACGACATTCTGGGGCTTGCAGTTTTGAAATTTCGCCCACCACACGAAATTTATTTGTTAGGTATTTATACCTGTATTAACCATGTATTTTGCCGACTCATTCCCATCAACGTTCATTGTATACAGTGCAACCTGTACATACCGGACCCTGTACAAACCGGAATCCTGTCTATACCGTGATAATTTTTTGGTCCCGAATTAATTACACTCAAAACAACACTAATTAAGCCTCTCCAAACCGGAACCTGTCTACTCCGAATACCGGACTCATTATTTTCTTCAAATGCATAAATTGTATTGTATTTCACCTGTCCAAACTGGAATCGATTTTTTTACAATTTTTTTAAATCGCATGCGGTGCACTGAGGGTTAAACAGGGGGCGGCAAGGTGACGTAATGTTCATCCTTGTTGTTATTTGGTTATGCAATGGGGAAGGTGCAAACTTAGTGTTGGTGACACCTTTTTCTGCGTTAGAGGAACTTTTCTTCAAGATTGGTAAGATATTGTAACGCCCCTCGGGGTGTCTTTAACGACCCAGAGACGTCTTATTCAACGAAAATAAGTAAAAGGGTAGAAGCTTTAAATTACAAAAGAAAACAGTCAACTCCAAAGGTAGCTGTGCTAAAACAAATAGTTTATCAGGTCTATATGTACAATATTTCATTCATAAATAACAAGGATTTAAATAAATAGATTCGCTGGGATGTACTGTTGCTGTACCAATCCTCTGGTGCCCACCGCCAGCGTCAATTGGTGTTGGCGAACCAATTGTTCAACATTATCTCCTCACTCCACTCCCTCTAGCCACATCACTGGTCTCTTCCCGTCTGATGTCATTCGCACCAAGGGGGATTTCGTATGTTATCTAGATCTAGTCCACTTCAAGCAGTGCCAGGAAGCACGTGGCTCTGTCATAATTAGCCAGCAGACCAGACCATCAATTAAATGGGAATACCATCAGAAAACTCAACATATACGTCCATCATTCATGTCATTACTCATACGAATGGCATCACATCTCATAGTCATAATAACAGTGTCGTTTTGTACTCATAAGACATTCATAAGACTTTGACACAATATCAGCTAACACATCTATAGGCATATTAGGACTACAGACACAGAACAACAGCTCACACAGAATAAAAGCCGACACAATCACAGAATAATAGCCAGCACAGAATCACTACCACACCCAGATGACCACCGCACCAAGATGACTACCGCACCAAGATGACTACCGCACCAAGGTGACTACCGCACCAAGACGACTACCGCACCAAGATGACTACCGCACCTAGATGACTACCGCACCAAGATGACTACCGCACGATATGACTACCGCACCAAGATAACTACCGCACCAAGATGACTACCGCACCAAGATGACTACCGCACCAGATGACTACCGCACCAAGATGACTACCGCACCTAGGTGACTACCGCACCCAGATGACTACCGCACCTAGATGACCACCACACTTAGATGACCACCGCACCTAGATGACTACCGTACCGACCGGAAGTTGGCGTGCGGTAGTTGACTACCGAATCAGGGGTTATAGCCAATGACAGGGTGACTACCGCATCGATGTCAAGAAACCAGATGACTACCGCACCAATCGGAAGTTGAAAGGGTCACATCAACTGTCACTGTCAGTGAGTGTCACTGAACAATGTACCGTCAGATATCCCAAACTTGTCCAATCGTGCGGAATGCACCGACTGAGGCTACAGTTACAATTTGAACATGCGGAAGGTCACACAACCTGTCATAACAACATTTAAAACATGGAAATAACATTAGCCTAGCACTAGCCTAGGCATAGTCCTATCAACATCCGTGTAGGTCTTGTTATTGTCTTCTTCCGTCGTCTCCATGCCCGGCATGATCGGTATGACCATGGACCTGGTCCTGGTTGGCCCATGTCTATAATCTGGTCAATCCCGTCGGCGTCGTGGTAACTAGCCCAGGTCCAGGTAGGACTAGCATTTATAATCCGCCCACTAGCGGGGGCGATCCTAGAAATAGACTATATCTTCTTTTCTCAGTCTCAGAACCATCACCGTCATCCACCTTCTTATCCTGGAATGTCACACTGCATGTAGAACGATCCCGTCCGTGTCCGACATAGCCAGGCCTATGTAGGCCTAAATGCCTGGTAGGCCAGGCCCACCCTTGCCGGCCTAGGCCTCCCCCGTTCGTCATCTCGTCACACCATCCACCAGTTCGTGTCTGTCATTCAAAAAGCTCCCGTTCTTCAAGTGCACTGTCTTTTTATCAACTTTCTCAATTTATTACGTCCCAGATAGAAAGTAGCATCACACATACATATAATTTGTATTATAATTAAATAAATCAACAATCATGCTCAGAACATCTAGGCCTACAAAATGAATAAAGAAATATGGCTGATCTCTTCACAATTAGCTGCTATCATGACGGCATTGTACTGGAGCGATAATGCGTCAGATAGAAACCTGAAACCACGCAACTCTTCAGACAGTGACGGGCTAGGCTGGGGCGTCACAATATTTTAAAAACATAATGGATTTATAAAATTATTGGTTAGTAAAATAATGTAACAAAATTTTTGACTAATAAAGGTCGTATCAATGCATAAACATATCAGTGCATTAAACAATAATTTTCACATACATTAGCCTGTGTTTTGGGATAAATTTATTCTGTTTGTAATATTTAATGGCCCAATAAATAAATAAATAACAGTATAGGTAAAATATAAAAACCTTTGATTTATTTTTTCATCGCTCGAATATTCCTATAATATTATTTGTTACTCTTAGACAAGGCATTAATTGTATTAAATGACATAATTATACAGTATCGGAGCATTAAGTCCAGCGTCATACATTCCAGAAAATATGTAAAAAACAAACGAGTGTTGTCATGAAACAGTTAAAAAAATAAAACGGCTGCAATATGATTACCTCCATAGCGAAAGCACAAAGTCTCCTCCTACTACCGCTTTGATATTTAAATGGACTGATGTCGGTGTTAACAATTTTGCTCCATGTTTGAAATATGTGACGGACGATTACAAACATCAATGTTTATAAAATGACAAATACGCTCCGTGTGTGAAATATGTGACCAGGTGACACACAATCACAAAAATGATAAATTATCATGGACACAACGTGCATACCTGGTACTAGATTTACTAATCTATATATACTAGCTGTATTATGTGTTTTATATATGAATCATGCTTGAAAAAATAATGTATGAATTGATTATTATATGCTTGTTATTTTAATATAGTAAAAAATCTTTAAAAAATTGTGTCTTTTATTATATCAATTAATTTTTATACATCCACCTATCATTTCTAGACCTACCGACGACACATCCTGAATTATAACCCTCATGTCGATTGTACAAGTTATCGTTGTTTGTTTCTCTCCGAAAGCAAAAACCCTCTCCAAACCGGAACCTGTCCAAACCGGAATAAAAGTTTGTCCCAAAGGCATTCCGGTATGGACAAGTTTTACTGTATATCGTCAAACTCACATAAAAACATTCGAAGATGATATGCATTATTTGCAGGTTACCCACGGCCCATGGCTGTAAAATGTCACACCTTCAATGCAGCAATCACCTGATTACCGTCTGGCGGGGGTATGTGTACTGGCTATTAGCTAGTTCTCCGTGGCCGACTGATGATCCCTGACGTACAGAGACGTGCGTAGGTCTATATTTGTGTTAAATACGTGACTCTATTAAACCGCAACACGTTTAACTGAACATTAAAGAATTATTAATTATTATTATTATATATTATGATAATACTAAACACAATCTAATATAGGCCTATCCAGGACCCAAGCCGTCACAGATCAATCTTACTAACACACCATTAGCATTGGCAACTGCCGAGTCACCGCGATATTTTTAATTGCGCGGTAAATAACGAGTGCGCAGTGTGTAAGGCTCAAGCACTAAAAAAGGCCTATTTTGACCTTTTGCGCGGTATAGACCAGTGCGTGATATTGTCCAGCATGTACGGTAGGTGAAAATAGATGAAAGTTCATAATCCCCAAAAGGCAAATGATACCACACTCATGGGTGATGTGTGTGTGCAATATGAAAAGAACACAGAAGGGGTCTCAGAGATCTGCCCTGGAAACTAGATTGTTAGTCCCTAAAAGCGATTTTCTCTCAGATCAAATTTATAATCCACAAAAAGCATATAATAGGCTCAGGAAGATGTACCTCAAATTGGTCAACAGATTCTTCAACCATAATTTAGGCTCGAGATGTGTGCGAGAATTATGTCGGAGGTCATAACTCCCACAAGGCATATCTACACCCCCTGAGGGATGTTTGTTTCCAGTATAAAAACAAACCGAAACAAGACTACATAAGTCCAGGAGCTCCCGCTCCGAATTAGAATTTGATTTAAGCAATTTTGTATAGTTTAGGTCAAAAAAGTCCTAGTCTAGGTCAAAAATCAAGACGCAAGACAACTAGGTCTAAGAAGCCCAGTCTAAGAGTAAGATAAGAACTAGACAGTCTGTCAGAGATTGCAAACCTCCATTGAAATTAATGATCCTAATCAGTATCCCAGTAATGGGCTACCTATCTGGCACGGTTTACACGATATCAGGCCAATCGAGGGAACTAATAGCTGATTTACGGTCATTTTGAATTCGATATAAATTAGTTAAAAACTTAGGGTGCATCCTCCCCCGAAACCTCAAATTTTGTTTTATAGTAATGGACTAACATCTAACACAGTTTGCAAAATATTGGGCATGTGAAAGTAAATAATGGCCGATAGGAGGCCATTTTGAATTTGATCGAGTCAGAATTTTTCAAGATGCATCCTCAGCTGAAATCTCACATTTCATTCTATAGTAATCGTCTAGCAATCTAGCACGGTATACCAAATATCGGCCATGTGAAAGTGAATAATGGCCTAAAGGCGGCCATTTTGAATTTGATCAAGTCAAAATTTTCCAAGATTCATCCTCAGCTGAAATCTCACATTTCATTCTATAGTAATGGTCTAGCCATGTAGCACGGTTTACCAAATATCGCCCATGTGAAAGTGAATAATGGCCGATAGGAGGCCATTTTGAATTTGATCAAGTCAAATTTTTTCAAGATGCATCCTCTCCTGAAATCTCACATTTTGTTTTATAGTAATGGTCTAGCCATCTAGTACGGTTACCAAAAACCGGCTATGTGAAAGTGAATAATGGCCGATAGGCGGCCATTTTGAATTTGATCGAGGCAATTTTTTTCAAGATGCATCCTCTCTTGTAATCTCACATTTTGTTTTATAGTAATGGTCCAGCTATCTAACACGGTTTACCAAATATCAGCAATGTGAAAGTAAATAGTGGCCAATAGGCGGCCATTTTGAATTCGATTGAGTCGAAAGTTTTTAAAAGGCATCGTCTCTCGAAACGTCACATTTTGTTTTATAGTAATGGTCTAGCTATCTAGCACGGTTTAGCTGATAACAGGCCTATCGAGGTAAATAATGCTGATTGTCGGCCATTTTAAATTCGTAAGTTAAAAATTTTCAGGGTGCATCCTCCCCCGAAAACTCACACTTTGTTTTATAGTAATCAGGTAATGGTCTAGCCATCTAGCAAGGTTTACCAAATATCAGCCATGTGAAAATGAATAATGGCTGAAAAGGCGGCCATTTTAAATTTGATCAAGTCAAATTTTTTCAAGATGCATCCTCATCTGAAATCTCACATTTCGTTTTACAGTAATGGTCTAGCCATCTAGCACGGTTGACCAAATAACGGCCATGTGAAAGTGAATTTTATCGAGTCAAATTTTATCAAGATGCATCCTCTCCTGGAGCCTTACAATTTGTTTTATAGTAATGGTGTAGATATCTTGAGCGGTTTTCATAATATCCCACAATATCAGGCCTGTCGAGGTGAATAATGGCTGATAGGCGGCCATTTTGAATTTTATCAACATTAAATTTTTCAAGATGCATCCTCTCCTGAAACCTTACAATTTATTTGATATTAATGGTGTAGCTATCTTGGGCGGTTTTCATGATATCCCGCAATATCAGGCCTGTCGAGGTGAATAATGGCCGATAGGCGGCCATTTTTAATTTTATCGACTTGAAATTTTTCAAGATGCATCCTCTCCTGAAACCTCACAATTTGTTTTCCAGTAATGGTGTAGCTATCTCGAGCGGTTTTCATGATATTCCGCAAAATCTTTAAGTCAGATTTACCGATGTTATAAATTAGGTCAAAGTACTGGGTCAACTTCAAGGTCAAGGTCCAAAAACCTGAAAAGGCACAACTAGGGACCTTAGAGAACAGCCCAGTACTTTTCGAGATCTGCTCCGGAAACGAAGTGCGCGTCAAAACGTCTAAATAGGTCATAGTTCTGAACCAGAAGTAGGTCAAAGTTCAAATACCCCAAAAGGCACAACTAGACCCCCTAGGGGTGTTGTGTGTAAAATTTAAAGACAATCGGACAAGTACTTTCAGAGATATGCTCTGGAAACGAATTGTTTACAGACGGCCCAACGCCGTAACATCATCATTTTCTCCTCTGCAACCTTGCGTATTGAATACAGATTGAAAATATTTTAACCTGTCCATTAGCCACCTGGAAGTAACCCACATACCAAAAATTGTTATCCTAGCTTATTTTCTTACAAAGTTATAGGCAAAAGAAGAGGCCAAAAAAAAACGGAGGTAGAATCCATAGCTCTCTCCGTCTCACCTACGGTGACAGCGGGAGCTAAAAAATACATGTATGCTTCAGAAAGACACCAAGCTCTTTTGGCTTAGAGATGTAGGTAAAAACAAGGCCCGTCGGCGACGGAAAAAGGCCTCAGCCTCTATTGATCATTTAAAAGTGAAAATCATTTAAAACAAGAGCACATTCGACAATAGCCCGCCGCGATTATTGAAATCGTGGGTCGGCCATTTTGAATTTGATCAAGTTTAATTTTTCATGGTATATCTCTACCTGAAACTGCACATTTTGTGCTATGGTAATGGTCTAGCTATCTGGTCCGGTTTTCCAGATATCACGCATATTAAAAAAATAATTGCCGATATTCAGCCATTTTGGCCACCTTGACCTAGTTACTGTCCAAATCTTGCCAAATTTAAAACTTATTCGAGCTATTAGTGAAATGGATATATACGGTATAAATTTTGGAGCGAAACATAAAAAAATGTTGAGTGAATCGCGTTATCGAGAAAATATGACGATCGGAAGTAGCTGCAGGTCGGCCATTTTTAATTTTATCATGTTGAAATTTTTCATGGTATATCCCTACCTGGAACTGCACATTTTGTTCTTTAGTAATGGTCTAGCTATCTGGTCCGTTTTCCAGATATTATGCATATTAAAAAAAAAAAGGCCGATAATCGGCCATTTTGGCCGTCATGACCTTGTTTCTGTCTGAAGCTTGCCCAATTTCGAACTCATCCGAGCTATCAGTGAAATCGATATGTGGTATAAATTTTAAAGCGAAACATAAAAAAATGCTGAGTGAATCGCGTTACTGAGAAAATTTGACGATCTGGAGTGGCCGCAGGTCGGCCATTTTAAATTTTTTCATGTTGAAATTTTTCATGGTATATCCCTCCCTGGAACTGCATATTTTGTTCTATAGTAATGGTCTAGCTATCTGGTCCGGTTTTCCAGATATTACGCATAATAAAAAAATAATGGACGATAATCGGCCATTTTGGCCGCCATGACCTAGTTTCTGTCCGAATCTTGCCAAATTTCGAACTCATCCGAGCTATTAGTGAAATGGACATCTGGTATTAATTTTGGAGCAAAACAAAAAAATGTTGAGTGAATCGCGTTAACAAGAAAAATTGTCGATCGGAAAAAAGTCAAGGTCATAGGGGTCACAGAAAGGTCAAATATGAAATTAGTCAAGCTTTAGTCATGATTAACCTATATGTGAAGTTTAATGTGCATTCCAGTTATGTGAAACAAGTTATAGTTCTAAAAAGTGGCTGACAGACGGACGGCCGGACAGACGTACGCGCCTGGTGATGACAATAGGCATCCGCCAAAATTTTGGCTGAGGCCTAAAAAGGTCAAAGGTCCGTGATATGCTCCAGAAATGAGATTGTTAGTGTCTAAGATATTTTTGCTGAGAGAGATGCAGGTCAAAAAGTAAGTCAAAAGTCATAAAACCAAAAGGCACATTTACACCCCCTGAGTGATTGATGTGTGTACAAAATGAAAGAAATTTCCCCTCGGGTCTCTGAGATATGCTCCTGGAAACGAAAATGTGGAGAGACGGATGGCTGGACAGACAGACATCTTGGGTGATGCCATAAACTCCCGCCAAAAATTGTGATCGCCCATACAATATAGCCTACCTCAGGTGCCATGAAAGCAATGGTACCAATGAGCTGTCCCTGAAACTCTCCACCTCCTGTTGCTCTAGAAGCCAGTCGAGCTGAAGCGCCAAAATCACCAATACGTAATCGTTGACCTGTGCTGTCTACCAGAAGATTGGCACCTAAAATACAGAAATATATTTATAAATTATTGTTTCCTCCATATAAATAATGACAGATAAAATAAGTAAGAATTTTTTAGAATGAACAAGTGTTTAACACAGACAAGCTATCAGGATAACAAGGTCCTAATTTGAAAAAACAAATTAAAAGATTATTATATTAGAATTAAAGCTGCCACAACCTAGATAATGCTTCCCAATTTTCTGAAAAATTGATGCAATCAGGGAATTAATACCAGTATTCAGAATCTTGAATACGAAGTATCATCTACCTTCAATTTAGTCAATGGCCTCAAAATCAATTGAGTGATGGCCTCAAAATCAAAGGTAAAAAATCAGGTCAAAGGTCAGAACCCCCAAAAGGAATATCTACACACCCTAAGGCATGTGGGTGCGCAATATGAAAAGACAGACGGCCAGACATTGTGATGACAATATCCCCCGCCCATACTTTGTGGGCGGGGGATAAAAACTATAAGCATCCTGATAGTATCAGGGATGCTTAATTACATTTTCTGTATCAGGGTTCCCATAAACCATCCTCTTTCAAATTCCATAATATTCCATGATGTTTCCCATGAGATTTTTCAACTTTTCATGATTGATTTTTCTGATAATTTCAACTATACTCATATACAATAAAAATCTATTGTGTAGACCTATATCAGTCTTTGAGAAACAATTGATATTCATCGCTGTCAGTTGTGTGTGGGTGATCTCTGCAGACATAGATTTTGTGAATTTATTACGAAATTGTATCATTAAAATTATGGCGAGAAAAAAATTGAGGTGAAGTTATCATGTTGATGTGTTCAAAGCCAATTTACTAGTTTCCAAGATGGGTCTTAAATTACATGATTTTCCAAGCATGGGAAATGGTAATTCTAAATTCCATGGCTTTCCATGATTTTCCATATTGTGATGGCCAAGCGGTTTCTCGCGCATTTGTCAGGATGCCTGGAAGAGCTGTCACTCGAATCACCAACTCCGCCGTCGACATAGAACGGGGGTTTTGATACTTAGATCAGTCTGACACCACCGGCGGTTACCGCCGGAAATCCTAATTGTTTATAGGGTTGCAATTTAATCTGAGTTAGTAATTTCCCCTACTCAAAAGCAAAGGTAAAACAAGAATACACAAGTCCAGGAGCTCCCGCTCCGAATTAGAATTTGATTTAAGCAATTTTGTGTAGGGTTATTAATGTAGTCCTAGGCTAGGTCAAAAATCAAGACGCAAGACAACTAGGTCTAAGAACCTTAGTCTAAGAGTAAGATAAGAACTAGACAGTCTGTCAGAGATTGCAAATCTCCATTGAAATTAATGATCCAAATCAGTATCCCAGTAATGGTCTACCTATCTGGCACGGTTTACCCGATATCCGGCCAATCGAGGTAACTAATAGCTGATTTACGGTCATTTTGAATTTGATATAAACTAGTTAAAAAATTAGGGTGCATCCCCCCCCCCCCAAAACCTCAAATTTTGTTTTATAGTAATGGACTAGCATCTAACACAGTTTGCAAAATATTGGGCATGTGAAAGTAAATGATGGCTGATAGGGGGCCATTTTAAATTTGATTGAGTCAGAATTTTTCAAGATGCATCCTCAGCTGAAATCTCACATTTCATTCTATAGTAATCGCCTAGCTATCTAGCACGGTTTACCAAATAACGGCTATGTGAAAGTGAATAATGGCCGATAGGCGGCCATTTTGAATTTGATTGAGTCGAAAGTTTTTAAAAGGCATCCTCTCCCGAAACGTCACATTTTGTTTTATAGTAATGGTCTAGCTATCTAGCACAGTTTACCTGATATCAGGCCTATCGAAGTAAATAATGCTGATTGTCGGCCATTTTGAATTCGTAAGTTGAAAATTTTCAGGGTGCACCCTCCCCCGAAAACTCACACTTTGTTTTATAGTAATCAGGTAATGGTCTAGCCATCTAGCACGGTTTACCAAATATCAACCATGTGAAAATGAATAATGGCCGAAAAGGCGGCCATTTTGAATTTTATCGAGTCAATTTTTTTCAAGATGCATCCTCTCCTGAAATCACACATTTTGTTTTATAGTAATGGTCTAGCCATCTAGCACGGTTTACCGAATAACGGCCATGTGAAAGTGAATAATGGCCGATTGGCGACCATTTTGAAATTGGACAAGTTGAATTTTTTCAAAATGCATCCTCCCCTGAAACCTTACAATTTATTTGATATTAATGGTGTAGCTATCTCGAGCGGTTTTCATGATATTCCGCAATATCAGGCCTGTCGAGGTGAATAATGGCCGATAGGCTGGCATTTTTAATTTTATCGACCTGAAATTTTTCAAGATGCATCCTCTCCTGAAACCTCACAATTTGTTTTATAGTAATGGTGTAGCTATCTTGAGCGGTTTTCATGATATTCCGCAAAATCTTTCAGTCGGATTTACCGATGTTATAAATTAAGTCAAAGTGCTGGGTCAACTTCAAGGTCAAGGTCCAAAAACCTGAAAAGGCACAACTAGGGACCTTAGAGAACATGTATGTGCAACATGACTGTCATCGGCCCAGTACTTTTTCGAGATCTGCTCCGGAAACGAAGTGCACGTCAAAACGTCTAAATAGGTCATAGTTCTGAACCAAAAATAGGTCAAAGTTCAAATACCCCAAAAGGCACAACTAGACCCCCTAGGGGTGTTGTGTGTAATATTTGAAGACAATCGGACAAGGACTTTCAGAGATATGCTCCGCAAACGAATTGTTTACAGACGGCCCAACGCCGTAACATCATCATTTTCTCCTCTGCGACTTTGCGTATTGAATTCAGATTAAAAATATTTCAACCTGTCCATTATCCACCTGGAAGTAACCCACATACCAAAAATTGTTATCCTAGCTTATTTTCTCACAAAGTTATAGGCAAAACAAGAGGCAAAAAAAAACGGAGGCGGAATCCATAGCTCCCTCCGTCTCACCTACGGTGACGGTGGGAGCTAATAAGGTAACCGACACCCGACGCAAAGAAACAATCAGTGGAATTTATCCTACGTCAAAAATGTCTCGGATTTAGTTAAAATAGATCAAAAATCAAACTAAAATAGAGCTGACGTAAGAATAGAATGAACATACAAAACAACTTTATTTGCAATACATGTACATATCATTCTGCAATGTGTTACATATGCTAAGCACAAATAACAGTTATGTGTCTATTTCCTATGTGAGACACAATTCACCATTAACTCTATGACCATTCACTGATTAGAACTTTATTCTAATCTACTATAACTTTACATATTAAATTTGTCCCTTTATATATATATACTTCACGAAGGACACAAAATATCATTCAATCTTACATGTACCCCATGCTTGTAGACATAAAACACTCATGAACATAATATCACCCAAATAACTACCCCACGAACCTACTCACATCTTATGCAATCATACTGTCCGCCCCGAATATACCTACTACTGTATCATTCTTTCTGATTATCTATCTGTCCCTGGTTCTTTCCTCTGATTAGTTCTGTTCACACAAACCAGGTACTTAACCTCAACTCCTGCCCACTATCCTACTCTGAACTTATGCACTCATAAAAGTGCGCCCCGGATATACCTACTACTGTATCACCATGCTATCTAGATTCCCTGAATCTACTCTTCCTGGCAGCACATTATTTCCCCAGTAGACTTCCTTACACATATTAGGTACACAACCTCAGCTTCTATCCATTGTCTTACTCTCCACTTATGCACTCATAAAGGTCTGCCCCAAACATACCTACTAACTTTACAATAACCTGCTATAATACATACTCGTTCTATCTGTTAATAAAATCCCGCTTGAAAAGTAATATTAAACACTTTAATTTACTGTCAAACAAAGCTACTATTTTGACCTCAGTGCTTCAACATTGAGTCAATGGCGGACTATTTAGGGCCACTTCTCATCTCTAGGACACATTTATATGGCCACAAAGTTATCTTAAATAGAAACATATTATGCTTTAATAAAATAAAATTATGAAAGCTTAATAACCATAGATTCTTATGCCATAGAGAACAGTCTCATAAAACTCAGCGATTATCTAGAAAATGAGGTTTAAACTCGGAAAAAGCCCCCAAAATGGCCGACTTATGACTGACCCATTTAGACCTGGCCAAAACACTCCATTTTGCTATCCAGATCGGCACATTTTAAAGCCCTCTATAGGGTAGTTTAACCCTATAGTGGTCATGAAATTTAGGATAATCTGGCTTTCAGGCATTGCATATATCCAGCTTTGTTTCTGCCTAATGAACTGCATTCATTTCCAAGTTGTTCACTTTTCGCTATCTTGATAAGAGGAGCATGTGCTCAAATTTGTTTCAATTTGTCAATTTTTATTGTAGAAACATGAAACTTTGCATGTATTAACTAAACATATAAAGGGTAATACAGCCAAGTTTTTGTAGAGTTTAGTTGAATATTTTTGAAGTGAGTGCAATTACCATCAATTGAAAAAAAAAAAAAAAAAAAAAAAAAAATTAATTAATGACAAATTTTCAATGAGAAATATGCATATTCTATTTGGACATACAGCGTATAAAATGTACATAATTTAGTAGGCTTTTAGATAAAGAAAACTGTATGAAGATATCTCGATTATGTGCAAAGTTCTCACAAAAAAACTAATGTAGGCCCTAATGTCCTCCATCTTTATTCTGCTTGAACTGTCAAATTCTAGGTGAATCCCTGTCCATCTTCCCCGACCTCGTCAGATTGGTTGCCGTGGTTGTTGTCATCATCAGTCAAATTTTCAGAATTAGAGTCGTCATTATTTCTTCGATTTTCATCCTCAACGTCACTCCCAAAGCCATCAAAATCACTGTCAGAATCGCTATCCATAATTCTAGGTAATACCCAGAAATGATCTGGATCGTGATTGCGGATCCGGCAGAAATCCCGTCTGATTAATGTTAATAACGCTTGAAGAAATCTCACTAAAAGGGACAGGATGTAAACAGTAAGTAAGTAAAATGTCGGCTTTACTTTACTTTTCGGCCAGTATGGCCATTTTGGTGAAAAGTCCTAGTATTACAATATCCCATATTGTATAGTACAAGTGGTAAAGAAAAGACAAAGCTTATAACAACATTTTCGCACTAAAATATTTAAATTAAAACGTTTGATATAATAAAATGATGATGCTTTATGTAAAGAGTTTGATGACATGTTGTAGCGCCTGCACTACAACACAGTTTAATGAGTAAAGTAGTAGTAAAATAAAATAAAATTACTGTATGTATGTACTGTATGTATATACTGTATGTATATAAATTGACATAAATATGAATATATATATAAAACAATGAACAGAGAAACTATTAAACAAATTATCACAACCCTGGTAAATCAATCAATGACGATACACTAATATATACTTCAAAAAATTCTGTCTATGTACAAAGTATGTGCTGGACGATCAATCCGGGGGAGACATCCCAGAGAAATCACCCAGCACAGATCAAAGAAGCCACTGTACAATAAAAAAATATATAAAAAATATATAAATATGAATATATAAAAAATATATAAAGAATTTGAACTGAAAACTATTGGAAAATAAACAACAACCTCGGTGAAAAACCCTGAACCACCGGAAAGCAAACACCGGAAAAAAACCACATGAGAAAGAAACTTCACGACACAAAAAATAGATAAACCCCGGTTCGATGAAAATTGCAGAAAGATAAAAACGTTTGGATGTGCTTGGCCTTCTATGAAGTTGCCCAGGGGGGACCACGCGGAGGTGACACCCATCCCCCCCCCCCCGGATGCAAACAGAGACTAGTCTCGCACACACCAAGCAACAACGAACCTGATTGGTTGAGGTAAAGGCCCTGTATGCCAACAATACAAACCACGTGGAAAGACAGGCGAGTTCAGGCGTTCTGAACCTGACAATGGTGGGGCTGATCGGGGCGTTATGGCCGTCAATGGGGACGGGTGGATGAGGGCGATGTGAGCGCTATAGGTTAAATCACCACTAAGCGCATAAAAATACCACCAAAATTACTTTAAAGATACCCACATTATGATAGTATAGAAATAAAAGTAATTTATATATCAGAAAACATAGCAAAAATTAATAGCTGGTAACTTCCCCTAATATCACTCACAATCTACCTGAACATGATACGTTTTGCTATACAAATGGTGAATTACTGTTTGCTATTCTATGATTACCTGACATATGACTTACAAAATATAATGAAAAAGTATTACAGTCTGAAAATAAACCTGCCTGACTAAAGGTAAATAAATCAATCTAATTACCAGACATTATGAAATTGATATATTGCAGATACTGTACCTAAATAGTCCACACAAAACGAGTCACTCACTGTTACAGAACTGATAAGGCCAAAACAAAATATATGTTTGTTTCCGATTTGTTGTCATTTTAACCAGTGGGTAGGTAGGAAATTTATTTTATTTTATTTTCTTTTTCATTTTTTGTCACTTCAACCAATCGGTAGGTAAGAATTTTATTTTATTTGGTGCCAAATTCACTTTCATGCATGTCTATCTGTACATTACGTAACAATTTTTTGTTTTTTTTGACACTTTTCCACCCCACTCTCCTTTTCGTAACGTTTTTCAGAGTTACTTTGACTACAGTCAGTAACTCATCCCTGAACTTATCGATTTTATTTTTTTGAACATCCATAAAATAAATTTGGGTCGCACATGTTTTGATAGGGTCGGTCGGAAATCGGAAACAAACAATATTTTTTTTTATGCCTGATAAAACTGAAGCCAAAAACTATAAAATACTCAAGCAGAAGACTAATATGTCCCACACTGACTTAAATCGTATTTCAGTCAGAGTGTACCATAATAAGTCATATAAATTTCTGATCAAAATTTGATATTATAATAAATAATAATTTATCAAAATCAGACGATATCCCAGTACGTCACAATATGTACGGGAACCCTGTGTATCAACTCTTATTATTTTTGGCAAATAACATTTTCAATTAGAGCAAAAAGTTTTTACCTTTCAGATCTCTGTGAAGTATATGACTGTCATGTAAGTAAGAAATGCCCAAAAGGATTTGCTGTGTATAGGCGGTGATAACACTATCTACAAAAGCCCCATATCTGTCCAGCAGATAAGCTACTGATCCACCTGTTAATAGATAAAATAAAATGTCCATTAGAAAATATTCACCATGCACAATAATGTTCTTCAGTGCTATATACCTGGCATAATATCTACTCCTCACATTTTTCATTTTGCACAATACATGTATTTATTTTACAAGTATTTTTTAAACTGCTAAGAAAAATACATATCTAAGGAAGAAATGTGAACAAACCTGCCATCCATTCGGCAAACATGAAAAAATGACAGCCTTGTTGAGTGGCACCCAGAATTCTAACAATGTTGGGGTGGTTGAGCTTGGCCATCATCTCTATTTCATCTCGCACAGCCGTAATAACCTTCTCTTGCTCAGAGAGAGAATTACGACAAAATGCTATCTAAAAAAAAGTAGCACAGTTCTGATTTCTCAACATTTTCATTCAAATGGAGCTCTACAAAGAGGAAGGCATGATCAAATTTTATAAAAATATAACTCACACTAACCGATATGATCTTCTTTTTTGAAAAGCAAGAAATATCTTTTTGGTACTTGACACTCCCCCCCACCCCCTACCACGAATTTATCACTTGCCTGACTTAGGGCATAGTGCATTGGAAATTTGAAATGATTTAAATTGGAGCACTTGCCCAAGTGGGCCTTCGACTGAAATTTTGTATTTGCCTCTACCCAAAATTGGTTGGCCCGGGAAACCGCTAGTGTCGAGCCCTGCTTAAAAGTCTACAGTATATTGGGTCAAGAATATATAAGCCTAGGTGTTACAACACAACAAAATCTGGATGTTTTGTCCTTCTGTGGTTATCTCTCTTTTGTCACCATGATATAGCTCATCAGAGATTGGAGTAGCCCAAAAAACTATTTATTGAAAATTTTTTCAAGAAAAAATACAAATTTCCAAATGGTGGCCATTTTAACTGGTTGAGTTTTTAGAGTGAGAATGTGCGTCAAGTTTCAGAACATTAAAATAAAAATAGTAATGGTTCAGCCATCTAACACGGTTTGCGAAATAATGGGCATGTGGAAGTAATAATGGCCGATTGGCGTCAACTTTAAATTTGATCACGTCAAAATTTTCCCGGGTGCATACTCTCATGAAACCTCACATTTTGTTATATAGTAATCGTCTAGCTATCTAGTACGGTTAACCCGATATCAGGCCTGTCGAGGTAAATAACGGCCGATTGTCTGCCATTTTGAATTTGATAGAATTAAAAATTCCCGGGGTGCCTCCTCCTCCCCCAAAACCTCACATTTTGTGTTATAGTAATGGTCTAGCCACCTAGCATGGTTTACCAAATATCAGCCATTTGAAAATAAATGATGGCCAATAGGCGGCCATTTTGAATTTAATTAAAATGACATTTTTTTAAGATGCATCCTCTCCTGGAACCTCACATTTTATTTTATAGTAATAGTCTAGCTATCTAGCACGGTTTACCCGATATATGGCCTGTTGAGGGAAATAATAGCCATAGCCCCCTCCGTCGCACCTTCGGTGACGCCGGGAGCTAAAAAAAAAACATATTTCGGCCGAAATGTGGTCTAGAATGCGTCATTTAAGGCCTCAGTTTTCAAAATTTTCTGGGGGAGCATGCCCCCGGACCCCTCTAAGAGCATATAAGTGTCACCTGTGGTGTGTATAAATTCTTGCAAAAATCCACACCCCCCCCCCCGACTGTCAATACCTGGATCTGCCACTGGGATGACCTGGCCAATGCTGGGATAATGTCGACATCGTTCACAATTGGTCACCCAGCATTAGACAGTCAATTGAAGTGTAAACCGCGGCAATTCCCAGCAAACTTAAAGACCTGGACGGGATGCTGTTTTAATGTTGGGACACCGGCCCAAATTTAAGCCAAAGCTGATTGTACATGTATAAGCACAGCAAACGTCAAGATTGCTGTATCAGTGCTGTGCCGCCGTCGAAGATAGTGGGCCAAGATTGAACCAGTATAGCACAAACTTTAGGGATTAGTCGGGAAGTAGTCTGTCTCGAAATTGTGCTAAGTCTAGTGACCCCGTGGAGGCTATTGGACATAATAATAATATATTTGAGCGATGTATCATTATCCGGTATCATACATTAGGCCTACTCTTTCTGGAATCCGGGCGAGACTAGAATCCCCCTTCCCCTACGGGCGGGGGATAAAAATATACTGGGTCACTTGTTCAGCAAATTTAGCAAAACTGCTCAGTAGATAACCTGACATTGAGATAACACAAATAAGACCAAAATATAGTGGGGTTTACAGTGAATACTCATGAAAATTCCACTCAACTGATTAACTCTGATCATCAGAGGTTAGTTGTGCAAACAAATTCCAATCAATCATTCATTTCGAAATTTTAACAAGTTCCCATCACTGTACGAGACTACAGTAAAACCTGCTATTAACGGCCATCCTAAATGTTAGTCAAAAGTGGCCGATGGGAGGGGTTGGCCGCTCATAGGAAATTAGAGAAGAAGGGTTTAAAAAAAATTCAAAGTCAGGGGTTATTTTCAACTGCCGTAATATCAAAAGATATAACTATTTATTGTTTACAAGACAATAAATTAATCAAATAACATTATTTACTTGTATATATTGATGCAGAAAAAAAAGTATATGCGTTAATTTAGATTAAAACAAGACTACATAAGTCCAGGAGCTCCCGCTCCGAATTAGAATTTGATTTAAGCAATTTATGTAGGGTTATTAATGTAGTCCTAGGCTAGGTCAAAAATCAAGACAGAAGACAATTAGGACTAAGAGGCTCAGTCTAAGAGTAAGATAAGAACTAGACAGTCTGTCAGAGATTGCAAACTTGCATTGAAATTAATGATCTTAATCAGTATCCCAGTAATGGTCTATACCTATCTGGCACCGTTAACCCTACATCAGCCCAACCGAGGTAAATAATGGCTGATTGCCGGTCATTTTGAATTCGCTATAGACTAGTTAAAAAAATTCAGGGTGCATCCTCCCCCGAAACCTCACATTTTGTTTTATAGTTATTATTTGTTTTATAGTGATGGTCTAGCTATCTAGCACAGTTTACCTGATATCAGACCTATCGAGGTAAATAATGGTGATTGTTGGCCATTTTGAATTTGATAAGAGTTAAAAATTTCTAGGGTGCATCCTCCCCTGAAAAATCACATTTAGTTTTATAGTAATGGTCTAGCCATCTAGCACGGTTTACCAAATATCTGCCATGTGAAATTGAATAATGGCCGATAGGCGGTCATTTTGAATTTGATCGAGTCCAAATTTTTCAAGATGCATCCTCTCCTGAAATCTCACATTTTGTTTTATAGTAATGGTCTAGCCATCTAGTGCGGTTTACCAAATAACGGTCCTGAGAAAGAGAGTAATGGCCGATAGGCGCAATTTTGAATTTGATCGAGTCAAATTTTTTCAAGAAGCATCCTCTCCTGAAATCTCACATTTTGTTTTATAGTAGTGGTCCAGCTATCTAACACAGTTTATCAAATATCAGCAATGTGAAAGTGAATAGTGGCCAATAGGCGGCCATTTTGAATTCGATTGAGTCGAAAGTTTTTAAAAGGCATCCTCTCCCGAAACGTCACATTTTGTTTTATAGTAATGGTTCAGCCATCTAGCACGGTTTACCTGACATCAGGCCTATCGAGGTAAATAATGCTGATTGTCTGCCATTTTGAATTTGATCAAGTCAATTTTTTTCAAGATGCATTTTCATCTGAAATATCACATTTCGTTTTATAGTAATGGTCTAGCCATCTAGCACGGTTTTCCAAATATCGGCCATGTGAAAGTGAATAATGGCCGATAAGCGGCCTTTTTGAATTTTATCGAATCAAATTTTTTCAAGATGCATCCTCTCCTGAAATCACACATTTTGTTTTATAGTAATGGTCTAGCCATCTAGCACGGTTTACCAAATAACGGCCATGTGAAAGTGAATAACGGCTGATTGGCGGCCATTTTGAACTTGATCTAATTGAAATTTTTCAAAAAGCATCCTCTCTTGAAACCTTACAATTTGTTTTATAGTAATGGTGTAGCTATCTTGAGCAGTTTTCATGATATTCCGCAATATCAGGCTGTCAAGGTGAATAATGGCCGATAGGCGGCCATTCTGAATTTTATCGATTTGAAATTTTTCAAGATGCATCCTCTCCTGAAACCTCACAATTTGTTTTATAGTAATGGTGTAGCTATCTTGAGCGGTTTTCATGATATTCCCCAAAATCTTTCAGTCGGATTTACCGATGTTATAAATTAGGTCAAAGTGCTGGGTCAACTTCAAGGTCAAGGTCCAAAAACCTGAAAAGGCACAACTAGGGACCTTAGAGAATATGTATGTGCAATATGAGTGTAATCGGCCCAGTACTTTTCGAGATCTGCTCCGGAAACGAAGTGCGCGTCAAAACATCTAAATAAATCATAGTTCTGAACCAGAAGTAGGTCAAAGTTCATATACCCCAAAAGGCACAACTAGACCCCCTAGAGGTGTTGTGTGTAAAATTTGCAGACAATCGGACAAGGTTTTTCAGAGATATGCTCCGAAAACGAATTGTTCACGGACGGCCCCAACGCCGTAACATCATCATTTTCTCCTCTGCAACCTATTGCGTATTGAATTCAGATTTAAAATATTTTAACCTGTCTATTAGCCACCTGAAAGTAACACACATACCAAAAATTGTTATCCTAGTTTATTTCTTACAAAGTGATAGGCAAAAGAAGAGGTAAAAAACAGAACGGAGGCGGAATCCATAGCTCCCTCCGTCTCACCTACGGTGACGGCGGGAGCTAATAATGCGGATGGAAGGGGATTACAAACAGACCCTTGATCTCCGAAATAATGTGATTCCGCCATTGTTGAGTTCTTGGTCAAAGTGGGCATGACTATTAGCTGAATAAATCAAGATCTGAATACCCCTTTGCATGCTCTGTCCAAAACATTACACCCTCTAATCTTAAGTTCTAACTATCAAGTAGCCCTACTCTAGACTACACAGTAGAGTTATTTGCTTTTGTTTATTTATATAATATAGCAGTGGTGTTTGATCTATGCCTATTCTATTGTTATTAGGCCTAATTACAAGTGGCCGCTCAGCTATGCTATATTAAAAATGAAATGCATGTCAGCATATCGCCAGCAGAGTACCGCTGGCCACTGCGTAACATATATGTATTCACCAGGTGGCGTTATAGTAAGAATCCGAAGCGTGGAAATCTGTGAATTAGATTGAGCGCTACTGGAAGTAATCTCAACAGGAAGTTAGGTCTATTAATAAACACAAAACAAAATTGAAAATGGTTAAAAAACACTAGAATGCAAACGCTAACGTTACTAGACCGGATTTGACATCATTCAGTGTTGACTAGTCATTAAAACTTTGGTCAAACAGCCACTCCATTTTAAAATTATCTATGTGGCTATTATGCCAGGTTGAAAATAAATTTTTGACCACGAAATTACTGGCCGCGATCCGAGTTTTCCGGTTTTGACCGTTCATAGGAGAGCCTTGACAGTTAAAAAGTGATCGGGAAATTGGTTTTGTGACCGTTAATTGTGGTTGGCTGGCCATAGTGGTGACCGCTTGGACCTAGTTTCACTGTATTAATCAAACATTTTATGGAACAAAAGTAAAATAAAATAAAAATTACTTGTTTAACAGCCATCAGAGTACCCGTTTTTACATCTCTTGCTTGGTAACAGGTACTGAAGGCCCCAGTTCCAAGCATATGGCCCCGTACCCACTGTCTGCCTTCAGCATACTCATTCTGATTTGAGTGTTCAGATGTCTTAGAAAGCTGTAACAAAAAAAAATATTATTGTCCCTGAATAGGAAAAATACACAAATAAATTGTGAAACAGAAAAAAAGAAGTAAATAAACAGAACCATTTGTATAATAGAATAAGTTAAAATATATGTGTCTAATTACTGGTATGTACAGCATCTAATCTATTAAATGCCCATATTCTAATTGTCACATTTACCAGCAGCATGCAGTGCAAAAACTGCTCATTTTGTTCAATAGCAATGGTCTAGCTATCTGGCACGGTTTTCCAGTTATTACGCATATTAAAGTCAAAAGTGGCCGTAGGTCGGCCATTTTAAATTTGATCAAGTTGCATTTTTTCATGGTATATCCCTACCTGAAACTGCACATTTTGTTCGATAGTAATGAGTTAAGATTTGAGGCCTCGGATGACCTGAAAAACACCTGCCCCTCTGTATAATACGACCTCTAATTTTGGATGTCGGCAGCGTCTCGGGACATCTAAATGTGAGGCATGGATATTATCTTATTCTAGTAATCTGCTAATAACGCCGTGACAGATACCTGCGTGTACACAATGCTCAATGAAGTGAACAGTGGCAACAGTACAGCTCTGTAAAACGAAAGGGCAGTATCTTGTGTATTTTCATTTTCCACGGCAGAGTGGACGTCATCGCGACTGTCTCGTTTTGGGGCCAATGGGCAGACATTCCGAGGCCTACACAGGCTACATATACACACAGATTTATATTATTTTAATTTATCTATTACAAAGACCTTATTTTAATATCGTCGTGCTCAAATAAGAACATTCCAAGATGAAATGTGATTTTAAAACATTTGCAGACTAGCCGCATTGTCTAGACATAAGAGTGTTGGCTGTATAAGGTGTCAGGGTGTAATAACACAGCCGCACTTCGTGAACTAAGCAAACAGATACCATCATTTGCTCAATACCGTATCAATCAGCAGCGGCAACATGTTATCCCAGCAGTATGGACATTCCGAGGCCTACACGTGTATAATTTGCCATAGGAAATATAATCAGTGATATCTTGTTATATTTCGTCATCGCATTCTCTCATTCCAATACATCTTAATACAAGAGGCCCAGGGGCTTTGACGTTTGTCAACACTGTTGACAAGCTGATTTTTTGCAATGCTGTTGACTCAACAGCATTGCAAAAAATCAGCTATAAATGTGTCAGGGAATGTATATCTATACTCTAAGATGCAATATCATGAAAAGATGTATATCCTTTATATCGATCATTGGCATTTATATTATTATGTTCGGTTCCCATAATACATTTTGCTGATTTTTTCTGAAGCACTGCACCTAATGAAATATGCTTGACAAAGAATCATTTCACAGGACTACAATGTTAATATTACAAAAGTGCAATTATTACTTCTTCTGGGACTTTTATAATGCCCCAGTTAGCCAGGAATTTTCACAAAATCTTTAATTTTCAATTTTAATTCTTCTGTCTAAAATAGGCCTAACAAAGTTGTATATTATCAGCTTTTGGCACAAAGCATGTAAGTTGGTACCACCCATGATTTCAACGTATCCCCATATTCTCCTTCATCATACATCAATTTTAATGGTCTAAGATAATTTTAAATGATACTAAGTTATAGAGAAAGCCTTGCAGAAGCTTAAAATGTGCACTTTTAGTGCATTTTGTTCAATATTTTCGGTCCTATAGCCCGCCAAACATTTGAAAAGGTAAAAATAGACCATTTTTCCTGTTTCACTGGTATTTTGAGCAAAGAAAGACATAATAACATAGTAAAAAAATATGTTGTTTTTTAGGATTTTAAAGTTTGCAGACATATTTTTAAATGACAAGTTGGTATGAATAACAAAAAATACATTTCCAAGATCATACCCTGGTGTCAGTTAACATATGGTACATTGTCTGGGTAAATCAAATGGTTTTTGGATGCATGGCAAATAATGGATGATTTTCAGATTTTTTGTCTAACTGTACGTCACGCTTTTATTTTCGATGATTTCATAAAGTTATGATGAAACAAGTGCCTCAGATATTTCACATATTTAAAAACATGTCAAAAGGTGTGTCATTTAGAAAAATTGTGAATTTTATTTGAATTATTTACAAATTATAGCTATTTATATTTTGTCCGACTGTACGTCACGTTTTTGAAAAGGTTGAAAATCTGAGAAAATGTCGAGCGTAGATTTAATTTACCTACCACATGTCTTCCAAACAATAATAAGAATGCTTTTAAATAGCTCAGGAATATTAGAGAGGGATAAAAACAAATTGACAAGAATTCATAATATTTTGCAGATATTTTTTTGCTCAGGCTATAGAATTGTGGGCTACAGATGAAAAAGTCTGCCCGAAATCACAACAGACTTATGTTGAAATGGTCCTATGAAGTTATTAGATCAATATAAATTCACATAAATTTTGTCGTAACACAGTAACAGTTCCATTATTTGTAGGCATACTACATTAGTATGATTGGCCCACAGTAACAGTAACAACCTTATATTGATGGGCATTCGTGAAAAGTTCGCATACCGGTCATAAAATCCCCAAAATTGACAAAAAGGATTTTCTATGTTTCAGATAATGTTGAGCTCAACATTTTTTATATTCTTTGATAGGTAGCAAGATCATAATTTGTCAAATACCTTGCAGTAGGCTTACTAATAAATATAGTCACCAGTAACATGATAAATTTCATGATAGTTTATATATGAATTTATCTGGTCTGTAGTCAGAGAAAATGAGTTACTGTACACTTGACCCAAATATATCAGATAACAAACTGAATCTGGGTGCAGACCTAGAAATTTCTGTTTTTGCTAAATTTATTCAATTCTAACAATTTTCTAACGTTTCTTTTAAATATTTGCATTATTAAAAAAATCCTTGACACTGCCACAGCACTAGAAGCCAAGCTTGAAGCCCCTAAATTAGGGTACTCTTCATGCACAATTGTTGTTATCCTTTTCATAAAATTTCTCAATAATTTAATCATTGGGCATTCGATTTTCTCCCACCTCGCATATTTTCACTCCTTACACTTACCACTTGCATATTACAAACTAAAAATGATTTTTTTCTAATTACTTTAATAGTGTTAATTATATAATATATTGTTTGAAACAGTGTTTTGTACTTTATATCATGTTTGTATAGGAAAATACACCATAAAGCCACTCATTTACACCCTTTACATGCTAAGTTCAGTCTTTCATTGGAAAAAAACTATAAATGTTTAAGCCTTGCGGTTTTTTGCGTCATTTTTTAGAAATGATACAGTATACAGTATAACTTGTCTTGACCGGTCACCAGTTTGAACGGCCACCTCCACTCAACGGTCACCATTTGGAGTTAAAAATGCATTTTCTGTATAAATGACCTCCAATGACCGGCCACCTCCATAACGCGGCCACGGCCAGTGATTTTTTAGCAATTAAATCATTTTTTGACCTCCAATTACCGGCCACTATATATCGGCGGCCACTTTATGTCAGCCAATATAATAAAATCGTCAGCGTGAATGACAGACATTGCGGCGAAAATATTATAAGTGCAACGTAATTTTTGCATAGAATTTTGTAACATAGGACACGGCCAGTGATTTTCCAGGACCAAATCAACATTTGACCTCCAATTACCGTTCAATATGCTTATACATATATGCTTATTATATCTTCAGCGGCAGCCTGAATCTATTTTACCTGGCGTTAATTTTGTACAGGTTGTTAAACAGCCACGGCAAAAATAATAAACTTCTGAACATCATATTTCTGAACATCATATTACCGGCCACTATATCGGTCAACAAGTCAATTTTTGACTGTTAATCACCGGCCACTAATATATCGGAGGCCACTATAATAATAATAATATACAGTAGGCCTACTTATAGGCCTAGTACATGTCAGTCAAAACGCTTAAACTATATCTCGGTCAATATAATAAAATCCTCAGCGCGAACGCCAAACATCACGGAAAAACAGTGCTGGCGTAATTAATTAATTTTTTTAATTTCTGAACGAAATAATACAGATCAGCGGCCACTCTATGCCGACAAATATAATACAATGTTCAGCGTGAATCGCGACATTGTTGTCAACGACGATTACAACAGGTCTGGACTGACCCTATGAACGCTGCGGTATCTTCACTGTTGCACATACACGTATATATGTGTATCAATCTTTACCTTATTAGTAAAGATGCATTGATCAAATAGCAAATCCACTGTTGTGTTCCCTGTAGAAAAATCACATATTTTATTTTGACTATATTTATGCCTTACGTCAGAGCGCTGATAGTGTGAGTAAGGTGATTATTAAAATATTATTATTAAATTATAGTTAAATATTACGTCACCACACCTTAGATGGGATGTATATGGGTAGGCCTACGTTGCAATTCCATCATATGATTAATATCACTATTTTTCTTCATTTGTTAATGAAGAATTGATACTTGTTTACATCCAATCAGTGGTTTTTCGTGGTGAAAGGGTTTAGAATTCTTGTAAAGATTTAAAGAATTAAATTTTACATTAACTCATGAATGCATGCACCAACAAGCACGTGCTAATATCCCAATGATGAATTAATGCCGTTTTAGCGTTGTAGACAGCGGGCCAACATTAATACAACAATGCGGCGATGTCACGTGATTGATGGGAACGGGAACGCCACACGTAAAATCTCGCAACATATCGTTACATGCGCGATGAACGACGAGACGTGACGATGATCTGTGGGCGGGTGTTGTCGACCAATCACAGTGAGATTATGCCGGCCTTCAAATGATTCTCAGCTCGACCAGCAGTGACAGCAGGCCTAGAATCAGACGTTCAACCAAGACAGCGGAATTGTGTTTTATTATATTTTCTCGCTTCTTGGCGCTAAACAGTCAAGTAGAGTGTGGCACCAACAAACACCCTTTACCAGCATCAAAGTACCGTAAAAGGTGGAAAATAACGCGCACCTTTTTTCCTGCAGATCGGCGCCCGCGCGTTATAGTCCAGTGCGCGTTATATTATGCATATGCGTGATAAAACTGGCCTCGATGACCAAATTGGCTTGTGTGCACTCGCCCTATAACGAGTCACCCCTATTGTCAAATGGGCGATGCCATAATAATAGAAGCAATTAATTAATTTTGATCCGTCACTCGGCCACGTGGAAATAGCAGCTACTGGCGGTGGATGGCCACTACACACAACATACCCCACTCTCAAAGTCAGCCGCCACTCGGTAATCAGAGCATTGCATTATTGAAGGTGTGACATTTTACTGCCACGGGCCGCGGTTAACCGGCCACTACACACAGTCATACCCCACTCTCACAGTTAGCCGCCACTCGGTAATCCGAGCATTGAATTAATGAAGGTGTGACATTTTACTGCCACGGGCCGCGGTTAACCGGCCACTACACACAGTCATGCCCCTGCACTCTCAGTTATAGCCGCCACTCGGTAATCAGAGCATTGCATTAATGGAGGTGTGACATTTTACTACCAAGGGCCGTGGTTAACCGGCCACTACACACAGTCATACACCACTCTCAAAGTTGGCCGCCACTCGGTAATCAGAGCATTGCATCAATGAAGGTGTGACATTTTCACTGCCAACGGCCGCGGTTAACCTGCAAATAATTTATGCAAGTAATCATGATAATGTTCATACATTTTCATGCTAGAAAATTGGAGCGGCGACTTCTTTCTCTGTCAAATACGTCAATAATTGTTCGATACATTTTCATGCTAAAAGTTAGAGCGGGCGATTTTTTTCTTAAATAGACGTCAATATTGCTCTATACATATTCATGCTATTTAAACAAATGGTGCTGTGCATTTTTCTTTTATAATATTATTGACTTTAACAAATTACGTGCGTTATATCCAAGGAACAACTAATTAATTTGGCATGGCCTAACAGTCGATGATTATTATTTTAGTTTATTTTTCAAATCGATTAAATAAAAGTGCATGCACGTTAATACGCAGGCATACGGTACTTAATAGGTGTATTTAAATCGTTTTTTTTTAATCTCACACTTATACTTCTCGTTTCCAGAAATAAATCTGAGTGTGAATAGGCCTATATACTATAGCAATACATGCTGTTGATAAACTATACATAAATTGTTAATTTAAATCGTTTCTGTCGATAAATTCGTTAACTTTGTATTTAATTAAGTTGCACAATATATTGTCTGAGTTGACCTCAGGTTTGCAAGTCAATCAATGTAAGTGTCAGCCAATAGAGGTGAAGGGGTGTGGCTAAAGAGGAGGGGTAACCTGTGACCTGAGCTAATAATTGATTGGACCGTCCCCTCCTGACGTAAATGGTGATTGACAGCTAGGCCATAACTCCTCCCCCTCCTCCCCAGGAAATATATTGACAATAAATTGTCTTTATTTATTTATCTCCCAACAAAAACTAATTCTGACATCTCTCACTTGTTGTTCAATCACATCATTAAAATACCATCGACTAAACGTTTTCAGTGATAGGATATATTCTGTAAGATTATTATTGACATTGGCAGAAAAGCAGCCGCAAATCGTAATGACTTAATAATAATAATAATAATAATAATAAGCCAATAATTGATTTTATCTTACAGTCACAAATTACATATCATCATCATCATAAAGTACAGACGAGCATTGTGAGCTGTAAGCGCCAACAGATTTGTGACTGTAGTTGTATTTGTGTACATATAGGCCTATTTATGCCTATTACTAAACATGCAGCAATAGACCGCCATTAAGCATAGCGTCCCATGTCTGCGATATGAATCAACCCTTGTTGTCCCGTAAAGGCAATAGTATACTAGCGGACATTCCTGATGCAGTACTGTATGTTTCCAGATTAATAACAACGGGTTAAAAAGACTGATATATACAATCCCAGAAAACACGATACGTAATTTAAACCAATGCCGATTTAATGTTGGGCCGGCGTCGGGTACCGCGGGCCAACAATAAATCGGCATTGATTTAACGTATCGTGTTTGCTGGGATATATTATGACGCATTCGCTGAATAGCGGCCTATTACTGCCCGCTAGCGGCCACGGGGTCACAGTGACAGTTACTGTTGAAACAACACCTGCCAGTCGTCGCCGGCAGCTCATAATACCTGACTTTTATTAACACCATTCACATGACACAGCTAATCCTGCCCACGCGGCTCCAGAGTCGCCACTTCCTAAATACTTTATCAAATTAAAATGCCTTTACTCTATCAAATTAAAATGCCTAAATAGTCTTATCAAATTAGCACAATTAAACAGTGCTAAAATGAACTTATGAACTGCTGAAAATAGAGACTGTAGACGGCTGCCGGGTTTCCCAGACAATAGCTAATCTTTGCTGACGTGCGCCACGCATCCTGTAATGTTTGGCGATTGACGGAGAGTTAGCGCGGTATATAACGGAGCGCGTTATGTAAGGATTTTACAAGGCCCATGTCTTATTGATGAAGAACCATTAATACGGGTGGTGATTAGCAACGCGCATGAACAGATGAAGTGATCAAAGTACCAAATCCATATACATATCATTAAAAATATATAATATAACATTAATATAATTGTACATACTTTTATAAACGCATTAATATTATTTTTATGATGTTTGCAAAATTTTGAGGAATGAGTCCTTTGATTTTGTGACATGAAAAAAATGCATAGAAAACGAAAAAATCTGTGGAATGTATAAATATGAAATATTATTGTTTTAGCGCACAGGTTTGAAATCCTGATGTACAATGTCATTATCTGTAAGATCATAACAAAGAGGAAAATAACAATTTGTTGCAAGCATGTGTTTTTACACGTTTCATAATTAAATTTCTTACTCAATTAATCTCCGTTGAGACTTAAAATATAGTAGGGTTCAAAGTGTTAATTAGTCCAGACTGACGGGAAGTTAGGCACGGTGCAAAACCCACCCTATCACTGCAGTAAACAGGAGACGCCAACCCAATGCTGAATCAATGGTGGCCCGCCATCTGCGACGTCGAGCCAGCAACAAACCAACGGTGGTTCCCCGTGCCGGGCTCAATGAAGAGGCAGTTGATCATTGCTGTGCCAATGCCGGGTGAACTGCTCATGATGCTGGCCCAGCTTTGACACAGCGTTGTTCTTCTCTCCTGTGTTGTCTTGGAACGGCGAGCTCACCTTTTACTGCTTGGCCAGAGTAGGCTATAGTCTAATTTATTTTTTGCTTGAAACTTTTATTTTTTACTCTAGAAATAACGACACTTATTTTTTGGAAGGCAATATATTAATATATTACAATAATTTTTTGGCATATTAATTCGCATATCGACTCGTAACGTACCATTAGATTTAAAAAGATTAAATATATTTTTATATACAACTAATATTTAAAGGGTGCCGATTACGGTCACTAGGACACACTCATACTGACATGTAGAGCCAAAAGGCAGTATCTGCTTACCGGAAAAGTAAGCAGATGCTCTGCTTTGCAGACAGAGCAGCAGACAGATCTCCACGTGTCGTGCCCAGCAAACACAACACTTTGAAACACAGATGGTTTAATGTTAGACCAACGTCTGCGACGCTGGCTTATCATGAAAACATCATTGTTCCAACATGTGGTGTTTGCTGGGTGTTTACTATGTATCAGTATGTATGTTTCTTAGTTTCTTAGTTTCCGCATACTATTATACTTTATGGCGGGCGGCGGCAAACGGACGCGTTTGTTTCAAGACACTTTTGATGCCTTATCTGGCCACCTATGTCAAATCTCTAAAACTTAAAAAAAACACGAGGCCTCCTATGAGCGGCCACCTGTCTTGAACGGCCACTTTGGGCTTGCATTAGTGGTGGCCGCTCAAAAGAGGTTCCACTGTATGATACAAACATTTTTAATTTTCTAAGATAAAGTTGATTTTGGGCCGTTTTGTCAATGTTGGTGAAACAAAGTGGTACCAACTTACATGCTTTATGCCTTTTAATGTTTCTTACTCAGCCATAAAATATACAGTAGCCCTAATCCATCATTATCATATGTGGACGTGATGCACTTTCACTGCACCCTCCTACGTAATGCTAATTATGGAAATCACAATACACACAGTAGACCTAAGGATAAAGACCCATGAAGGCTTTCTCAACTCACACGAATGTTGCTGTAATGTTGTCAGGCCAACGTTGAGTCACGTGTTTTAGTTGGCTGTATCAAATGAAATGAATCGGGCTTTAGGCCACCTTTGTGCACATATAGGCTAAACTGGGCCAGGAGAACCTCCTGAGGATGGTGAGATGATTGAGATGACACTGTCCTCCATACACAGGATTCGAAATTCGAGCCCTGGCGGTCTGAGGCCGAACACGCTACTTCTCGGTCACGGAGGCTCCCCACAATACTAACTTTCACACGTGGATGGGTAAGGCAAAATCTTTCAGTCGGATTTACCGATGTTATAAATTAAGTCAAAGTGCTGGGTCAACTTCAAAGTCAAGGTCCAAAAACCTGAAAAGGCACAACTAGGGACCTTAGAGAAAATGTATGTGCAATATGACTGTCATCGGCGCAGTACTTTTCGAGATCTGCTCCGGAAACGAAGTGCGCGTCGAAACGTCTAAATAGGTCATACTGTTGAACCAGAAAAGTTCAAATACCCTAAAAAGGCACAACTAGACCCCCTAGGGGTGTTGTGTGTAAAATTTGAAGACAATAGGACAAGTACTTTCAGAGATATGCTCCGGAAACGAATTGTAACGCCGTAACATCATCATTTTCTTCTCTGCGACCTTGCGTATTGAATTCAGATTAAAAATATTTTAACCTGTCCATTATCCACCTGGAAGTGACCCACATACCAAAAATTGTTATCCTAGCTTATTTTCTTACAAAGTTATAGGCAAAAGAAGAGGCAAAAAAAAACGGAGGCGGAATCCATAGCTCCCTCTGTCTCACCGACGGTGACGGCGGGAGCTAAAAATGCATAGTTTACCATACTTTGTCCCCTTTTCATGTCAGATGGTCGTAATGAAAGGGTTAACTTACCACATGATCGGACATTGCAATAAATTACATTATTCGGTCATTTTTCACACCAGACGTGTATAAATTATATCAATGTGCAATGCCTTTTACTGCCGAGTCCAAAAATCTAGTTTTAATAATACAAAATTTGCAATTTTTGGAGATAAATACCTTAGCCAAGACCTAATTGTTATATTGCGTAACATAACACAGTTGTGTCAAGTGAGGCAGAGAGGGGTGGGAGAATGCGGCTAGCCCTCCCGCGACAGACTGCTGGCATTCATGTACACCCACCCAGCTATTACGAGGCATTGACCCAATGTTGTTTTAATGTTGTGCCGATGTCGAAGACGGCGGGCCAGCGATAGAACAACATTGGGTCAATGCCTCGTGTCTGCTGGGTTGCGGTCACAGCTGATCAGCAAACTCGAGTCATTGACACAATGTTAGCCTGATAGTGGCCCACCGCTTACAACACTGGGCCGGCATTAGCCCAGCATTGGCATACCAGTATATAGGCCTTAAGAAGACAAATGTTCACCCAATGCTAGCTTACTGCTGGCCCATCGTCTACGACCATGGCTCAGCTGTAAAACAGCATTGGCTGAAGGTCTCATTTTTGCAGGGAACACTGGCAATTCAATACCCTGACACAATGTTGGTTCAATGTTGGAAGAGTGACATAGATGATGGCACAACATTTAATCCACATTGGGTCAGTGCAAGCCAAAAGGAGGCAGTGACATCAGCGGAAAGGAAGTATATACTTGATTTACAAGTGAACAAATACAACCTTTTGGCAGCGCTATGGCAGGAAGAGACGGGACACCAGTTAAAAAGCAGTAAATGCCTAGTATACCAGGGCGCAGATATTGCCTTCTGACATTGCACAGACAGAACAGATAGTAACGGAAGTTAACGACAGACGTTTGTGTGGAAAACCAGCTTAAAAGTTTGCAGAGTCGACAAACTAAAAATATCATGTTCAGATAGGCCTACCGTCGTACACAATAGAACACTCCCATATATGAAAGGCGATCTTAGATTAAATCATTATTAATATAAATTCAGGAGTGTGAATTGGTTGCAGTCTAACAGCGTCATTTATCTGACCGTGGTTGTCAAAGGTGCCGCGGGCGTATTTGCCTATAACAATGTTGTGTTAGCGTCGCATACGGTAGCCCAACAATGTATCAGCATTGGGAAACACTTTTGTTTGTTGGGAGCTTGCACTCACAGCAAACACACTCAATGTCCAATCCTGCTTTATAATTGTTGGGCCAACATCGACGACAGTGTCCTAACTTTGACCCAGCATTGTTTTAGTGTATCATGCTCACTGGGTGCATTATCAAAAACTGCAACTTGAATTTTTTATTTCTCTTTTAATCAAATTTCACACCACGCGTATCAGAGAAATTACAACATTGTAGAAAATATGAAATGTAGGCCTACATTGTTTATCGATACGTGTCTTTTGACTTTATAGACACACTACATTCCCAGACTAAATAGTTATTTAAGTGTAGCTTTTTCTTTCATCTAATCACTAGCCGTTGCCGCTGCGCAACGTTTTTCAATATCAACAGCAAAACATCACAGGCAAAACATCTTGCCCAATTTCAAACTTATCCGAGCTATTAGTGAAATGAAAATGTGGTAAAAATTTTGGAGCGATACATAAAAAAATGAGTAAATCGTGTTACCTAGAAAATTTGTCGATCGAAAAAAAATCAAAGTCATAGGGGTCACAGAAAGGTCAAATGTGAAATTAGTCAAGCTTCAGTCATGATTAACCTGTATGTGAAGTTTAATGTGCTTTCCACTTACGCGAAACAAGTTATAGTGCTAAAAGTGGCGGACAGACAGACAGACGGATGGACGGACGCGCCTGATGACGTTAATAGGCATCCGCCAAAATTTTGGCTGAGACCTAAAAACTTTGCAAGTTATCATGCCCATAAGGAAATGTTAATGCCAATTCCGATACTGACGCCGCCAAACTTCAATTGCAATAGCCCATCTTTTTAACAAGAGGTCAGATGGCCACCATATCCTCCCATTCCGCCCTCATGATAGAATTTTTTCAGGTTGCATCCCTTTGTTTTACACTAATGGTCACAGTTTGTCATGTATATTACAGATATTCAACAGTGTTTAAAGATACATACTTCGAAGTCACAATAACATGCACGTTTTCAAAACATGCCTTAGATTTTAATTATGACACAAAATGCAGCGTATTTATGGCCTGCATGCATCGCAGTGAGGGCTCTCATAACATATTTTAATGAATTTATGCTGGGTGATTTTTGAAAGGTCGCCATTTGTATTCAATGATAAACAACCCTTATGCGAATTGGATAGTCACGTGAATATGGAATACACAAGTCCAGGCGAGGCTGTCACAAACAGAAATTTGACAGACACAATCGCGAGTGTCAGGTGAAATCTCTTCATAAGTCAACATGCTGTTGCCGGCATACAGCAGGTATATGGCAAGTGCTGAGATCAGCCCATCGGCATCTAAACCTAGCCATATATATATGATTTTTTCTCGCTAGATCTAGGCCTACTACTTTTTTGAGCTATTGTAAAACCTCGCGCGGGAGATAGGCTTAACCATCATCAGATCATGACATTCAGACGACACAATACATAAACCACGCATCACTGGCAGTTCAAAAGATGGGAGTATGATATGCCAACAAGAACAAGGTGTTTTCTGTTAGATTTGTTGGGCACATGGGATCAAAGAATGTATATTTGGTACAAATAAAGTATTTAGAACATAATGTGGTGAAAAGTGAATTATGATAAAACGATAGTGATATAAAAATGATATGAAAATCGGGTACTATTTTCAATTGCGGACTAGTCCACAGCGGTCATTTCGTGAGCAGACCAGTCTTGCCGCTCATTTACATGTCTGGGTGAGTTTACGCACGTGGTTATGTCAAAAGCAGTGTCTTTGAGCCTACTGAATCAGTGTTTCATTTAGGATTCAGAAGGGGCATGGCGCCACCGATCATTATCATGCCCGCCGGGCACCCAGTTGACTCGCTTGGGCAATTAAGGGTACAAACAAAATCAGTCAAGTACGTAGACATCGCCAGTTATTACCACTATGTACACAGGCCGTTATCAGGTATTGCGTCATAGGTGTGAACACGAGACATCAGTGATCGGGGTGTTTTCCACTGTGACAATGGCCTGGGTGGATTAAATATGACGTAACAATAGTTCAATGAGGCACTTCACTGTCTGAATATTAGAAGGGCAACATGGCGCACCTGAAGGGCAACATTGCGCACCTGAAGGGCAACATGGCGCTCACAAAAGGCAACATGGCGCTGCGCCATGTTAGAAATGGCTAGATGCAACACTGTGAATATCTTCTTGATTAGGTATAATATGCACCTCATAAAGTTTTGCCCTAGAGTGCATAATTGACGATATATTGACCTGTTGACAACTACACAATATTCATAGTCATAATATTTGTGACTGGAAACAGTATGCGTGTCCAGTGGACAGATAGACGGCACACCGCCACAGGCTTGTGGTGTGTGTACATAACACGCGTGTGTGCTGGTCAGGTAATGTTTTCTATCTAATCAGCATACATGTGCGGCAGACGGCTGAGCGCACTTTCTGATTCATAGTCAGAAACTATCACTACTCATTACTCTCAGACCAAGTTAGACATTATACGCTAGGCCTAATCGGCTGGAAAAATTACGTCATGCCTGAGCCCTCAGTTTGTTGATAATTTGGAACTGTCAAAAAGCCACGCCTACTGAGATCACATGATATATTGCTAATGACGTCACTCATTGCTGTGTTGTCTTTGACCAAACGCGGTTAACCACAGATAGTGTTGGCATTGTAATTGTTGAATGACAATACTGTTTTTCAAAGTCGCTTTGGTGGTGATATTTGTCAAAATAAATATCGATAATATAAAAATCAGGCCTTATAACCAATTTCATAGTCTGGTTACTTCGAAGTATGTACCTTTAATATGAGATTCTGAAGGGGCATGGAACCACCTGTCATTGGGGGCACCTAATCATCCACGATGGGCACCCAGTCTATGAATTTTCAGATTAGATTATAAAGAGAGCCTGTAGCCCAGGACTAAGTACCAATTACGAATGTAAACATGATAACTATGTACACGCCTCTATCAGGCATTACATCATAGGTGTGAATGCATGACACCAGGTATTTTACTGAGGTGTTATTAGTCACAATGGCCTGTGTGGGGTTAAATATGATGTGACAATAGTTAATTTTGTAAAAGAAGCACGACACCCTCTAAATATTTTGAAGGGCAAAATGGTGCTAGGAGGGGCAGCATGGCACTGCAGCAGTGCCCCATATTCGAAATGGCTGGTTGAAACATTGATTCATGTCAATGATGTCCGCAAGTTGGCCATTTTGAATTTGATCAAGTTGAAATTTTTCAGGGTGCATCTTTCCATAAAATTGTACATTTTGTTGTACAGTATAACTTGTCTTGACCAGTCACCAGTTTGAACGGCCACCTCCACTCAACGGTCACCATTTGGAGTTCCAAATGCATTTTCTGTATAAATGACCTCCAATGACCAGCCACCTCCATAACGCGGCCACGGCCAGTGATTTTTTAGCAACAAGTCATTTTTTGACCTCCAATTACTGGCCACTATATATCGGCGGCCACTTTATGTCAGCCAATATATTAAAATCGGCGGCATGAATGACAGACATTGCGGTAAAAAATGTATAAGTGCTGCGTAATTTTTGCATAGATTTTTGTAATATAGGACACTGCCAGTGATTTTCCAGGACCAAATCAACATTTGACCTATAATTACCGGTCAATAGGCATATATATATGTTTATTATATCATCAGCGGCAGCGTGAATCAATTCTAAAGATCCAACTGGCGTTAATTTTGTAATACAGGTTGTTAAACGGCCACGGCAAATAATAATAAACTTTATATTACCGGCCACTATATCGGTCAACAAGTCAACTTTTGACTTTAATTACTGGCCACTAATATATCTGCCACTAATATAATATATAGTAGGCCTACTTATAGTACATGTCAGTCAAAACGCTTAAACTATATCTCGGTCAATATAATAAAATCGTCAGCGTGATTGCCAAACATCACGGCAAAACAGTTTAAGTTCTGGCGTAATTAATTAATTTTTTCAAATTTCTGAATGAAATAATACCGATCAGCGGCCAATCTATGCCGAAATTTATAATACAATATTTAGCGTGAATCGCGACATAGATGTCAACGAAGATTACAACAGGTCTGGACTGACCCTATGAACGCTGCGGTATCTTTACTGTTGCACATACACGTATATGTATCAAGATTTTAAATATAACGTCACCACGCCTCATATTTGATGTATATGGGTAGGCCTACGTTGCAATTTCATCATTAATATCACTTTTTTTCTTCATTTGTGAATGAAAAATTGATACTTGTTTACATCCAATCAGTGGTTTTTGTGGTGAAAGGGTGTAGAATTCTTTTAAGATTTCTTGTTGGATTAAATTTCACATTAACTCATAAATGCATGCAACAACAAACACGTGATAATATCCCAATGATGAATTATTGGCGGCTCAGCGTTGTAGACAGCGGACCAACATTAATACAACAATGCGGCGATGTCACGTGATTGATGGGAACATCACACGTAAAATCTCGTTACATGCGCGATGAACGACGAGACTTGACGATGACCTGTGGGCGGGTGTTGTCGACCAATCACAGTGAGATTATGCCGGCCTTCAAATGATTGACAGCTCGACAAGCAGTGACAGCAGGCCTAGAATCAAACGTTCAACCAAGACAGCTATTGTGTTTTATTATATTTTCTCGCTTCTTGGCGCTAAACAGTCAATTAGCGTGTGTCACCAACAAACACCCTTTACCGGCGTCGAGCTACAAGGCCCATGTATTTTTTGATAAAGAACCATTATTACGGGTGGTGATTAGAAACTTGCATGAACTGGTCAAAGTACCAAATCCAAATACATATTATTCGAAATATATTTAATTAATATAATTGAACATAATTTTATAAACGCATCAATATTTAATATTATTTTTATGATGTTTGAAAAATTGGTAATGAGTCCTTTGATTTTATAACATGAAAAAACGAGTAGAAAACGGAGAAATCTGTGGAATGTATAAATATGAAATGTAAATATTATTATTGTTTTAGCGCACAGATTTGAAATCGTGGTGTGCAATGTCATTATCTGTAAGATCATAGCAAAGAGGAAAATAACAATTTGTTGCAAGCATGTGTTTTAACACGTTTCATAATTAAATTTCTTACTCAATTAATCTCCGTTGAAACTTAAAATCTAGTAGGGTTCAAAGTGTTAATTAGCCCAGTGTGATGGGAAGTCAGGTACAGTGCAAAACCCCACTCTACTGCAGGAAACAGGAGATGCCAACTCTATGCTGAATCAATGGTGGCCCGCCAGCTGCAACGTCGAGCCAGCAACAAACCAACAGTGGGTCGCCGTGCCGGGCTCATTGAAGAGGCATTTGACCATCCCTGTGCCAATGCCGGGTGAACAGCTCACGATGCTGGCCCAGCTTTTACACAGTGTTGTTCTTCTCTCCTGTGTTATCTTGGAACGGCGAGCACACCTTTTACTGCCTGGCCAGAGAATAGTCAAAGTTATTTTTTGCTTGAAACATACATTTTTTACTCTGGAAATAATTACACATTTTTTTCGGAAGGCAATATATCAATATATATCACAATAATTTGTTGGCAATTTAATTCGCATACCGCCTCGTGATGTACCATTAGATTTAAAAAGAGTAAAGAAATATTTTATATACAGGGGTCGAAACTAACTTCTCAGGGGACTGGTCCACAGGACCACCACTTCACAGATTTTGGTGGTCCTGCCAGACTATTGGTGGTCCTGATTGACCATAACAAAATAAATGTCAAACAATGTAAATTGTGTAAACATTTTTTATCGTGGGTGTTACTGTATTTTGTTCCAAAAATAACAATAAATTATATCCATAACTTTACACAACAATCTTTAATTTTAACAATTTGAAAAAATTATTATCTGTTCAGTTGACTATGGTAGAGTAGTATAATTGAAACTACCTTGAGTGTTTTGTTGCGAAAATTAAACTCTGCTTTCAACCATAAAAAGATCAAATATCCAAACTTTTGATAACATGGTAGTTTTTAACATGAGGTATTAAATTGTGTACCATGTTGACTAGAATGTAGATTACACCAGGCTAGTCTATAAAATAATGCCTTGGGTGTAGTCTATTTTGCTGTGAAAATACAACAAATGAATAAGTAGTATGGGTATCAGTACCGGATAGTAGGCCTAACCAACAAATTAAATCGAACCATCAACACATTATAAAACAGAATTTTAATGCAATAACAGAGTCACAATTCCAGCTCCCCATCTGAGCAGGTGAGAGAGTTTGTCATCACTCTCCTTGGCCACTTTATCATGTTCATCCTGGTCAAAATAATACAAATGTATGTCTAACGGCGGGTGCCCTTCAACATCCTCAATCTCGACCTCAGATAACTGACAGGCTGGTACAGTGTCACTCGTATTGCTGTGGGGAGAGATCGACAAGTTGTGAATGGAATAGCCTAAGTATTATTTAGTTTTATTAGGGCGAGATTGACATTGTATGCTACAGTAAGCTAGCTGGGTAGATGTAAGCAACATTTTTTGTAAGGCCCGTGCAACCCAATTAGGCCTACAGGACTAGCTAACCAAACAAACAAACACACCTGAGCATTCAATTCTGCTGGCGATCGAAAAAGTTTAAAGGCCCGGGCAGCCTTATTCAGGGCTAGCTACCTCAAACAAACAAACAAACAGGAAGCTTCCAACTGAATATACTGGAGATCCCGCCTCCGATCCGTGGCACCAGTGATGCTAGCCTTAGGACTGGGTCTCACTCTGGGCCTATGCTAAGCGTGAAAATACCACTTAATTACTTGTGCTTTAATATCAGTGTTAGTTTCGAACGCTGATATACACCTAATATTTAAAGGGTGCCGATTACAGGTCACTAGGACACACTCATAATGACATGTGGAGCCAAAAAGCAGTATCTGCTTACCGGAAAAGTAAGCAGATGCTCTGCTTTGTAGACAGAGCAGCAGATAGATCTCCAGTGTCTTGACCAGCAAACACGACACGTCGAAACAATGATGGTTTAATGTTGTACTAACGTCTGCGACGATCGCCCAGCATTAAAACATCATTGTTTGCTGGGTGTTTACTATGTGTGTATGTTTCTTAGTTTCTTAGTTTGCTCATAGTATTATACTTTATGGCGAGCGGCGGCAAACGGCCGCATTTGTTTCACGCCTACCAGTACATATAAACGTAAATACAGCATTGCCAGCTGATCATTTTTTTCACTTCTGATGCCTTATCCGGCCACCTATGTCAAATCTCTTGAAATCTCTTAAAAAACGAGGCCCCCTATGAGCGGCCACCTGTCTTGAACGGCCACTTTCGGCTTGCATTAGTGGTGGCCGCTCAAAAGAGGTTCTACTGTATAGCAAATACATAAGGACGATGAAGTGGCCTCCTATGGCCCAAACATATTTAAAACAAATTGTCACCAACCTCCATCATTAACAAACATCATGTTTTCTAATTTGGTCAAAGCAAAATTACCTCTTTTAAATAAATGTTTCAATCGAAATTACTTCCACTACCACTTTCTCGACCATCTTACTTCTACTGGCAGAGCTTAAATCCGGGTCCCTCTGGCTCAAATGAAAGAATCAAAATTTCAACAATGAATGTTTGATCTATCAAACCTAAAACTGCCTTCTCTCCGAATATTTAACATCTAAAAATCTGGACATTGTGGCAGTGACAGAAACATGATTAAAACACGATGAAACAAAATCAACGATAGCTGATATCTCACCTCCTGGCTATTCGTTTTTTTAAGAACATCGCGCAGATCAGCGGGCAGGAGGAGGTGTAGGCATACTAGTGTCTGACCAATTAAAAACTGACATTCATCCTCTGCCATCATTTAAAACGTTCGAAGCGATCTCTGCACGTATCGGAAACAATTCGTTCAGTGGTTTCGTTGTCTGCCTGTATAGGCTTCAAAACGGTACATGTCAATTTTTTGATAAATTTCAAGATCTACTAGAGAACATAATTTCACTGCACGACAATTTGTATATATTGGGAAATTTCAACTAAAATCTAGATACCTCAAATGTAAACACCAAATAATTCAATGAAATCCTCACATGTTTCGATCTGAAGCAGCATGTTATTTTTCCAATTCATGTTCATGGGCATTGGCTAGATCTGCTAAATACCAAACGCATTTCTAATTGTATCAAATCAGTTTTTTCGGCAGCAGGTATCTCAGACCATCTTGCGGTCATATCAGAAATTGACTGTTTCTAAGACGAAAATGGAACAAAGAAAGAATATTGTATCGAAAAATAAACAAAATTGATTATGAATCATTTCATTCAGATATTCTCAGTTTGGATCTAATAAAGAAACCAGAGAAAGATCTCTCGGCACTATGTCAACAGTATGATTCTGTTCTTAGCTCTATTTTAGACAAACATGCTCCTGTAAGTACAAAGACTCTGCCCAGAAAATCACCAACTCCATGGATGATTCCGGAAATAATGAAGGCTAAAACCTTTCGCCACAATCTCGAACAAACATGGCGCAGATCTCGCACACATCTAGATCGTTCTCGTTACAAACATCAATGCCACCTGTGTAATAGAATGATGACAAAAGCTAAATCAAAATATTGAGCTGATGTTATTGCAGAGAATTCGGACAATCCCCGTCGCCTTTGGAATTCAATAAATAACATTCTGCATAGAATTTCACCTCCTGCTCTGCAAGAATTCACATCAGTAAAATCAATTTGTGATCATTTCTCTAGGTATTTTGTGGATAATTCAAACTATCCATTCCAAATTTCCAGATAAAGTACAGAATATTCCACAGGTGAAAAAAACAGAAATTAGATCCAAAATGAACGTTTTTGAACGTGCGTCAGAAGATGAAATTAAAAAGCTTATTTTGAGCTCATCGTCAAAATCATGTGACCTGCATCCCATTCCTACAAGCGTGTTGAAAAATTTTCTTGACATATTAATAACTCCCATCACTGACATATTTAACATTTCAATAGAAACTAGTACTTTTTCTCAAAATTTCAAAGAAATTCATGTAAGACCACTACTGAAAAAAACATCTCTTCCTAAAAACGAGCTGAAAAATTACAGGTCTGTATCCAGCTTGCGTTTCATTTCCAAAATCTTAGAAAAGATAGTAGCCAATAGGCTGCAAGCTCATATAAAAAATAACCATCTATCTAATCCATTACAATCGGCCTACTGGAAACATCATTCTACAGAGTCGGCTCTACTGAAAGTACATAAAGATATCATTATTAGTATGGACAAGGGTGAAGTTACGGCTCTAACCTTGCTTGACTTGTCAGCCGCTTTCGACACCATTGACCATGCTACATTAACAGATAGACTTTCTGATTGGTATGCAATATCTGGCCAGGCTCAAATTTGGTTTTCTTCTTATTTGCAAAATAGGCACAAGTCCGTAAAAATTAAAGACACTTTTTCAGATAAAGTCAAACTCTCATATGGAGTTCCACAGGGCTCTTGTGCTAGGACCAGTGCTTTTTACTTTATACACTACACCACTCAGCGCTATTATCTCTAGTTTTGACATAAACCACCATCTTTATGCCGATGATACTCAAATTTACATGGTCTCTATCAGTTTCAAACGCTAAGGAATCTCTTGAGAAGTTGCAACATTGTTTAATGGGTGTGTCGGCCTGGATGACAGGATCTAAGCTGAAGCTTAATCCTAGCAAGACAGAATTTCTTCTTATTGGGACAAAACTTCAGCGAGAAAAATTCTTGAATAATTTCCCATGCTTACTTCTAGGTCAAGACACAAATCCATCTACATCAGCTAAAAATCTTGGGTGTACAATTCGACAGTAGCCTGAATTTCCGAAAACACATATCCCAAACATGTAGGGCATGCTTCTATCATATCCGTGACCTGCGTAGAATTCGAAAAAGTCTGTTCTTAGATATTGCCAAGCAAATTGCAGTGGCACTCGTCAGTAAGTAGTAAGTTAGATTATTGTAACTCACTTTTTCACAATATGTCAGAAAAGGATATCGCTAGATTACAACGCGTTCAAAACTGCCTTGCAAGAGTGGTAACCAACGCCCACGATTTAGTCGTTCCGTTCCAATTCTAAAAGGATTACATTGGCTTCCTGTCAAGTTTCGCATCCATTTTAAAATATGCTCGATAACTTTCCGAACCCTAAAAGAAAGCCAACCTGCATATCTGGCTGATTTACTTGTTCGGCCGAAATGCTCAAAATATCTACGCTCCACTAATTCGAATAGATTTGTTGTTCCTCGTATAAAGACTGAGATTGGGTCAAGAGCTTTCTCTATATCTGGTCCAGCCTTATGCCAATACGTAATGTCAAAACAATCTTAACATTTTGGAAATTACTTAAATCTCACCAATTTGACCTGGCTTTTCCACCCTAGTCCATCAGCACCCCGGTTCACTGTTGACGAACATGCTTTGGCCTAGATTATGACACATGATCACGCTAAGGATTTGTGCGCCTCTGAGCTCAGTCCGCAGAGGATATAGGCGCTATAGGAGTTTTATTGATTGATTAATTGAATGGTCTAGCTATCTGGCATGGTTTTCCATGTATTGCGCATATTAAAGTAGGCCTAAATAATAAGGTCAGACCGAAGTTGGGCGAACATTGGCACCAACAGTCTGCATCAAACGTTACCCCCCCCCCCCAGAAACCGCACATTTTGTTCTATAGTAATGGTTTAGGTATCTGGCACGTTTTTTCAGATATTATGCATATTGAAAAAATAATTGCTGATAGTCTGCTATTTTGGCCGTCACGACCCAATTTTTGCCCAATGTGTGCCCGTTTTCAAACTCATCTGAGCTATTGGTGAAATGGATATACACATATAGCAAAAGTGTTGAGAGAATGGAGTAACGAGAAAATTTGCCAATCTGGAAAAAATCAAGGTTACAGAAGTCACGCGAAGTAACACGAAGCAAGTTATAATGCTAAAATTGGCAGACAGACGGATGGATGCGTCGCATGACAACAATAGGCATACGCCAAAACTTGGGTGAGAACTGTAAATGATTGGTAGGTTGCACACATTATAATTTAACAAGAGGGTAAAGTCCGACGTTATCTTTCGCCCGCCCCCGCCATTGTGATTGAAAAGCAAAAAAAAAATTAAATGTGTTAGACACATCTACACCAAATAAGGGATTGTTGTGTGCAGTATGGAAGAAATCACCCAAAGGAGTTTCAGAAATATGCTTTAGAGATGAGATTGTTGGTCTCTCAGAAATGTATGTCAAAATGCTGGTTAAAGGTCATAACCCTCTGACTATGATCCAATTTTAAAATAGCCGTTATTGTTTATTTCAGCCAAAAATGCTTAATACCATTTAAAGTTATATGCATAAATATAATCATACTATACCAGATTAATGCATACATGTACTTGTTTAATACTACTAATAAGAGACTAATTTTAGACAACTATACTATAAATTTAGTGCTGTGACATCAGAAATTACGAATTTGGTAGAAAAGATCCAGGACACATGAAATAGGCTGCTCTAAATAACCTCAGGTCACAGAGGTCAGAAAAAGATCAAATATGAACTCTCCTGAAAAGGTTTTGAAATGGTTAACCTGCATGTAAAGTTAAATGCACATTCCAGTAATGCAAAACAAGCTGCATTGCCACTACTAATAGTGGTGGACAGATATAGAGGCAGCGTGACAACAAAAAGGGTTATTCCAGCCAGAATATGGCTGAGGTATAATAAGTAAATGGTACAATTGAATACAAACCTCTACTTGTACATGAATTGCTAGTGTTTCATTGTTATCCCGGTTAGACAAACCAGGTACATGTGGCAGATTATCTTGCCGGAACTCTGATCTCTGCATAGCATCAACCAAGGCTTCGGCTTCTGCTCGTTCAACTTCTTCTTTGCACGGGCATAAGTCATCTGATCCATTATCTTCAAGGATAAACCATACATTAATTTTATTTTAAATGTGTCTCATTTTTCATAGTCATGTAAATATATTCACAGTAAATTGGATTGTATATATATATATATATTTTCCAGCAGAAAAGGATAAGATTGTTAATGGTGATCAGAATGATGTAAGAAAGGGATTAAAGTCATAAGTCTTCCGTGAAAATCAGAAGGATTAGCACATTATTTCAACAGGGTTCATACTCTCATGAAGAAACAAAATTCCAGGACTTTTCCGAGACTTTTCCAGGACCTAATCAGATTTTTCAAGGACTAAAATGTACACAATAACATTTATTTCCCAAAAACTACTTGAAACTACATTTTCTATACGGTATCTTTCAAAATTGATAATAAAATCGGGCAGGTAGATCTATTTCAACTTGTTCTAAAAAGGGCAACTTATTTATTAAACTCCATTTTTGCAAGCTCCTTAATTTCTCACTATTTAAAATTCCAGGACTTTCAAGCACTTTTTAACAAAATTACAGGACTTTCAAGGCCAGGATATTCATTTTATAAATTCAAGGACTCTCCAGGATTTCCAGGACAAGTGCGAACCCTGTTCAACCAATTTTCTACTAAAAAATGAATAAAATAATTTTACCTTGACTTAAATGTAGACGATGTGATGTAACTTCTGTCTTGAAGGATACCTTTTCATCACCACCAGGTGACACAATGAGATCTGATAAATCATCTGTCAATATTGATGCAGAACTGCTATTGTTGGATTGTACAGGCAGTTGTGAATACTCATCAAAGTCACGATCATTGCTGCAATGAGGTAGAGCTAGTGGTCTCTTCACAGGAGTGCTTGTTGAAGGACATGGATGAGAGTTATGACTTTTTTCAACAAATTCTTGATTTGTTGGGACTACAGGAGAGTTTGTTTGGACCACATCATTTGTTATATCTACTCCTCTGATTAGCAGTGTAGGTGACGTGGCTACACAGGCATCTACAGTTTCAACACACTGACTGTCTGTACAAGCTGCTTCTAAATGCCTAGGCTTTAATTTTTTTTGAGGTCTCTGAGGTGTTGATGGAGGAGGAATTAAACCACTATCCACTATACTTTCAGCAATCGATTCTGTACCACTGTCAGTAGTACCTTGTGTTGCTGTAGTGGAAGCTTCTGAGATAGACTCAACATCGCTGTCTTTCAAATCATTTTTTTTAGATTTTATTAGAGGTGAACTAGGTGGCACCACAAGTTGATGATCATAGTTGTGTGTTGTGACAGGCACTGTGTGATTTGTGGGTGATATACAGCGAACCTTTAAACTAGACAATACAGATATATCACTCTGAGCTTCATTTTCAGCAGCATTGTTTTGGTATCGTTCTTCCACTATACGCAATTTTGTCCTTAGATATGACAAAATATTAACATCAACCTCCTTGAGCAACTCAAATAGTTTTCTGACCAGATCATGGGAATGCATCTGAAGCTTTAATATCATATAGAGGATTCGGCGTGACAGCTTACCAACTTTAATATGTGCATGGCTTAAAACAGGTTTCAAAAAACTTAATATCGATAAGACACGCTCATATTTTGAATAGTCAGTTGGTTGAAATTTGTCTGTCGTAGTATTTGTTTCTACTAATTTAACCACAAAATCATCATGATATTCTTCCAATAATTTGTCTAGCATATACAGTCTGCCAAGTAGCCACTGCCAATTACTGGAGTCTGGGATCTTCTCATGTACAATACAACCTACAATATAACCTACACCTTCCAGACCGACTTCACCTGAAAATGAGATCAAACACATTTAATCAATTAACGTAAAGTAGGCTATGTCACCTTATATGCAGATCTGTGCAGTTTTATTAAACTTCACATAATACTCTGAAATAGCCCACCACCTAAGTGTAAGAATGAGAAAACAATCAGTCAGTAGTAAATTTTTAAAAGAACATATTGAACAGTAGAGTATTTGCCACGGCATTACATGCACACGACTAAAATAATGCGGTAAAATGTGATACATTTGTAATATTTTGTTTACCCTTTTCAAAAAAAAGAAGAGGTTGTCAGGAACACGAATAACAAATAGATACATTTAAATCTATCAAGATGACAAGGTGAATTAAAACTACTCAATATAGGACACTTTAAATCATTGACATAAATTGTCAAAAAATGTTTTTGTCTGGTCTTGAGCACTATGCATAGCAAATCTAAGCAGAATACAAATAACCGCTAATGTGTGCAAACTTAAAGCTATATACAGATGCTGACAAATTTATATTTATAAATACTTGGAAGAGTTGTTTGGAACAAACACAAAAGCAACCCATTGTTACAGCCAATTGGACATTATGGACCTTGCATCTGCTATATAAATACCCCATAGATCATGGAAAAATAATGAGCAAAATTGATAAAAAATGGCACACAATTTTGATTTGCAAAATTTATTATGTTATCCTTGTGCAACAACAGACACTTTTAATTATAATTTTAAAACTTCAATTCTCACCGGGACTGACAATTTCTTTTCCAACAGCAAGCTCACCATCTTGTCCTTTCACAAACTCCTGAAGAGCTGACATTGATAAGAGGCTTGTTCTTCTGAAATCACAAAAAAAGTTTATATTTGTAAGAGAGCAATATTTTTTTGTGGTCTGAGACAACATTGTTTACCTGTTTTTTTATCCATGTGAGATACACAAGATAAGAAACTGGATGTGATTTCATTCAGGGTTCCCACTAAAATCTGACAAGTAAATTCAATTCTCAAACAAGACTACATAAGTCCAGGAGCTCCCGCTTCGAATTAGAATTTGATTTAAGCAATTTTGTGTAGGGTTATTAATGTAGTTCTAAGCTAGATAAAAAATCAAGACGCAAGACAACTAGGTCTAAGAGGTTCCGTCTAAAAGTAAGATAAGAACTAGAAAGTCTGTCAGAGATTGCAAATCTCCATTGAAATTAATGATCCTAATCCGTATCCCAGTAATGGTCCACCTATCTGGCACAGTTTACCAGATATCAGCCCAATCGAGGTAAATAATGGCTGATTGACGGTTATTTTAAATTCGATTTGGTTAAAAAATTTAAGGGTGCATCCTACCCTGAAACCTCACATTTTGTTTTATAGTAATGGTCTAGCCATCTAGCACGGCTTACCAAATATTGGCCATGTGAAAGTGAATAATGGCCGATAGACGGTCATTTTGAATTTGGTTAATTAGAAATTTTTCATAATGCATCCTCTCCTGAAATCTCACATTTTGTTTTATAGCAATGGTCTAGCCATCTAGCACGGTTTACCAAATAACGGCCATGTGAAAGTGAATAATGGCCGAAAGACGGCCATTTTGAATTTGATCAAGTCAAATTTTTTCAAGATGCATCCTCTCCTGAAATCTCACATTTTGTTTTATAGTAATGGTTTAGCTATCTAGCACGGTTTACCCAATATCAGGCCTGTCGAGGTGAATAATGGCCAAAAGGCAGCCATTTTGAATTTTATAGACCTGAAATTTTTCAAGATGCATCCTCTCCTGAAGCCTTACAATTTGTTTTATAGTAATGGTGTAGCTATCTTGAAAGTTTTCATGATATTCCGCAATATCAGGCCTGTCGAGGTGAATAATGGCCGATAAGCGGCCATTTTGAATTTTATCGACGTAAAATTTTTCAAGATGCATCCTCTCCTGAAACTTAACAATTTGTTTTATAGTGATGATGTAGCTATCTTGTGCGGTCTTCATGATATTCCGCAAATTATTTCAGTAGGATTTACCGATGTCATAAATTAGGTCAAAGTGCTGGGTCAACTTCAAGGTCAAGGTCCAAAAACCTAAAAAGGCACAACCAGGGAACATGTATGTGCAATATGACTGTAATCGGTTCCATAGTTTTCGAGATCTGCTCCGGAAACGAAGTGTGCATCAAAACGTCTAAATAGGTCATAGTTCTGAACCAAAAGTAGGTCAAAGTTCATATACCCCAAAAGGCACAACTAGACCTCCTAGAGGTGTTGTGTGTAAAATTTGAAGACAATCGGACAAGTACTTTCTGACATATGCTCCGGAAACGAAATGTTCACGGACGGCCCAATGGCCCAACAGCCCGACACCGTAACATCATTTCTCCTCTGCGACTTTGCATATTGGATTCAGATTAAAAATATTTTAACCTGTCCTTTATCCACCTACAGGTAACTCACATACCAAAAAATGTTATCCTAGCTTATTTTCTGACAAATTATAGGCAAAAGAAGAGATGAAAACCAGGACGGAGGCGGGATCCATAGCTCCCTCCGTCTCACCTACAGTGACGGCGGGAGCTAACTAGCCTTAGTATTGATGGCTAAGGAGCCCAACAAGTCTTCACAAATAGAAAGGGTCGCTTAATTATGCCGAGCGAAGCGAGATTAAAAAAAATTTAAGGAACAATAAATATTTATTTACAACAGTCCCTCACACAATTATTTATACACTGTATCATGAAAATTTGGTCTGAAAATATTTTTTTTTTTAAAGTCTAGCACCACCCCCTTGGTAATTGAATGGTGGTCAACCTAAGACAAAAATATGCACTGAACTGGTTATGTCTGATGGGCCAAAGATTTCTTAATACACAATATCTTTCATTTATTCATATGGCCCCTTTCAGAATTCCAGTTTTTCAAGGACCTATATAATGCATAAAATATGAATTAAAATAGCAAACTGGTCACTGGAAGACTGCCATAGAAAATTTAATCAGAATTCCACTGTTCCAGGACAGTCTGAAAAATTGCTTTTGCCTAGGACTTTTCCAGGACAGCCATAATTTTCCAGGTTTTCCAGGACGTGTGGGAACCCTGTAAATTCATATGGTGTAGGAAAAATTAACTATAATTAACAAAACTACACTCTAGAATGGTGGTGCCGACAATGTTTATTTGTTGTGTATTATTTGATCGACTGTTAAACAAATAGTTAGATTTGGATATATCTAGGGATAACTTCTTAAGTGTTTTCAAAATTTTCAAATATTTTTGCTGACAGGTAATTACTATGTTTTATAAATAGGAGGAAAGTGCATAAGCAACCCCACAAGTGTTGCAAAATTAACCCCACAACTGCTGTAATGCTGCTCCCATAATATATATTTTAATAAAGATTATCAGACTCGTTAAAGCCTGGTCCATATAATGGCATACATGTGAAATTTCAGAATAAAAAGTTATAGGTTTCATAAGGTGAAGTAGATATTGTAAAATTGAGATGAATCATTCCAAATAACACTGTCAAATTAAGATAGAATTTCTAATTGGCTACATAAAGAAAAAATATTAAGTGGATAGGTAAACAAATCTCCAAAGCTATGCTATCACATTCACAAGAAAATATTTATGTTGATGAAGTTGAAAAGTGGTGGCAAAAAAATTCCTTGTGACTAAAAGAGAACTAATAATAAAACTAGATTTGAGCAATAAATTTTAACTAGTTTTTAAAATATGTTGAAATAAGAAAATGCTCACATCCCTTGAGGGCCAAATTATCGGATGCAGAGATTGACACATGCATACAACATCATGCCTCATGTCAAATGTTTTAATTTACCAAAGAGTGAATGGGAAGTGGTTAAAAAAGACAAAAGTAGTATCAGAATCTACATACACGAGATATGATGACATCTCTCACACCGTGAAATCACTCCATGTGTAATTACAGTACTGTGCAATTGAAACTGGTCGTGAAAACGAAATTCCCTTTCATCTCCCTTTCATTTCCCCTAAATTTTTCACACAAATTCTATTGAGGGGAATTTTTGTGAAACAGTTTTCCCTCATTTTCCCCCTTTTTTCCTGATGTGGAGGAAATTGATTTCACAGTCTGTGAATTCTGTTTCACTATTGGGGAAACACAATTCACCAATATACCCCCAATTTCCCTAAAAATTCACCAATTTTCCCTGAATTTCCCGCCAATTTCACCCGAATTCCCACCGAATTCCCACCGATTTCCCAATGATTCCTACTGATTCCTCCTGATTCCGCAGTTTCCTGTGCAGTTTTCCCTTCACAAGTGTAGCCTACAGCTGGAACAGTAGGCCCTACGGTATCTACTTACGTGTAAAGTGAGCAGATACTGCCTTCTGGCTTTGCACGGCATTATACCCCCGGTAGTCTATATGTCTAGTCTATTCACTATTTCCTGTTTACCGCACCTGGATTCTTCATTTTACATACATGCTAAACTATTTCCCTAGCTTTCCCAGGCCAGTGAATTCTGGGAAAATTCCGGGAAATTCTGGGGAAATTCCTGGGAATTCTGGGGAAATTCAGGGGAGTTCTGGCGAATTCTGGGGAAATCCAGGAGAATTCTGGGGAAATCAGACCAAAAGATTTCACTAGTTTTTACTCGTTTTCCCAGGTGAGAAAGACATTTCTCTTTCGGGAAATCTAATTCCCCTGATTTCTCCAGTGGCTACCGTGAAAACCAGTAAAAATTCAGTGGAAAAAAAGTGAAAGGGAGATCGCCGGGAAACGTGAATTCGCTTTCCCTTTCATTTCATTTCCCCTTTCCCCCCGAACAGTTTCAATTGCACAGTACTGTAAAATTCAGGTGTGACGTTAGGTGTGAACGGAAGGTGTAACAGATCTACACCGACCCTGTGCACACTAGGCGTGATTAGTGTAGACATTTTTGTAGCAAATAAGCTACCCTGTTTCATGTAAACAATATCCTCAAAAAGGGAATCAGTTCTGCAGATCATGCCCATAAATGCAATTGTAATGTTAGAAGTCCTTTAGTCAAAAACTTTTTACATTAGCATCCCGAAACATCAATTTTGGATGATTGGCATGTTTTTTGGCCAATAATGGGCTGATTTTCATGAAAAATGAATCAGGTCTGGCCCTGCCCCCAATGAGTATTAATCTGAGGTTAGAAGTTGATTGGTCAAAAACTTTCCACATTAGCGTCCGGAAACCTCAATTTTGGCTGATTTTCATAACTTTTTTGGCCACCAAAGGGCCGATTTTCGTGAAAAACAAATCAGGTCTGGCCCTAACCCTCATGAGTGTTAGTGCCAAGTTAGAAGTTGATTGGTCGAGGAACTTTCATTATATTGCCCGGAAACGAAGTGTTACAGACAACAGACGACAGACAATGGCATTTATAGAGCTGCTAGGTCGCAGCTAAAAATGAGGTATTAATCAGCACAAGGATTGCATCTCACAGGTGAGTTGTAAAACAGGAGCAATCATCGATTGTCGTCGTTTAACATAAATCAACAACAAACACCATTTGTCGGCTACACTTTATAAGGCCCAAGTACTGTATATAACTAAATGAACACATGCAGGACGATTGTTACCATTGCAGGGTGGTCCAGATTAATTATCAAAAATAATAAATTTTTTCTCTGAAAGAAAATAAAAATTTCTATATTTGAATATAATTTATATAAAAATCTAGCATTTAACATGTGCCGGTGGCCGCACAATAGGCAACATTCTGCAACGATGAACAAACATATACATATATCGCTGTAACAGGATCATCATATACCGCTGTAACAAGATCATCATATACAATGTGGTAACAGAATAGTCATATACCACAATAACAGGATTGGTCAGCACACATGAATATGAGCTGTGTAAATGCAGGCTGGAAGGTTCAAGCAGAAACAATTACAGGTAGTCACATTATGCCAGATCGCACTATTCATTGTGCACTATAAGTTATGAAAAAAAGGGGTCCATGCGGAGACCGCATTATAACCGATATCGCGGTGTAACAAATCGCGTTAATGGGATTCTACTGTACAGTGTACATGTACTTTTACTTTTTAATAAAATAAGCAATTGTAACAAACTTGTTGCCGTCTGCACATTTCCATAATATTCTGTTAATGACTGGTTGCAATAATGTGTGAAGTCGAAATCTCTGACTCTCATCTCTGCATGGGGTATAGCCTAGTACTGTTCTCAAAGTTCTCTACAAAATAAAATTAGATATTACCTAATGATGTTTAACTGTTTAAAGTGACACAATCAGGCCCAAATCATCATTTGGCTCCTTGATATGTTGTTAAGTTATCAAAATGTCCATAGACTAGAATTGCACAAATTTTGGATTGCACATTTATCAGTTAAAAGAGAAATAAGAATGAGATTTAATGTTATTCCTGTATTTCCTAACAAGATGTTACTTTGGACTGTGATGTAGGAAATTAAATCTCATTCTTATTTCTCTGGTAAATGTGCAACCCAAAATTTGTTACCAACAAATATTCACATGGCCCTATTACCTGATTATCTAGGATGATTGATGTATAATGATAGCATAATCTAGGCACCTACCAATGCAGCAACGAAGACTTTGTATACAGGATCATTACACATGAAAGCCAGAATACTACAGCAGCATTCAAGTGTGCTTTGTGTAGTAGCTTGCCGCATTGGACTGACAACCACACCAGTACGACCTTCTCCCACACCTAGCAGCAATTCACCAACAGCTATGCGACTCAATTGCTTCAGCGCCACCTCGCGAACAACCCAGTTCTTGGAAAACAAGCAAGACACAACTTCCTCACCGATGACCTGCAATAAGACAATAACAAATGACTGAGTACCGAATTAAAATCTGAACAATTCTTACCCTGGTAGTTTGTACAGTATGCACAACAAGCTATCACAAGCTGGATAACTTTCGTGACATTTTGTGTTTTTGCATCGAATTTGCATTTTTAAACACTATTATGACACTCAAGTCAAACACCACAAAATCTGCACATGTGTTTTTAATTATAACAATACTTTACTGTTAAAAAATAGTCAGTGCCACAATATCGGTAGGTATTATCCTTTCAATTCCTGCGATTTATTGTAGGCCCACTTCATTGAACTATTCAAATATTAAATTTTGTTGTTATTTTGTTGCTATAAAAGTTTTAAAAACATAACATTTTTAAATTTAACTGTCATGAAATATATAGCCATCATAAAATTACTATGTTGACAATGAGAGAATGTTCACGCTTAGCCTATATGAGTTTTGTTGAGAAGCTTTTGCCATATATAAAATGTTGTTTTTTTGCATTTTATTGACTTTGAATACAGGTATATTTTTTTACCATCATAAGTAAAAGGACAGCTGCATTTGCTGATGAGGTGACGAAGTCAGCAGGGAACAGAGCTTACAGGTAAAGTGATCCAAGTCCAAAATTAGACCTTTTAATATAGTATAATATCTAAGGCATGAGTTAAAAAATGTCCGGAATTAATAATTAACATTTATACTATTCTTCAATGGTAAAGTGATCCAAGTCCATCAGCTTACATAGGCATAATTTCAAAGTTTACCTATCAAATCAAATGAATTTTTTTTGCCAGAAATGGATTTTACGGCATCAATAACTATGTACAGTATAACTTGTTTTGGCTGGTCACCAGTTTGAACGGTCACCTATACTCAGCGGTCACCATTTGGAGTTCTAAATGCATTTTCTGTAGAAATGACCTCTAATGACCGGCCACCTCCACAACGCGGCCACGGCCAGTGATTTTTTAGCAACAAGTCAATTTTTGACCTCCAATTCCCGGCCACTAGAATATCGGCGGCCACTTTTTGTCGGCCAATTTAATAAAATCGTCAGCATAAATAACACACATTGCCGCAAAAAAACGATGGCGTAATTTTCGCATTGGTTGTTGTAATATTAGGACACGGCCAGTGAATTTCCAGGACCAAGTCAATATTTGACCTCCAGGCTATCCCGCTATATACCGTATATCCCCGTGTATAATGCGATGTTTTTTCTTAGCTATTCATGTCGCAAAAAGGCACCTCGTATTATACATAGATGTAGAATTTAGTACATTTTTTTAGCTCTCTAGCGGTAAGTTCTGCGGTAAGTTCTCTAGCGGTAAAACGTTTCTGTAAACGTAGGCCAGTCAGCGTGTTTGGTAAGCAGGCCTATACAACAAGAACAATAGTTAGACTATGCTTTTCCAACTAGTAGAATGTCATTTACTGTATTTCACGGACGACGTAATATTAGCTGCCTTGCGATGATTGTGATAATGCACCCATTGAGCACGATACACTAACGCAATGCTGGGGCAAAGTTAGGACAGTGTCGTCGACGCTGGCACAACAATATTAAAGCCGCATTGGACATTGAGTCGTGTTTGTTGCGAGGCCCCCCGTCTCACGTTGTCCCCGTTTTTCCCGCCGACGCGCGTGGCACCTTTGACAACCACGGGCAGATAAATGACGCCGTTGGGCAGTGTTAATCTGCAACCAATTCAGACTCCTGACCTGTTCAATTATAATAATATTGATTTAATCTAAGATAGCCTTTCATATGGGAGTGTTCCCATTGTGTACGATCGCGGTAGGCCTATCTGAACATGATCTTTTGGAATGAGAGAAATGCGTTGACGATATATAACAAGATATCACTGATTATATTTCCGATGGCAAATTCTATACATGTAGGCCTCAGAATGTCCATAATGCTGGGATCACATTAGCGACTACCGCCGTTGCCGCTGATGATACGATATCGAGCAAATGGTGGTATCTGTTAGCTGTAGTTCACGGAGAGCGGCTCTGTAGCACGTGCATTGTTACACCCAGACACCTTATGCAGCCAAACATCTCTTGTGTCTAGACAGTGCGGCTAGTCTGCAAATGTTTTACAATCACATTTCATTTTGGAATGTTCTTATTCGAGCACGACGATATTAAAATATGGTCTTTGTAAAAGATAATTAAAATAATAGAAATTTGTCGGCGAAATATAAATATTTTCAAATCTGACTGATTATATTTCCAGTGGCAATTTCATACAGTGTATATGTAGCCTGTACAGGCCTCAGAATGTCTGCCCGAGACAGTCCCGATGACATCCACTCTGCCGTGGAAAATGACAATACAGTATCTGCTTACTTAACAAGTAAGCAGATACTGCCCTTTGGTTTTGCAGAGCTGTAATGTTGCCGCTGTTCCCGTCACGGAGCATCGTGTATACAAGTGTCTGTCCTGTGTGTCGGCGCTATTAGCTGATTAGTAGAACAAGATATTATCTGATCTCACATTTAGATGACCGGGGACGCTGCAGCCGACATCCAAAATTTGAGGTCGTATTATACAGAGGGGCAGGCGTTTTTCAGGTCATCCGAGGCCTCAAATCTTAACTCGTATTATACATGGCGTCGCACTATACGCGGGGATATATACGGTATGTAAGTTGATTATTATATCATCAGCATTTTATACAGATTGTTAAAACGGCCACGGCCAATAATAATAAACTTCTGAACATCATATTACCGGCCACTATATATCGGTCAACCACCTTTTGATTTTCAATTACCGGCCACTATATCGGCGGCCACTATAATAATGATAATATACAGTACTTATAGTACATGTTAGTACTAAGCGGTAACTATATCTCGTAAATATAATAAAATCGTCAGCGTGAATGCCAAACATCACAGCAAGACAGTTCAAGTGCTTGCGTAATTATAATTAATTTTTCATATTTCTGAACGAAATAATACCGACTCTATGTCGACCAATATAATACAATGTTTAGCGTGAATCGCGTAAATCACGACAAAACATTTTTACGCCTTTTTCAAACTACTAAACTTCAATTACCGGCCACTTTGGACTTACATTTGCCGTCTGTATGGATAGTCACTCTGCTGTTGTAAGTGTAATAAAATTATAAAAATAATCTCACTTATGCTCGCGATGTACAAATTGAATAGAATTGCAATAGGTCTTGACTAACCCTTTGAACGCTGCGGCATCTAAATCCACTGCTGTGTTCCATGTGGAAAAAATGACATAACTCATTTTGACTATATTTGTGCCTAACGTCGAAGCGCTGATATGATAGTGTGAGTAAGGTGATTAATTAGATGTTAAATATTACACATGAATGCATGCATAGGCAACACGTGATATTATCCTAATGATGAAGAAATGGCAGCTCAGCGTTGTAGACGGCGGACCGACATTAATACAGCAGTGCAGCAATGTCCCGTGATTGACAGGAATGCCACACGTCAAATCTCGCAACATATTGTTACATGTGCGGTGAACGACGAGACGTGACGATGACCTGTGGGCGGGTGTTTTCGACCAATCACAGTGAGCCTTCAAATGATTGACAGATCAACCAGCAGTGGCAGCATGTCTATGATCAGACGTTCAACCAGACGGCCGTTGTGTTTTATTATATTTTCTTGCTTCTTGGCGCTAAACAGTCAAGTTGTGTGTGTCACCAACAAACACCCTTTACCGGCGTCAAGCTATGAGGCCCATGTATATATTATTGATAAAGAACTATATTATTACGGGTGGTGATTAGCAACTTACATCAACTGGCCGAAGTACTAAATCCATATATAGGCTAATACAATATTATTTAAAATAATTATATTGTATTAATGTAATTGAACATAATTTATAAATACATCAGTATTTATTATCATGATTAGCAAATCGCATCAACTGGCCGAAGTACTAAATCCATATATGATACATATTATTTAAAATATATTGTATTAATGTACCTAAACATAATTTATAAATACTGTAGATCAGTATTTAATATCATGATTAGCAAATGGCATCAACTGGCCAAAATACTAAACCCATATATACCATTTATACAGCCATATATTATTTGAGATATATTTTAGTAATATAATTGAACATAATCTTTTAAACACATCAATATTTAATATCATTTTTACTTAATATCATTATTAACAAACACTTCTCAAGAAAAGATGAAACAGATGTTTGTAAAATTGTAACTGTAAGCAATGATTCCTTTGATTTTGGAACATGAAAAGAAAACGGAGACATTTTCGCTGAGACTTAAAATCTAGTAGCGTTCAAAGTCTCAAGTAGCCCAGTCTGACGGGAAGTTACTCTTATTACTGCAGTAAGCAGGAGACTCCAACCCAATGCTGAATCAATGGTAGCCCGCCATCTGCGACGTCGAACCAGCAGCAAACCAATAGTGGGGTCACCGTGCCGCGTTCAATGAAGAGGCAGTTGATCATCGCTTTGCCAATGCCGGGTCGACAGCTCATGATGCCGGCCCAGCCTTAACACAGCGTTGTTTGTCTATCCTTGGTTATCTTGGAACGGCGAGCATACCTTTACTGCCTGGCCCGAGTCTAGTAAAATCTATTTTTCGCTTGAAACATATATCATTTACTCAGGAAATAACTACACATTCTTGGAAGGCAATTTATTAATTTGTTGGCAATTTAATTCGTATACTGCCTCGTAATGTACCATTAGATTAAAAAAAAGATTAAATATATATTCTATTTACACCTAGTATTTAAAGGGTGCCTATGACCGGTCACTAGGACACAAAAAAACAGCTTGATGTCAATAATAATATTTACAATCATTATACTTCACGGCCGCGTCTGTGGCACGCAGCCTACAACTACTGGTACAGTTAAACACATTATTTTGAGTACAAAAACATGTCTATGGTATAAAAATTGACACTTCTGATGCCTTATCTGGCCATCACTTTTAAATTTCTAAAACTTTTTTTTTTGAAAAAAACGTGGCCTTTTATGAGCGGCCACTTGTCTTGAACGGCCACTTTCAACTTGCAGTAGTGGTGGCCGCTCGAAAGAGGTTCTACTGTACTGTAACCTGCCAGTAGGAATGAATAGTAAACACCAATACGAAACTTCCCATATGCCTTTAATTATACATGTGACAAAGTTGATTAAAAAATGAAATATATAATTTTGCTATTTGATTTTAACTTTAAAGTCTTCAATAGGAAAATCAGAAAATACGGACTTGGATCACTATAACTCACTATAACATTCAGATGTACAATGCTGGATGATGACAATATCCTGCAGGTGTTAAAGCTACAGGTGCAAAATACTCACAGGAATCCATTCACTAGCTTTGTCCATGTGTTCTGGTAAGATTGGCTCTGCATGAGGCAACTGTATGCTAGAAGGTTGAGGAGAAGTGGTTCTGGTGGGCGGGGGAACAGCTGGTAAATCCTCCCCAGTCACAAAAGTACTGGATCTGGCAAAATAAAATTATAACTACATGCTATATTTGCATGGCAAATATGAAAGTCTTCACTTCAAACAATTAAAATTTTATTCTAATGCAGTGACGATGGGCCTATATTACAAATGCCATGGTGGCCATCTTGGATATGAAATTAGCCTATTTTCGAACTTAACCAGAATAATTATGATCATGTGATGATTTGAGAATGTACGGAGTGGCCATCTTGGATATGAAAATTAGACAATTTTTGAACTCAACCAGTGTAGTCCATCAGTGTTCAGAAAAAAATTATGAATATCAGATTAATATTGGCGACGTTAGAGCGGTTACGGAAGAGCCGGGGTGGACATATTGAATATACAAATGACAGATTTTTAACTCAACCAGGGTAATTCGACAGAGTGTTCAGAAAAAGTCTCATGAAGATCAGGTGAATTTATACTGACGACTATAGAGCATTTACTTTGTCAAATTGTTGAATAATAATAATAGTAATAATAATAATAAAAACAACAATACACAGAACAAAAACAATAAAATATAACAACAAGTAGCTGTTACTAAAGATCACAATATCCCCCGCAGTTTTGTCAGTAAGAGGCAATTGGAGACAAGAAAATTGGAGAGGCTTCCACAACATTAATGATTATAGAGCAACCTTCTCACTTTAATTTTTGTTCACAATATGTATATTAGTGAAAACATTTATCTTCCTTCCGACATTAACATTGGAGCAGCACCATTATGATTTGTAAAACAGGTAAGTGGTAGAAAACCAACCTCAATTCTAAATGGGCTTAGCAGTTAAGAGAGCTCCAACCCCCGCCCCTGATCCCCCGCCCGGGATTACACGGATATAAAGTTAAAATGCCGGGCAAAAAATTGTCCAATTCCCACTATGAAGAAGGAAATGCACGGGCAGGTATGCAAAAAAAAACGGGCAGTTGTCTAATCCTAGCTAAGACAATGCCTCTCCCCCAAGAACAACAAGAGGCCAGCCGGCTAAAATAATCCCTTGCCCTGTCCGCGTGACCGACATTTTCAGGGTGCATCCTTCTCAGAATATTTTGTTTTACAGTAAATGGTCTACCTATGTAACGGTTTTTCCATGTAAGCTACTGATATTAACCCTTAAAGCGCTGCATTTTTTCATATAAACCATGGAGACTAAAGGGTTTTTTTCAATTTAAAACCATAAATTTCAGCTCTTTCTGATTCATTCGAATACCTATGTTATGGTCTATATCGACTTAATTAATTTGTCATGATAGTCAGCAGTTCTTTATCGTCCAGAGTTTCAGGCTGATAGTGTGTTGCTGTTTGACAGGCAGGTAGGTGTGCTTTGAAGGGATACTGAGCTGGATCTATAGACTTTCCCTGGTAGTTTATTGCAGTCCTGTACAGAAAATTCTGCGTTTTTGGTGGACTCTGTGTTCTTATAACTTGATTTCCAGGACAAAAGTGCATCCTCCCCTGAAACTTCACATTTTGTTTTATAGTAATGGTTCAGCCATCTAAAAAGGTTTGCCAAATATTGGGCATGTGAAAATAAATAATGGCTGATAGGCGGCCATTTAAAATTTGATCACGCAAAAATTTTTAGGGTGCATCCTCCCCTAAAACCTCACTTTTTGTTTTATAATTAATTTGTTTAGCCATTTGGCACCATTTTGAATTTGATCAAACCAAAATTTTTCAGGGGGCATCCTCTCATGAAACCTCACATTTTGTTTTATAGTATGGTCTAGCTATCTAGCACTGTTTACCTGATATCAGGCCTCTCGAGGTAAATAATGGCCGATGGTCGGCCATTTTAATTCGATAGAGTTAAAAATTTCAAGGGTATATCCTCCCCCAAAACCTCACATTTTGTTTCATAGTAATGGTCTAGCTATCTAGCACGGTTTACCTGATATAAGGCCCATCGTGGTAAATAATGCCAATTGTCTGTCATTTTGAATTTGATTAGAGTAAAAAAATTCCAGGGTGCATCCTCCTCCGAAATTTCACATTTTGTTTTATAGTAATGGTCTAGCCATCTAGCACGGTTTACCAAATATAGGCCATGTGAAAATAAATAATGTATGATAGACAGCCATTTTAAATTTGATCGAGTCAAAAATTTTCAAGATGCATCCTCTACCGAAAGCTCACATTTTATTGTATAGTAATGGTCTAGTAGCTATCTAGCACGGTTTACCCGATATCAGGCTTGTCGAGGTAAATAAAGGCAGATTGTCGACAATTTTGAATTCGATAGTTACAAATTTCCAAGGTGCATCCTGCCCCGAAACCTCACATTTTGTTTTATAGTAAGGCCAGAAAAAATTTAAAATCTAATGAGGGAGGGCGTTAAAAAAAACATTTAGGAAAAAAACAACATTCCACCTATTTTCGGAGAGGTTAATGAGGGCATATAAAAAAACATTGGACAAATTTCTAGAAAAGTTAATGTGGTCGACGAAATAAAAACATTTTTGAGCTATTTTAAATAAAGTTATTAATAACGACGAAAAAAACAAGCAAAAAAAAACATAGCTGGAAATAATTTTTTTCATTTCCTGAAATGAACTTGTTTTTTTTCGTAAAGTTTTTTTTATGTACCAAAATTTTTTTTTTTGAAAATCGGCAAAAATTTAATGTGCGCGCTCGGCAGAAAAAAAACACATGTTTTTTTTTGGTAATGCGCGACATAAATCTGATGCGCGCGCTCATCTGAAACAGAGATAAAAAAACATAGTGGCCTAATGGTCTAGCCATCTAGCACGGCTTACCAAATATCGGCCATGTGAAAGTAAATAATGGCCGATAGGCGGCCATTTTGAATATGATTGAGTCGAAAAAAATTTCAAGATGCATCCTCTCCTGAAATCTCACATTTTATTTTATAGTAATGGTCTAGCTATCTAGCACGGCTTACCCGATATCAGGCCTGTCAAAGTAAATAATGGCCGATTATCAGCCATTTTAAATTTTTTTGAGTTGAAAAGTGTCAAGGTGCATCCCCTCCTGAAATCTCACATTTTATTTTATAGTTATGGTCTATCTATCTAGCACGGTTCACCTATATCAGGCCTTTCGAAGTAAATAATGGCCGATTGTCTGTCATTTTGAATTTTTTTTATTTGGAAAATTTCCAGGGTGCATCCTCTCCTGAAACCTTACAATTTGTTTTATAGTTATGGTGTAGCTATCTTGAGCGGTTTTTAGGATATTCCGCAAAATATTTCTGATATACAGTACCGATGTTATAAATTAGGTAAAAGTGCTGGGTCAACTTCAAGGTCAAGGTTCAATCTGAAGAATATCACTGTCACATAGGTCATATGTAGAAATTAAGATCGTGAAAATTTGTTGTAAAAAAATTCCCCCCCCCCTCCCCAAAAAAAACTTTTCTAGGCTTGGAGAGACTGCTTCAATATTAAAATAAGTGAATTTTTTTTTTTTTTTAAATCACCCCCATTCCTAACGTGTAAATTTTGTGTTTTTAAATGGCTGCAGCAGCCATTTTGTTTTTAATGGATTTATCCCAAAAGTTAATCAGATCATCAGAAATACGTAGACAACAACCCTACCAAATTTGAAAGCAATCCAACTAACGGTTCATAAGTTGTCGTGCCCACAAGCTTTTTGGGCGCCCATATTGGAAAATAACGGTTTTTGGCTCGGTGCCAAAAAAACAAGACTACATAAGTCCAGGAGCTCCCGCTCCGAATTAGAATTTGATTTAAGCAATTTTGTATAGGGTTATTAATGTAGTCCTAGTCTAGGTCAAAAATCAAGATGCAAGACAACTAGGTCTAAGAAGCCCAGTCTAAGAGTAAGATAAGAACTAGACAGTCTGTCAGAGATTGCAAACCTCCATTGAAATTAATGATCCTAATCAGTATCCCAGTAATGGTCTACCTATCTGGCACGGTTTACCCGATATCAGGCCAATGAGTTAACTAGTAGCTGATTTACGGTCATTTTGAATTCGATATAAATTAGTTAAAAACTTAGGGTGCATCCTCCCCCGAAACCGCAAATTTTGTTTTATAGTAATGGACTAACATCTAACACAGTTTGCAATATATTGGGCATGTGAAAGTAAATAATGGCCGATAGGGGGCCATTTTGAATTTGATCGAGTCTGAATTTTTCAAGATGCATCCTCAGCTGAAATCTCACATTTCATTCTATAGTAATCGTCTAGCTATCTAGCACGGTTTACCAAATATCGGCCATGTGAAAATGAATAATGGCCTAAAGGCGGCCATTTTGAATTTGATCAAGTCAAAATTTTCCAAGATGCATCCTCAGCTGAAATCTCACATTTCATTCTATAGTAATGGTCTAGCCATCTAGCACGGTTTACCAAATATCGCCCATGTGAAAGTGAATAATGGCCGATAGGAGGCCATTTTGAATTTGATCAAGTCAAAATTTTTCAAGATGCATCCTCTCCTGAAATCTCACATTTTGTTTTATAGTAATGGTCTAGCTATCTAGTACGGTTACCAAAAACCGGCTATATGAAAGTGAATAATGGCCGATAGGCGGCCATTTTAAATTTGATCGAGTCAATTTTTTTAAAGATGCATCCTCTCTTGTAATCTCACATTTTGTTTTATAGTAATGGTCCAGCTATCTAACACGGTTTATCAAATATCAGCAATGTGAAAGTAAATAGTGGCCGATAGTCGGCCATTTTGAATTCGATTGAGTCGAAAGTTTTTAAAAGGCATCCTCTCTCGAAACGTCACATTTTGTTTTATAGTAATGGTCTAGCTATCTAGCACGGTTTACCTGATATCAGGCCTATCGAGGTAAATAATGCTGATTGTCGGCCATTTTGAATTCTTAAGTTGAAAATTTTCAGGGTGCATCCTCCCCCGAAAACTCACACTTTGTTTTATAGTAATCAGGTAATGGTCTAGCCATCTAGCACGGTTTACCAAATATTAGCCATGTGAAAATGAATAATGGCCGAAAAGGCGGCCATTTTAAATTTGATCAAGTCAATTTTTTTAAAGATGCATCCTCATCTGAAATCTCACATTTCGTTTTACAGTAATGGTCTAGCCATCTAGCACGGTTGACCAAATAACGGCCATGTGAAAGTGAATAATGGCCGATAAGCGGCCATTTTGAATTTTATCGAGTCGAATTTTTTCAAGATGCATCCTCTCCTGAAATCACACATTTTGTTTTATAGTAATGGTCTAGCCATCTAGCACGGTTTACCAAATAAAGGCCATGTGAAAGTGAATAATGGCCGATTGGCGGCCATTTTGAACTTGGAAAAGTTGAATTTTTTCAAAATGCATCCTCTCCTGAAGCCTTACAATTTGTTTTATAGTAATGTTGTAGATATCTTGAGCGGTTTTCATGATATTCCACAATATCAGGCCTGTCGAGGTGAATAATGGCTGATAGGCGGCCATTTTGAATTTTATCAACTTCAAATTTTTCAAGATGCATCTTCTCCTGAAACCTTACAATTTATTTGATATTAATGGTGTAGCTATTTTGAGCGGTTTTCATGATATTCCGCAATATCAGGCCTGTCGAGGTGAATAATGGCCGATAGGCGGCCATTTAAAATTTTATCGATATGAAATTTTTCAAGATGCATCCTCTCCTGAAACCTCACAATTTGTTTTATAGTAATGGTGTAGCTATCTTGAGCGGTTTTCATGATATTCCGCAAAATCTTTCAGTCGGATTTACCGATGTTATAAATTAGGTCAAAGTGCTGGGTCAACTTCAAGGTCAAGGTCCAAAAACCTGAAAAGGCACAACTAGGGACCTTAGAGAACATGTATGTGCAATATGACTGTCATTGGCCCAGTACTTTTCGAGATCTGCTCCGGAAACGAAGTGCGCTTTAAAACGTCTAAATAGGTCATAGTTCTGAACCAAAAGTAGGTCAAAGTTCAAATACCCCAAAAGGCACATCTAGACCCCCTAGGGGTGTTGTGTGTAAAATTTGAAGACAATCGGACAAGTACTTTCAGAGATATGCTCCGGAAACGAATTGTTTACGGACGGCCCAACGTCGTAACATCATCATTTTCTCCTCTCCAACCTTGCGTATTGAATTCAGATTAAAAATATTTTAACCTGTCCATTAGCCACCTGGAAGTAACCCACATACCAAAAATTATTATCCTAGCTTATTTTCTTACAAAGTTATAGGCAAAAGAAGAGGCCAAAAAAAACGGAGGTAGAATCCATAGCTCCCTCCGTCTCACCTACGGTGATGGTGGGAGCTAATAAAAATTATGAGGCAGAGGCTAGTAGCTTTAGACTGACTATGTGCTATTTTTTTTACCACAAAAGATTAAAGATGGCTGACATGACCCAGATATTTTCATGAACTTTCTGAAAAATTGATGCAGTCTAGAAATTATTATTAGCGTCAGCCGTGCAGTATGGAAAATATTGAGTGTAACGAATATGCAGCTTTGAAATTATCAGGGTGACAAGGTTCTAATTTGATGAGAAAAGATAAAAAATGGCCGCCACAACCCGAATATGTTCCCGAACTTTCTGAAAAATTGATGCAGCCTAGGAATTAATATTTGCATCCAGTATGTTGAACACAAAAAGAATCGAAAAAGCGATTTTGTAGATATCAGGGTGACGAGGTCCTAATTTGACGAAAAAAGGTTAAAGATGGCCGCAATGACCCGAATACTTTCCCGAACTTTCTGAAAAATTGATGCAGCCTAGGTATTAATACTTGTATCCAGTATGTTGAACACCAAATGAATTGAAAAAGCGGTTTTGTAGATATCAGGGTGACATGGATGAGAGGCGGTGTCCATGCGCGGCGCCGCCCGCACGCGTCGGCGGACGAAACCGTACAAAAACTAAAAGCCTCCCCCTGGTAGGGGAGCCTTAATAACATGCGTCTCAGGGTATGCATAATTGCAATGCTTATTGTATTCAACTAGAATCGCAATAAATGACAAATTGCTGTCATTTTTCTGAAATTCACTGAATTATGACCAAACCATTATTATTTTGAGACCAAGCAAGTAGGTATCTAGGTATATAAAAATCACAAGTGAATCGGACTAGCGGTTCTTGAAGTAATATGTTCAAGAAGACTTCAAAATCATTAAATGGCTGTCATTTTCTTGTAAATCACTGGAACTAAAATATATACATTTTGCTGCCAGGCAGGTAAGTACCTACATACAAAATCATGAGTAGGCCCCTACTCGATTTGGATTAGCGGTTGAAGAGATACCACCTTAACAAATTCTTCCAAGTGGTGGTGGCTATTTAATAAAATCATACATGTATCCCAGGGGATGCATAATTACTAGCTAGCTAGATGAAAAGAATACATTTTCCTGAATATTTGAAATGCTGCTGCTCACCGTTCGTCAAGTTTCCATTCTGAGCGACAAAGAGGGCAAACCAACATTTCATTTTGGCGGTTACACTCTTCAAACCCTACAAAGAAATAGCAAAATATAAATAAAAAAGTGAACATTATCAAGGTTAGTCTGACGGACGACATTCATGTCATTATATGCATGTTCAGTTAATGTTTTGTTACAAGAAGAAAATTATGGTTATGGCAACAAACAGCAGTTCTGTGATAATTCCTAAGCCAGAGGTTTGACTGTGCAACATAAATAAGAAGCAGTTATCAATTTTTATACTTTCTAATCAACCATAGCTGTAACAGGAAATTAAGATAATTTCAATTTTTCAAATTTTCTGAACTTTCTGCAGTGAATCATTAAATACCATGTACTTATTCTAATAAACGCCCATATTCCAATAAACGCAGACTCCCCTCATTTGATAAATGATTTATTCCCAAATATGAGATACTCAGTGTCCACTACAAATGATTTTATGTGGCTGCCGCTGTGTCGTTATATTAACCCTTTAGCTGGCCCATGTGCTCAAGCCGGCCGAAAAATGGCATCACTGAATTCGTTCAATCCTGCCCTACTGATTACGTCCTGGTTATTATGACTGTGCATGTCTATACAGTGTGCTCGGTGAAGGTATTGGCTTTAAAATTTCACAGGAACGATGTTGAGGGTAGTATCCCACATTAAACACATCTTAGTGCGGTGCGCATGTGCTAATGTTCAATTTTGACTTGTGTAGTGTCTGTTTAGGCTGACTGCCATGTTGTGTGTGTGTATGGCTATTTTTAGAACATTGTAAACTATCGTCCTGTCACGGATATGCACAGAAATACTTCACACAACAAATTTTTTTCCCCAAACTACAAGAATTTATCAGTGCCCGCCGCTTTGCAGGACAACACCCAGGCATTTATCAGAATAAATACAGTAAATCACTGCTGAAAAACATTTGGAGCATTATGAGATTGGTGGTTATCTTGTCAGAATCCTGATTTTACTTTGGGCCGTCCGATTTCTAAGATATTGTCAAATTGAACAGATGAGATGATATCACAGGTCAATCTGATAAATGATCTTTAATTTGACCTTGATGTCAATGCAAGACACAGAAACGTTTTTATACCTCATAGCCCAAAAGAACAGTGGAGATGTTTTCAGAAAATTAAAGTTGAAAATATAATTGCAACTTATTTTTTCTGGCACCGATATATTTCAAAAAAACTATTTCTGCTATGAACATGTCACTGGACAATACCAATGAAATTCAGAAGGTAATCCAATAAAAAAATGATGAAAATCTTTTCAGTAGCTCCGGAGCAACTATATTCCTAACCTCGATTTTTTCAATACAGTTGTATTACTCAATTTTTACCATTATTGAGAAAAGAAGCACTCACAGATAGAAATACAATGATGGTGGTATTTGTTTTGGCAGCTGTTGATACATTCTGTTAGACTTTCACCTTCCACCATTTCTAACAAGCATATTGGACAAGTTTCTTCTTCTTCTTTTGTCTCACTGTCCCTGGGTCAGCATATTGAATCCATAAAAATAGAGTTCAATAATAATTCATGGATTGGTAATAAAAAAATTAGTCAATTTTATTTGAGACAAAGTCCCATAATAGTTTCATTGAACAAACTACAAAATTGCATTTATTTATAAAATTACCCGGCAGGAGCATTTTCATCCCCATCATCTGCATCTTGCTGGTTATTCAGGGCTTGTCTTTGTTGTGGTTTTGGCCTCTTACGTAAGTCAGACAAACGTTGTGTCCTTCTTTCCCGAAAAAATCGAAACAAAGTTTCCACCTAAAACAATATCATTATGATAGTTTTTAGTCTGCATCAAGCTGTTTTGGTTGTATATCACAGGCGGGACTCTTTAGCTAAATCCATGATATAAATATTGTTATCCAGGGAATGATGGCACCATTCCCTAATCTATTGCTTTCCATGAGATAGACATTTCGAGATAAGCAGATTATCAGCAGAGCAAGCAGATAGGTCTGTAGGCCTCTCAAATTGCATGTTGGCATCAGTTGACAAATGCAACATTTACCCCACCTTGTGCATTGCTAGAAAATATTTTGTCAGATAGATAAAATAAAAAAATTTGGTCCAGTTTCTTCACATAGAACACAATCATCCATATTTTACTGCAAATAAAATTGGATAGGATTGGTGTAGTTGCGAGCACTAACAATTTTGTCCCCTGGTAGAAGCTACGCCACATAAATTGTACTGTGTTAAGAGGACAACAAAAGACAAGCAAGTGACGAATAATATAGACTTATCTTGCATATTTTTCAAGTTACACATCATTTAGATGTGATTGACTTTTACTTGACCGAAACTTTTTTCAGCAAAAAAACCTATTTAAGATTACTGGCATCTTGAAAGACAATGACCAGGTGTTCATGAAAACGTGCTGATAGCTACGCTAACCACATTAACAGAGCACAGCTATATAAGCCCAGATAACTTCCAACCCTTTACAGACATGAGGCATTATATTCATATTAAATGTGTGACGATAGAGCAGGTAATGTAGCCGTAAAAGCTCTATAGTTTACACACTGGTTTAGCAGATTAAAATCGTTTTGGGATGAATTTAAATTATTTGTTTACATATATGTAGGCCTAAATAAATATACATTGTAAAATACAAATGACAATTATACACTCCAATAGTAATTTGTGGTCATCAATCTATATACAACCTAAGGGACTCATGCACATCATACATGTAAACAGAAAGAGCGGACTACATGTTGCTTCACGGTCAAGCCAGCATCACAGTCTTTGGATCAGACATGGGCCTACACTAACAGTGTGTCAAAGTTAGGGGAGGGAGGTGGGCCTGGCAGCACCTGTCAACTGAACTGATGGTTCAATGGTGACGACCATTGGCCAACTTCAGCCAACAGTGCGTAAAAGTCTCGTGCCAGCTATACCGGCAGTGACGACAGCGTAACAGATGACTGACAGGTTCACACATTGAAATCTGGAGAGGTGTACTTGCCAACTGACAGGGCTGTGTATAACACAATTATGACGGTGTTTACAAGGCGCGGCGATGTCTGTCTACCAGCCCAATACACAACTGAATTACTGCGGACATTCATGTGTGCTATAAACATTATTATTCATATAATAAAAGGCCAACCTTCCGCCACCATCACAAGTGCTGGCCAACATCCATGCAATACTTACCAGTGAATTGTGCTGCCGCGTCTCTCTTTTTCAATCCTGAGTACTGTGGCATTCACTGATAAGTCAGTGTACCCGTCTCTATGATGTAGGCCTATCAACCCAATACCGGTTCAATGTTGGGCCAGTGTCGCAGCCTATTGCTAGTTCAATGTCTGTCAATCAGTTACGACACTGGCTCAACACTAATCCAACACTGGGTCTCCTGTATACTTTGTACAACATGAGCAAACACATGGCATTCACCCAATGCCATTTCAATATTGACCCACAGTCTTTGACGCAGGCCCAACATTGAAACAGAATTGGGTGATTGTCCCGTGTTTGCTCTGACTGCCATGCGGGTGAAGCTTTATTCCCCCCAAATACCACTACCCAGATAAAAAGATAGATTGGCCCAATTGTGAAATAATGTTGGGCCACAGTCTGTGAAGCTTGGCCAACATTATTCCAACCAAAACCCTTTAAGCTCTTAACCAAGAACATAATCGTGAATACCTTTTTTTCTGAAGACATTTGATAAAACAAAAGTACATAACCTAGGGACCTCAAACGTTATATTCCACATGTTCATGAGGACTGATGTACAGAAATGTCAACTGTTTCTTACACACAGCACCCCTCTTTCCCTAAGTAGGGACACAAACTCAGGCAAAATAAACTTAATAGGTACCGACCTACGGCCGGACCTAACAATTTTATAAACTTCTGCAATTATGTGAACATCACATTGATTCATAGGGCATATCTTTATTTGACCATTTGACCAATTAGAAATTTTACAGTACTATAGTTTTGTTTGTGCCATCATGTCTTATGATTAATTTGACCTTGAAATAAATTTGAGGATTAAGCAATTTTAATACTGACACCATTATCAGGGGGAAATCAGTAAAAGGAGAGTTAAGGAGTGTATATTGCTTACAAGAAAATTTATGTTGTTCAAAAAGGGTTGTGATTACCCCAATTATTATGGAACAGCCTCTATCTTCGAACTTGACAGAGCTGTGGGAGAGTTAGACTCATGAAAATAGAGCAGCGGTTTACTACAAGGAGTGTATCATGTTTACAAGGGATTAATATGTGTAAACAAGAACCCTGCGGTTCTGAACATTATTAAGAGTATTTATTTTGCATTAGACTGAAGTTGCTATTTATATTAAGCAATGGGCCATGTAAAATTGCACTCAAAACATATATATTTCCCGCCAATACAGCCCAGCAGATACTATGTTAAGACAATGTTGGCTTAAGGCTGGCACAGCGTCGTATGAAGTGGGCCAGCATTGACACAATCTTGACACTGTGTGCAGATGTGTATTGGTAGCTTCAAATCACCGTACCAGATAGCGATATTCTTCTAAAGATACAACTTTTTAAAATTAGCTGTTCACAGGCTGTGTCACGTCTGCAGATGTCTGCCGGGTCTGCCGGCCCTGCAGACATCGCCGGCCCTGCAGACATCTATGGTCGCACGGACATGTAAAAAATATCACCAGAAAACTTATTCAATGCTGAAAATAATAATATAAATTACATGATGATAGCGCCTAAACTCGCAAAGTTATTGATTTGAAAAATAAGGCAGGGTATAGCAGTCTATCATCATTGAGAATAAACGTAAACGGGGTACGCCGCCACGAGACGCCAAGCCGATGCCGCCATTGATGACGATGGCCCATAATTAGAAAAACACCGCACCAATGTCTTGCGCCGACCATATTTACAGCCACGTGCATTACAGTGCCTCATAGTGTAATACACGTGAAGATAATATCTGTGCTAGTGCGTGCCTTGTCCGTATTGTCTGTTTAACTCCAATCTTGGTCAACATAGAAGACGCCCGCCTCGTCTGTTTGCCATTGAATATTGCATTGAGAATACAGTTTACATACATAACATTTGTTTTTAATTTTTTATTTAGCAATGTATTATAGATCAATCTTAGAGTTTCGGGTTGAGTTAGAGTGTAATGTGTGTGACACATTAACAGAACCATAGCGTGCACAGCGTCAGCCTTCATCTCTCACAGCTCTTTTTCACACCTGATGTCGACACCTGGATTAAGTAGGCTCTACTAGGCTGTACGTTGAGTTGTGTCAAAATGACGGCAGCTCGTCAGAATTGCAGCATAAGTGATGACTGCATGGTCATTCACTGACTCAGTGATCAGACAGATTGATCAGCGTTTCAGCCATAAATATCGCGCCGCTGTTAAATATCACCCACGAGCTCTAAGATAAAATAAAATAGCGTGGTATGGTCCAATGATCTCAGTGCACATATATAATAAACCAGCCCCTACTGCGTCTCCCTACCTGACACGTTTTTAGGCATTAGGGATAATAAGGTACATTGTCTTGCTGGCTCAGAATGGAAAACTATAGGACTCAGTATTCAGCCTAGTCTTAACTTTTGACGGGTCGACATCCATTGAAAGTAGCTGTCACAGTCAGTGTCACATGTTTTGTACTGCAAAGCATAGGCCTATATCACTTCCAGTACTTTTAAATTACGTGTGTTAGCCTACCGTTAGAACCGGCAATAACCACAGGCTGTCAACTGCGCTCATCAGACTGTCACAACGAAAATGGGGGTGTTTAAAGGGTGCTGTCATCATCATCAAATTCGGCCCATTTTACATTTACAGAGGGGACTACTGTACTGTGCAAGCAAAAAAAAAATCACTTTTGTTTTGTGGTGTCTTCCTATTTGCGCTTGAAATATAGCTAACTGACTGATTTTGCAATATAATGGCTTTTAATATCAGTTTTTCATCAGATGTTTTTTTGAAGAAAAAACGTGCCAGATATTACTAAGTGGGAAACCACACATGCTGCAAATTTTATGCAGCAGTGTAAGGGTTAATATTTCACCATACTTTGTCCTTTTTCCATGTCAAATCGTCGCAATGAAAAAGTTAACTGATATATAAGGGGCATTGCTATGTTTGTGTATAACCGCGTGCATTGATTCACAATAACTACTGGGCCAACACTAGCCCAGCATTGGGGCAATGGGTTGTGCTTGCCGGGTGATAGCTGATCAAAGGCATACCACATCTGGCTTTCCGCTCTGTACAGTTGGTTCGATCCTGACTTAAAAATTGATCATTTCATCAATATTGGCAATCTTGAATAGTTTGAGCTGAAAAAACAAATATATATCCTGAATCCTGATATATTTACAATTTAAAAAGATTTTGTTCACAGTCAGAAGTGAGAGGGTGGCAAGTCCTCACGTATTACATAATCACAGTTAGCCTGGAGCCGGGTGTGTATCATGTGTATACACTGACATACACAGCCACAAATAACAAAAACAGTAGCTGCTTACATTACAAGTAAGCAGATACTGCCTTTCGAGTTTATAGTAGTATCAACTTACTCACGGAAAGTGTGATGGCCCTTCAGTATAATGACTGACCCAGATATCGTGCATGAGATTGGTCGAGATGACTTTCTCGACCAATGATGAGCCTGAGATCTAGTTCAGCCTCATTGACATTGCACTGTATCAATGTCACATGTCTGTCGTCCATGTTGAAATATCCAGAGATGTGAGTGACCTAGATGTTCTGTGTGTGATTGGTCAGAGAAGGCCATCTCGTCCAATGGTTTGACTAAGATGTAGATCAACATTTTTCCACAATATTGGCTGTGGCACTAGATGCTAATAGACTAAGGGTTAGATTTTCAAAGGCAAGATGTCATTGCAAAATACTGCATCTATATCATAAAATATTTGCTTTGGAGAGTAGAACCTATGCTAGCTTCTCTCAGTTTAAGACTCTCGTTGTGGCAATTTCTTAAGATTATATTGGACTAGTTTGATCCCAAGGTAAGCAATGTTTTCAGTAAAATCTATATCTACAGGGTATAAACTGATGGCTCAACCTACGGCTCAAAAATTGGAGACCACTAACTGTCGTAAAATTGACAACAGAAATCCTAATAACTCAGCAAATACAGATATTTATGCTTATTCAGAAACAACATTTGGTCTGCCTACTGTAGGCTATGGAATGACAGAAAACTGAACCTATGCGTTTTGCCGTATTTGAGAAGATGTGAGTGATAGTCATTTGGGACACACATTATATGGACACAAAAAAACAGTGCTCAGAATCCGTTTTGTGAACCATATTAAAACATTATTGGAATGAGTTCCAATAATGTAAAAAGCGACTGTGCTGACCCAAATTATTATGAAACAGCCCTCATTAAATAGAATGTTTTTTAGAGCAATCAGCTTAATACCAAGGAGTGTACTGTGCTTACAACGAATTACTATGTCTAAAAAAGCAACTGTTTTCTTTAAATGGTGGTGACTCTAATTATTATGGAAAAGCCCTCACCTTCGAACTCGACCAAGCCATGGGAGAGTTAAACCCATGTGTATTTCTTCCTAAATAGGGAAAATATTAGAGAGCGTAAAACACTTAACCAGACCAACAGACATACGGACACACAACCACACAGACGAAAGTGCGGGGGACAACTAAATCACACAGTATTATAAGGGTATGAAGCAATACCTCAAAATTTTTAAGTGTTTTGCTCCAGAGTTGAGGATCGTTCTCCTTCACTTGAAAGACTCTCAACATAATGAACAAGATGTGGACGCAATTAGGACTTCGACCACAGCTACACCTCTGCAAAAAAAAATCACTTTAAAATGTGTAACAGGAAGAGGGTTTAATATAAATCTGAATAGAACATTAAAATTTGAGCTGATTTAATTTCAGTCTTTTATATTTTAAGCAATTAGTAAAACATTGCCTCAATTATTTATGGTAGACCCCTTCCTTAATATAGAATATAAATGTACATCATCAGTGCTCCAGATAGGTATGCAGTGGGGGTATTTTACATCACAATATTGGCCCATTACATCATTTAAAACCATACACTGCTTAGCTATAGTCACACAAATTCACCCAGCTCTGCCCGCCAGTTATTTCTTAAAAAGTTTCTTTCATGGTTTCTTTCCTTCTGTATTTTCAAGATAACCAACTGACTGATTATGTTGTTGATCAGGTGTTATTTATGATGTCAGAAATTACTCAGTGGGCAAACACACATGAGGTTAAGAGCTAAGCTGGGGTAGAAAAGTCATCTGGAGCCCTGATGATTTTTTTATTTGTTTGTAACAAAGTAATTATATTGAAAACAATTTTACTGACTAATTCCAACTTAGCTAAATAAATCAAGACATAAATTATTATTTTCTGTATTTAGAAATGAACATACATAATAAACATGAATGTTGATCACTACTACTTTTTTCGCCTTGAATCCTCGGTGGTGCGGTTGGCCCAGATGACAAACGCAAACGATTTTGGAAATATGACTCGAATTACGATTATGTTTGCCGCGCCTCTGAGCTCGGATCACCGAGGATTTTTGGTGCTATAGAAGTTGATTATTATTACATTATCACTAATAATAAATGCGACAGTGCTCAGTATTGTTATATTATTTTCATAGGAGCTATATAATGATATATATATATTCAAAGAGCAAAATTAACAATATCAACTAAATTAACTTAGCATTACCTGCGGACCAATGATAACCTTATACTTATGATCAGGAGAATCACCACCAATCAAAAAGGAATTGGGGCCCATTTGCTGCAGAAGGTAAAGACGAGCTTTCATTACTTTCTCAACACGTTTCTTGGTACTATGAGCAATTGCAGGACTATCTGTTGCAGGCATACTAGGCGACGGTGGTCGTCGTCCCATTGCACCTGCTCGCTTTTCCTGTTTTTAAAAAAATGTATATGAATGTAAATATACATGCTTGCCCTTTAGTTGAAAATGTTTAGTTAGTAATGTTTCTAAACCTCAACGATTGAACAACATCAATCTTCATATATAAAAGCCATTCAAAAATGCAAAACTGCTGTTTGATGTCCTAAAAATATTAATCAATCAATTTATTTTTTTTTAAAATTTGTACATAATTATTACCCTCCAAGCGCTATCCGTGCAAAACCAAAAGGCAGTACTAAGCTGTTAATTAGCTACTGCCTCTTACCTTTGCAGATCAGTATTCGGCCCCAAATAATGGTGTTTATTACTGAAGTTGTGCTTTCACGTTTGCTGGGCCACCAGAACAAGGCACTGCAAACTGGCTCAAGGATTTTATATTTGTATGCTTTGCTCATGATCCATGCTTTGATCTATGGCCCCAAATGGTTATAATTAGCAAAGTCTTGCCTTCATGCCCCCGTGCTCTCAAAACACATGGCTCTCTACATCTGGCTCATTGATACAAATGCATTTGTCATCTCTACGGTCTCAGTAATCTAAATGTCCTGGTGAATGATTATTAAAAAAAGATACTGACTGTTATCCATCAGTTGTTTCTACTCTGACAAAAGTATGCATACATGTACATGTAGGTGCATACAAACCCTGTTTCAAATACCTGAATCTACCTCCTGCACACTATATACATGTGCACACTATATCCCACAAAAAACAGTAAATCAAACATTTAAAAAGTTCTGGTAGTCTTGAACAATTAATGACATAGAAAGAAAATTGTCTTAAATTAAAAATGCCAGATGAAACGTAAAGGCATCACTAGCAGGTAAAGGACTACTACAAAATAATACATGTAACCAATAAACAAAGTAACTGTGATCCATAAAATAAAATACAAAATGTTTTTTGATAACAATTATGAAATATTTATATCATTCAGTGTTTCATCTACGATTCTGTAGGGGCATGGTGCCACCTATCATTGACAGCACCTAATCATGCATCACCTGTTTCTGGTTTAAGCATCTCCAGTTGAATGCGATGTGTCAATACCTACCAGAATGCGATGTGTCAATAGCTACCAGAATGTGATGTGTCAATAGCTACCAGAATGCGAAGTGTCAATAGCATAAAGCAGCATGACACCCTGTTATTTGAAGGGCAACATGGCACTCACGAAGGGCAACATGGCGCTCATAGAGGGCAACATGGCGCTCATAGAGGGCAGCATGGTGCTCATGAAGGGCAGCATGGTGAAGCACCATGTGAGAAATGGCTAGATGAAACATTGTCATTTGATAAGTAGTTGAAAAGACATAGATTTACTCATGATGTACAATGCTTTATTAGCAAAATGAAGAAAACATACAAAGTTTTTATATTATATCATCAGGGCTAGCTGTTACCCTAATTATGCAAAAAAAAACATTTTAAATAAAAGTAAACAAATGTAGTGTAATACCCATAGAATACAAAAAGGCACAATTGAAATAAATGAAAAACCATGTCAGAAAATACCACTTACTACAGTACATAAGGATGTAAATCATATTACTGTAATACATATTTTCAATAGAAAATACATCAGTGATTTTATTAAATAGCTCTATAATAAATTCACTTTCTGTAATTCTATCAACATTGCAAATAGAAGTTACACATCTGGTTTGTGTTGTGTATTGTAGGAGAAAAGTAAACAAACTGAGAATAGAATGTGCAAGGTTAATTTGGCCAGCAAGATGAAGGTCGATTTATACATACATTCATCAAGGGCGTTACACTTTCAGATTGACCCTTTGTCAAGGGACTTAGTTTAGGCTGACCCTTTGTAAAAAAGTAGGATGTTTCATCTATATGATTACTGTTTTGCAGTATGATAATTTTAGGTCTTCATTGTGTCAAGAGTTAGTTGTAATTTTTCAAATTTATTTTTTACAATACTATACTAGCCTAGGTATCAAACATTTGTTAAATTTATGTTGAGAAGCTGCATGGGAATATAGAATGTCGCTATAATCATAATATTTTCACCATTCTTGAGAAATAAAATGCTTAATGGCATTCTCACAATCATTGTCAACACAACACTGTTTTAATGCACTTTACAGAGACAGCTCTCAAGTAATTAGTGCAAAGCATTAAAAATAAATCACAAAACGCGCCGAATTATAATTTGACTTAAGCAATTTTGTGTAAGGTTATTATTGTAGTCCTAGGCTAGGTCAAAAATCAAAGTTGGTCTAAGAGGCTCAGTCTAACAGTAAGATAAGAGCTAGATAGTCTGTCAGAGACTGCAAACTTCCATTGAAATTAATGATCCTAATCAGTATCCCATAATGGTCTACCTATCTGGCACAGGTTACCCGATATCAGGCCAATCAAGGTAAATAATGGCTGATTTACGGTCATTTTGAGTTCGATATAGACTAGTTAAAAAATTTCAGGGTCCATCCTCCCCAGAAACCTCACATTTTGTTTTATAGTAATGGACTAGAATCTAACAGTTTGCTAAATATTGGGCATGTGAATGTAAATAATGGCCGATAGGGGGCCATTTTGAACTTGATCGAGTCCCAATTTTTAAAGATGCATCTTCTCCTGAAACGTCATATTTGTTTTATAGTAATGGTCTAGCTATCTAGCACGGTTTACCTGATATCAGGCATATCGAGGTATATAATGCCAATTGTTGGCCATTTTGAATTTGATAAGAGTTAAAAATTTCCAGGGTGCATCCTCCCCCAAAAAATCACATTTTGTTTTATAGTGATGGTCTAGCCATCTAGCACGATTTACCTGATATCAGGCCTATACATGTAAATAATGTCGATTGTTGGCCATTTAAAATACGAGTTAAAATTTCCAGGGTGCATCCTCCCCCGAAAACTCACATTTTGTTTTATAGTAATGGTCTTGCCATCTAGCACGGTTTATCAAATAACTGCCATGTGAAAATAAATAATGGCCGATTGGCGGCTATATTGAATTTGATCAAGTCAGAATTTTTCAAGATGCATCCTCACTTGAAATCTCAAATTTCGTTCTATAGTAATGGTCTAGCCATCTAGCACAGTTTACCAAATATCATCCATGTGAAAGTGAATAATGGCCAATAGGCGGCCATTTTGAATTTGATCGAGTCTAAATTTGTCAAGACGCATCCTCTCCAGAAATCTCATATTTTGTTTTATAGTAATGGTCTAGCCATCTAGCACGGTTTAACAAATAACGGCCATGTGAAAGTGAATAATGGCCATTTTGAATTTGATCAAGTCGAAATTTTTCAAGATGCATCCTCTCCTGAAATCTCACATTTTGTTTTATAGTAATGGTCTAGCCATCTAGTACGGTTTACTAAATAACGGCCATGTGAAAGTGAATAATGGCCTAAAGGCGGCTATTTTGAATTTGATCGAGTCAAATTTTTTCAAGATGCATCCTCTCCTGAAATCCCACATTTTGTTTTATAGTATTGGTCCAGCTATCTAACATGGCTTACCAAATATCAGCAATGTGAAAGTAAATAGTGGCCGAAAGGCGGCCATTTTGAATTCGATTGAGTCGAAAGTTTTAAAAGGCATCTTCTCCGGAAACGTCACATTTTGTTTTATAGTAATGGGCTAGCTATCTAGCATGGCTTACCTGATTTCTGGCCTATCGAGGTAAATAATGCCGATTGTCAGCCATTTTTAATTTGATAAGAGTTAAAAATTTTCAGGGTGTATCCTCCCCCAAAAAAAATCACATTTTGTTTTATAGTAATGGTCTAGCTATCTAGCATGGTTTACCTGATATCCTTTCCACTGCCGGGTAGATATACCACAGCTATGCCACAGCGTATCAAAACGGATGGAAAAATCGACTCTCTCACAAACACTATGATATACCGCACTCATACCAGAGCGTTGTAGTCCGTATCCAAAAAGGGGCCTACTCTCATGCATAGCGTAAAAATCCGTAATTTATCTCAAAATCTCTCTCATTCATGTATAGAGCAGCTACCGCTATTACGTATTTTTACGCTACGGCAGACATGCGAGGTGAGATAACGATTTGTTACGTTATAGGTTCCCGTCTACACAGCGTTCATGGTTACTCTACATAATGCATCTGGACCGCCTGTGATGGTGGCCCACCATTGAAAAGGCATCGGGGCAACTTTTTGCATTTGAAGGGAAAGTAGAATGGTGTATGGCACCCAGTGTAGTCTTTTGTCATGAATCCACATGACTATGATTAATATAATTAGCAGGGAGTATCAATATCATAAACCTAATATTTGCTGATGAGACATCCAACTATAAAGGTTGAATTTACATAGCCGGGTATGTTAAACATATATCACAATATTTAAGGTGTGTAGGTCTAAAATTGTTAAGTCACTTAAGTTTAAAATTAAACTCAGCGTGGTTGGATCAAGGTATCACAAATATGACTCATTTTCAAGAGTTCTATGTTTTTGGCTGCGTTTCTTTGTTTATTAGTTTGTTTGTCCGCCTGGGAAAATATATCACTGCACATTATTATCGTCATCTATCCAATGTTCAAGTTTAAAGAGCATCATAATATAGGTTACAATTGACAACAATGCCGACAAACTTACCAGAAAGAAATGGTTGACTGTTTTTTTGCTATCAAATTTTACAAGTGTGAGTTGCTTAGGCCTATCACATTGGGAAATGTAGTTCTTCTAATGAAGACAACGGCATAAAGACAAAACTACTAACATGTCTTATGATATGCCGTAATTTACTCTTGTTGGAATGTACTAGAATAACAGAAACGTCAACATGTCACGGCCGCGTAGATACACACGGAGATGACAGCACCCAGCACACACGATACTAGGCTCAATGCTAGATTGATACTGGTCCAGTATCAACGACGCTGACCCAGCATTAAACCAACATTGTAACAATGTATCGTGTGTGCTGTGAGTGGCTGGAATGCATCAACGCTGTAACGTATTGTGCCGTGGATACACATTAAGTGCTACGGGGCGGCTGAGGCATAGCTACGCTACTACGTATTAAATCGGAACCAGACGAAATGCCGTGGAACAGCCATAGTGTAATGTTCTGTTATTGACCCCCCTGTTCATTATCAAGATAATGTGTGTAGAATTAATTAAAAAATAAATGTTATGAAAACCAAAATGTCTTCACAAGACATAAAACTAAAGGTTGCAGGTGTAGAATCGGGTATATTAAATATCTATGTCATAACATTTAAAGCATGTAAAAGTGACTAAATGGCTTATTTCATATAATCTTATAACTATCCATTTATAATTGCTAATTAGTAAACATCATGATAGGTTAGAAGCATGCCGACAAGTTTACTTGGAAGAAATGGGGAAATACTCTCTGTATATCAAAGCTTACAAGTGTGAGTTATTTACCACCTTAGCAAAAATAGTTTTAATAATGAATAAAATGGAATGAGGATGAAAACTACTGACAGGTCTGCGACATACGATGGTGTTTGTGAGAAGGCCGCTTTTTCACTACGATCCAGCACGCTGTGGCATGCCTACACTGTATGGTACTGTTTCTGAGAGGGCCGCAAAAACGATCCGGTTTAATACGCTATGGCAGTGGAAAGGATATCAGGCCCATCGAGGTAAATAATGCCGATTGTCGACCATTTTGAATTCGAAATTTTAAAATTTTCAGGGTGCATCCTCCCCCGAAAACTCACATTTTGTTTTATGGTAATGATCTAGCCATCTAGCACGGCTTACCAAATATCGGCCATGTGGAAATGAATAATGGCGGAAAAGGCGGCCATTTTGAATTTGATCTAGTCAAAAATTTTCAAGATACATCCTCATCTGAAATCTCACATTTTGTTTTATAGTAATGGTCTAGCCATCTAGCACGGTTTACCAGATATCGGCCATGTGAAAGTGAAAAATGGCCGATAAGCGGCCAATTTGAATTTGATGAAGTCGAAATTTTTAAAAATGCATTCTCTCCTGAAATCTCACATTGAGTTTTATAGTAATGGTCTAGCCATCTAGCACGGCTTACCAAATAACGGCTATGTGAAAGTAAATAATGGCCGGAAAGCGGGATATATCCCGTACACTCATTCTCGGTGTAGGGCGGGGGCCCTAGGGTAGTGGTTAGCACCGCTGCCTTACACGCCAGAGTTCGGGGTTCGGTTCCCGGTCTCGGCGGTTTGAAAGAAACTAAAATGTTTCTTCCCCATCCACGTGTGAAAGTCAGTATTGTGGGGAGCCTCCGTGACCGAGAGGTAGCGTGCTCGGCCTCAGACCGCCAGGGCTCGAATTTCGAGTCCTGCGTCTGGAGGACAGTGTCATCTCAATCATCTCACCATCCTCAGGAGGTTCTCCTGGCCCAGTTTAGCCTATATGTGCACAAAGGTGGCCTAAAGCCCGATTCATTTCATTTCCTCTCCTGAAATCTCACATTTTCTTTTATAGTAATGGATAAGCTATCTAGCACGATTTACCCAATATCAGGCCTGTCCAGGTGAATAATGGCCGATAGGCGGCCATTTTGAATTTGATGACGGTGCCATACAATACAATTGTGCCAAAATAGTTTTTTTTAAGAACAGGGTATTTAACTGACAAAGAGTGAGGCTGCAATTATTTGCAAGTTTTGTTCAAGTCAACAGACAAACTTGTTACTTCTATTTCAGATGAGAATTTTTGAAACTTTATCTTAAGGTACACAATTTAAATTCCAGACCAGGGGAGCAACTTCAGGCTACAATTAGGAAATTTACAGACTTATAATCTTTACGAATTAAATTATAACAATTACATAACTATTCTTTCAGGATTACACATGTGTATGAAAATGAAGTAAAAACACAAATTTCCATGCAAGGGAAAAATGAACATCTTAGTCTATTACCTCTAACCTGAAGATCCGATGCAAGAAAAAAGTGACTAGTATTAAATGTGAATATCAGTAAAAACTATGAAAAATGTTGATTCTCTTTTTAGTTTTATTATAGCTAGAGACAGAAAGAAAAATTTACGTAGCAATTTAATATACGGTTACTGTACAGTACAGGACTAAATACTAACATTGGAAGGTACATGTATTGCCCGGTCAGGCCATCCCTAGATACAATGTAAAGTTATCGTAGTCTAGGGCGAGGGTTACCATTGACGTTGCCGAATATTCTACAAGTCAATGGACGCGACCAATGCCTCAGAACTCGATCGTGATGTCTTGCCCGGTCAGCAAGCTGTGGTTCGCTGTAGAAACTCAGTTAAAGCAGAAGATTTTCTTGATTCATTCTTTATTCATTCCATATTCGTGCAGACATTGTCAGATATGAGCGTGCTACTTAGTCCAGTGCGACAGGGGGCGGCTATCCAGCCATGCAGCTGAATGCGTGTGACGTGGTTACACGTCTGATTTCCGAGAAGGCCAGTACTAGAATGGGCGAGCGCGGCCGTGCGGCACATGGTGTGAGTGCCGGGCGAAAGTGCTGACCCGTCGATCAGCGATTCCGTCCGGCTCGAACTCGGCACGATGATCTGCTAGTTAGGTCGCCACAAAGTTACTTTGCTGTTTTTCTTGAATTAAAGAATCAAAATCAACCTTTCTATTTGAAATACAAGGATGCTATATTGATTTCAAAGCTGATGCTAACATACAATGTACAAAAAAAAATATTCAGGAAACCAACTTTTTTTAACAGTAGGCCTATATAGCGAAAAAGAATGCATCCCTCCATCGATTGTTTTTGACTGGGGCAATATTATGCTAGAGATTTTGCGTTCACAATAAAGGTGGGTAGGTGGCTACATATAAAATCACAAGTGATTCGGATTACCTAGTGGTTTTCAAGATACCGCATTCACAAGATAATGAAGATTTTTTTTTTAATCACTGAACTGCAACCAAAAACTTTTCATCCCGAGGTGAGGCAGGTAAGTGTCTACATTCAAAATAACGAGTGATTCCATTAGCTGTTCTTGAGATATCGCATTGACAAATGCCTGTGAGTGGCTGCGGCGGAGATGGTGGTGGCGGCTATCAGATGAACACATACATGGATGCAAAAATCAAAACAAGCTTTGAGAATCAGTTCGTGAAATTTCGACTCAAGTTTATACTCATATTTTCCATACACTTTGATTTGGTAATTCAAATATCAGTCTTAGGACCTAGACATGTGAGCAGTAGAGGCACTGCAAGTAATTTACATGCACAGGAGGCTGCACAACCACCGCCATCTCATTCTTCAAAGCCTAGCCCCAAAATACTGATACCAATAATTTGAACTAAAATATTCAAGGTCACATAATCAGTGCAACAATACAATGAAAAGAGCACCAAGCAACATCTAAGCATAGGCTACAACAGTTGATTTCTTAGGATATCTCACTAGATTATCTATCACATTACTCTCACCTTAAATTTATTCATTGGTCCTAACCCTTACAATGCTGAAATATTTATAAGCCATGGAGACCAAAGGGTTTTTTTCCAATTTGAAATCATCATAAATGTCTTAGCTAGCTCTTTCTGCTTCAATTGAATACTTATGTTATGGGTCTACGACCATTATACATCTTAATTGTTTCAGTGGTGGACCGTCTCTAGACGTCTGACGTCTAAAGCTGGTCCCCGTGCTGAAAGGGTTAATACAAATGAAACATATGATATAGGATTTATTACCACAGCAGGCAACGGTATACGTGTAGGGTTTTGAAACCCAGCTGGCTTCTTCCGATACATGCTTGGAGAGGCAGGCTTGTGTACCACTGCTTTTGTAAAAACAGACTCCACGTTTGTTGAAAAATTCCTTGACTTTGTAAGACCAATCACGGGCCCGGGACCCTGAAAACGGTATACACGTATATGTAATGAGTCTATAATTAGTATTCAACATCAATACAAAAATAGCACATCACATATAAGAATGAAGATCAACACTAAACTTCAACACTGATTTAAAGCTGTCAAAGTAAAGATTGAAGATGTCATTGTCAAACATGATTTAATGCGAATAAACAACATTCTGGAGATTTTAATTTTTCCCAACACCTGCTATATGCGCCCAGAAATTGGGCGATAGTGGGCGGCCTTGGAATGAAAAATGTACATTTTTCCACCAAACACATGGCTTTGTACACAAAAAAATCAGCTTCACATGCTTTTTCTAGCTGTAGTGGTGGGCGGCATGTCAGAGTGCTGGTCGCCGTTCCAGCCACTGACTCTCCAGAGCCAACCTCATTCTTATCAGCATGCATTTACAAGAGAACACAATGACCTTCAGTCAAATTGCTTTACTAAAACTATTAAATGTGGTGACCCTAATTGTTATGGAACTTGAGCCTTTTCTTCCACTTACAGCAGGACTATCGAAAACCCAGCTTTGACTACTCTGCCAGAGGTTAATTACTAGTCTTGAAATACCATGCACAACATGTTACATGTTACATGTTACATTTATAGCACCCGGTGAAAGGATAAAAAAGATTAATGTGCACTCAAAACTTGTATTAAAAAAACAGTGCCATCTGATAAAACTGATAAAGAGCAAGGTGCACAAGGCATTCACTTGTAATAATTGTATACATACATTCTGTGGCAACCTAACTCATTACGAATAGGATTAATAAAATTTCCATAAGCCTTCAGGACTGCATCGCAAAGTAAGCCAACGTAATGTTTTGCAAGTAAGTTTATAGGTGAACCAGAGTGTCAATGACACAGAAGCTCATCCTTAATTAAGGCAAGTTGATTAAAAAATAAAATTTCTGAAATCCATGAGGCAGTTTTATGCACATGCACGAGCTCTATGAAATAAACTAAACAAAATTAAAATGGGATAAAAATTGAGGGAGGAGAAGCATTTCTTGTGAATTGTGGACAGAGTGCTCTAATTCAGTCTTAATTAGGTCATAAGTTAATTAATAATTAAAATTTCTGAAAACAGTGAGGACTTTCTATGCACAGGCCCGAGCTCTTTCAAACAAACCAAATAGAATTGAAATCGGATAAGAATTGAGGATGGAGAAGCATTTCTTGTAAATTGTGGACAGAGTGCCTTTATTGGGTCTTAATTAGGTCAGAGGTTATTTAATAATTTAAATTTCAGAAATCCGTGAGGAATTTAATGCACAGGTCCAAGATCTTTGAAACAAACCAAACATAATTAAAATCGGATGAGAATTGAGGGAGGAGAAGCATTTCTTGTGAATTGTGGACAAAGTGCCCTAATTGGGTCTTAATTACCGTATTATCCCTAATAAACACACCGCCCCTGATAAACGCGCCCCCCCCCCCATTTTTTCATGTACCCTGTATATCCAGTCAGCTGGCTTGAAAAAATCTACCAGACACCAGCCTTCTGCGTGTAGCCATGTCAACATTGTTGAGCCACGGTCAGTGTGTTGTGAGCGTGGGTGTGAACGCGGTATGCTACTGTTACATGTAGCCTAGTTGTTGTACATATGTACATGTTGTTTGACCACTGGGCCAACGTCTTAGAGGTGGACCAGCATTGAATAACACCTGTGTGCGTTGGGTAATTAATCGTTGAGTTGTGTCAGAATATCGACAGCGTGTCAGGTTTGCTTACAACAAAAGTAATGACTGTCCATTGCACTAGCTCAGTGATCATTGAGTCAGACAGATTTACAAGCGCCCCTGTTAAATTCCCGACGTTTTACTGCGACACCAATGTATAGGGCCTACCGTAGGCTTAATGCTAAGTAAGATTTGAAGCCTTTAATGACACGAAAAACGTCTGCCCCTGTTTATCGTGCTACGTCATGTTTTGGCCGTCAGCAGTTGGCGTCCACTGGTTCTACTATAGTAGCGCCGAGACACAGGACTTGATACGTGCTTAAACTCAGACGATCCAACCATGGCATTGGCCCATTAACATGATTAATGCTGCTGCTGCTTTGAACCAATGTTATAGCGCACATGTATACATGATGTCCCTGCAGAGATGATACACCACCATTTGATAAATGGCGGGCTAAGGTCGGCAAGAGTAGATGACCGGCGGTCTGCTGTGGCAGACATCCTGAGGCCTACACACTGTGTGAAATTAAAAGTAAATCAGTTAGGCCTACGTCTTTTTTAAGCATTGATACAGTATGTTGCAGAATCATTTCTATTATTCTAATCAGTAGTAATGTATCTCAAAACAAATACGATATTTAGATATCGTCGTGCCCAAATAAGATCATTCCAAGATGAATGTGATGGTAACCGCGTCGTCTCGGCCTATATAGCGGGCCGTGGCTGCATAAGGTGTCAGCCTGTGTTAACATACCAGTTACACCTGATGCCAGCGCGCACGAGTGGCGGCTTGAGAGTGGATGGCTTGCACGTGCAGTCAGATCTCACCAATGTCGCATTGCCTAATAACGGCGCCGCGGCCGAATGCAGCCGTGAAATACAGATTTACATTTTAGTGCACATAATAAACGCGCCCCCAACTTCGTCTCCGCGCCCGGCGCGTTTATTAGGGATAATATGGTAGGTCATAAGTTGATTAATAATTAAAATTTCAAAAATCCGTGAGGAAGTTCAATGCACATGGCCGAGCTCTTTGAAACAAACCAAACAGAATTGAAATCGACTAAGAATTGAGGGAGGAGGAGCATTTCTTGTGAATTGTGGACAGAGTGCCTTAATTGGGTCTAAATTAGGTCATAAGTTATTTAATAATTGAAATTTCAGAAATCCGTGAGGAAGTTTAATGCACAGGCCCGAGCTCTTTAAAAACAAACCAACCGGAATTAAAATCGGATGAGAATTGAGGGAGAAGCATTTCTTGTGAATTGTGGACAGAGTGCCCTAATTGGATCTTAATTAGGTCATAAGTTAATTAATAATTAAAATTTCTGAAAACCGTGAGGAAGTTCTATGCACAGGCCCGCGCTCCTTCAAACAAACCAAATAAAATTGAAATCGAACAAGCATTGAGAGGAGAAGCATTTCTTGTGAATTGTAGACAAAGTGCCCTAATTGGGTCTTAATTAGGTCATAAGTTAATTATTAATCAAAATTTCTGAAAACCATCAGGATGTTCTATGCACAGGCCCGAGCTCTTTCAAACAAACCAAACAGAATTAAAATCGAACAAGACTACATAAGTCCAGGAGCTCCCGCTCCGAATTAGAATTTTATTTAAGCAATTTTGTGTAGGGTTATTAATGTAGTCCTAGTCTAGGTCAAAAATCAAGACTCAAGACAACTAGGTCTAAGAAGCCCAGTCTAAGAGTAAGATAAGAACTAGACAGTCTGTCAGGGATTGCAAACCTCCATTGAAATTATTGATCTTAATCAGTATCCCAGTAATGGTCTACCTATCTGGCACGGTTTACCTGATATCAGGCCAATCGAGTTAACTAATAGCTGATTTACGGTCATTTTGAATTCGATATAAATTAGTTAAAAACTTAGGGTGCATCCTCCCCCGAAACCTCAAATTTTGTTTTATAGTAATGGACTAACATCTAAATATTGGGCATGTGAAAGTAAATAATGGCCGATAGGGGGCCATTTTGAATTTGATCGAGTCAGAATTTTTCAAGATGCATCCTCAGCTGAAATCTCACATTTCATTCTATAGTAATCGTCTAGCTATCTAGCACGGCTTACCAAATATCGGCCATGTGAAAGTGAATAATGGCCTAAAGGCGGCCATTTTGAATTTGATCAAGTCAAAATTTTCCAAGATGCATCCTCAGCTGAAATCTCACATTTCATTCTATAGTAATCGTCTAGCTATCTAGCACGGTTTACCAAATATCGGCCATGTGAAAGTGAATAATGGCCTAAAGGCGGCCATTTTGAATTTGATCAAGTCAAAATTTTTCAAGATGCATCCTCTCCTGAAATCTCACATTTTGTTTTATAGTAATGGTCTAGCCATCTAGTACGATTACCAAAAACCGGCTATGTGAAAGTGAATAATGGCCGATAAGCGGCCATTTTGAATTTGATCGAGTCAATTTTTTTCAAGATGCATCCTCTCTTGTAATCTCACATTTTGTTTTATAGTAATGGTCCAGCTATCTAACACGGTTTACCAAATATCAGCAATGTGAAAGTAAATAGTGGCCGTTAGGCGGCCATTTTGAATTCGATTGAGTCGAAAGTTTTTAAAAGGCATCCTCTCTCGAAACGTCACATTTTGTTTTATAGTAATGGTCTAGCTATCTAGCACGGTTTACCTGATATCAGGCCTATCGGGGTAAATAATGCTGATTGTCGGCCATTTTGAATTGGTACTGAAGCTAAAAATTTTCAGGGTGCATCCTCCCCCGGAAACTCACACTTTGTTTTATAGTAATCAGGTAATGGTCTAGCCATCTAGCACGGTTTACCAAATATCAGCCTTGTGAAAATGAATAATGGCCGAAAAGGCGGCCATTTTAAATCTGATCAAGTCGAATTTTTTCAAGATGCATCCTCATCTGAAATCTCACATTTCGTTTTACAGTAATGGTCTAGCCATCTAGCACGGTTGACCAAATAACGGCCATGTGAAAGTGAATAATGGCCGATAAGCGGCCATTTTAAATTTTATCGAGTCGAATTTTTTCAAGATGCATCCTCTCCAGAAATCACACATATAGTTTTATAGTAATGGTCTAGCCATCTAGCACGGTTTACCAAATAACGGCCATGTGAAAATGAATAATGGCCGATTGGCGGCAATTTTGAACTTGGACGAGTTGAATTTTTTCAAAATGCATCCTCTCCTGAAGCCTTACAATTTGTTTTATACTTAATGGTGTAGATATCTTGAGTGGTTTTCATGTTATTCCACTATCAGGCCTGTCGAGGGGAATAATGGCTGATAGGCGGCCATTTTGAACTTTATCAACTTGAAATTTTTCAGGATGCATCCTCTCCTGAAACCTTACAATTTATTTGATATTAATGGTGTAGCTATCTTGAGCGGTCTTCATGATATTCCGCAATATCAGGCCTGTCGAGGTGAATAATGGCCGATAGGCGGCCATTTTTAATTTTATCGACTTGAAATTTTTCAAGATGCATCCTCTCCTGAAACCTCACAATTTGTTTTATAGTAAAGGTGTAGCTATCTTGAGCGGTTTTCATGATATTCCGCAAAATCTTTCAGTCGGATTTACCGATGTTATAAATTAGGTCAAAGTGCTGGGTCAACTTCAAGGTCAAGGTCCAAAAACCTGAAAAGGCACAACTAGGGACCTTGGAAAACATGTATGTGCAATATGACTGTCATCGGCCCAGTACTTTTCGAGATCTGCTCCGGAAACGAAGTGCGCGTCAAAACGTCTAAATAGGTCATAGTTCTGAACCAGAAATAGGTCAAAGTTCAAATACCCCAAAAGGCACAACTAGACCCCCTAGGGGTGTTGTGTGTAAAATTTGAAGACAATCGGACAAGTACTTTCAGAGATATGCTCCGGAAACGAATTGTTTACGGACGGCCCAACGCCGTAACATCATCATTTTCTCCTCTGCGACCTTGCGTATTGAATTCAGATTAAAAATATTTTAACCTGTCCATTATCCACCTGAAAGTAACCCACATACCAAAAATTGTTATCCTAGCTTATTTTCTTACAAAGTTATAGGCAAAAGAAGAGGCAAAAAAAAAACGGAGGTAGAATCCATAGCTCCCTCCGTCTCACCTACGGTGACGGCGGGAGCTAATAAGAATCGATGGAGGACAAGTATTTCTTGTGAATTGTGGACAGAGTGCCCTAATTGGGTCTTAATTAGGTCATAAGTTAATTAATATTTAAAATTTCTGAAAACCGCGAGGAAATTCTATGCACAGGCCCGAGCTCTTTCAAACAAACCAAACAGAATTGAAATCGGAGAAGAATTGAGGGAGGAGAAGCATTTCTTGTGTATTGTGGACAGACGACAGACGCAACACGATGGCATAAGCTCATCTTAGGCCTAAAGGCCGGATGAGCTAAAAATAAAATGTAGGCCTATTGAAGCTTAATGGTTTCAATATATTAATGCAGCTGTTTTAATGTTTGGACATAAACGTCTAGCCCTTAATTTCCAAATCTGGGTTGTTGGACCCATGAATTTTTTGAGCAATCGGTTTAATATTCAGGAGTGTACCGTGCTTACAAGAAATTAATGTTTTTCTGCTGTGGTGACACTAAATATTATGAAACAGCTCTCATCTTCAAAATTGACTATACACATATAGCTATGTTGGGGGGTTAGAGCCATGTAACAAAAAATTATCAAGCAAATAATCGGGGGTGTATTACACCACATCGGACACACAGACATAGCTTAATTTTAGCTCCAAACCTTTCTTCGAAAGGTCGGAGGACAAAAATCACATAACCAGAGTTTGTCAAAAATGTCTTACACAGTGTGATGATACCAGAAGATGTGATCCACTTGATCCTTGTTTTGCAATCTACAAGTCAAAAAAAATTCACATTTATGTATTTATGCAAGTAAGGGATATTTCTTTAAAATTTTCCAAAGCAGTATTTGCTTTAACCCTTAGATCCCTTTATTAGCAACTGTACAACCAGTTGTTAAAACATAAATATGCTTTCAATCTTGAGACTTGGGACTTCAGGGTTTCCGCCGGGCGGGTTGGGGGGGGGGGGGGTCTGAACCTTCCCCCCTCTCAGCACCACAGGGGGGGATATCCCCCCTTGTTGGTGAAGAAAATAAAAATATATTCGATTTGCCGTCATTTCAGCTAAAAGAGTCCATTTTAAGCACCCAAATTTAAAACTCTGAAATTTTTACCCTTTTGGAACCCCCCCACTCAAACATTCCAGGCGGAAACCCTAGATTTCACAAAAAAACACAAATTTGTCAGTCACTCAAAGTTGTGGATCGAGTTAGCGAGACACAACTTCACAATTTTGTCGTCATTTCAGCTAAAAGAGTCCATTTTAGGCACTCAAATTTGAAACTCTGAAATTTTTATTTCCTGGTGGAGGATCCACCCCTTTTGGAACCCCCCACTCAAACATTCCAGGCGGAAACCCTAGATTTCACAGAAAAACACAAATTTGTCAGTCACTTGAAGTTGTGGATTGAGTTAGCGAGACACAACTTCACAATTTTGCCGTCATTTCAGCTAAAAGAGTCCATTTTAAGCACTCAAATTTAAAACTCTGAAAATTGTATCTCCATGGGGAGGACCCACCCCTTTCAGAACCCCCCCCCCCCCCCCACTCAAACATTCTCGGGGGAAGCCCTAGATTTCACAAAAAACACAAATTTTCAGTCACTTGAAGTTGTGGATCGCAGTAGCGAGACACAACTTCTGAAACTGTGGCTGAAAAATAAAATTTCTCAACTCAGTGCTCAAAGGGTTTAATATTCTCCCACTGTTAAGTTTTATGGGCAAGTACATTTCCATTCATGGCCAGGTTTGTCATGGTTTAGAGGCAGGACAGTTGTAGTTTTAACAAATTTGAAAGCAGAAAAGTGTCTGAATTCCAGAGTACAATTGTGTGAAACTTGCTATTTGTGCGGGATGATTCTGGCGATTGCTAACTCTTTTTCTACCATGCAAACAAGGGGTACCTCAAAAATAAGTGTGTCTTGTAAAATGCTAAATATGTAGCTTTTACAACCAAATGAATTGTGTTTTATGTACACTGCTGCTGGTGGAGCAAAACAGGCATAATGTGACAAGATGGAGACTAGAAGACAACTAACTGAGCCTCGTCCTCCATCACTCTGATCACTGGGGCCGAAAACGCCATGCCATTAGCTAGGATACTTTTTCCGTTTGACTCTATACCCTATTTTATTGAAGGAGTTCCCACCATTAATATGACTATTATTCTCAAGTAAAAATAGCTAAATGAAAACAGTTCAACATAACCATTAAAACAGAATGAGCTACTGGTAGGTCTACTTGTTGCACAATAGCTGATTTTGTTTAGTATTTAAACCCTGTATTTTAATTTAAAACTGCCAGGTAATTTTAATTAACTGCCACACATTTGAAAACCCAATAAGAAATTATTTACGAGACCCGTCTACTTTACTAATGCAGCATTATAGATACTTTCACTAGACTTGGATTAGAAAGTTATTATCGGCAGATTTACATGTTATTATCTGTGCATTTGGCGGAGCGAAAACCTAGGATACTGTAATATACTTTTATATCGTTTGGAATTAATTTTCGCGCATTTCGCGCAAGGACGGTGAGCGCGTATTTATATTCCCGCCAACTGTTGCTCACCAATAGTATTTCGTGAACTTTGGGACTGGATTCCAAAGACTGCTGCTGTGCAGCCGACCGTGATCTATTCGTGTGATTGTCCAGCTAACTTGTGAAAGTTTAAGTCCTAGGATTGATATTTAAATCATGATGAATAAATGAATGACAATGACTGAATTACAAGTGTCAAATATATTTTTATCATGACAAAAAATTAAAACATAAATTGATACTTATAATTTTTATTTTATTCCTATTTTATTTTAAACCTGCTTGTACAAAGCCCTTGATGATACAGTCTGTTTTCACAAATATGTGCACATATAGTTTATTTTAACATTCCCAAAATCAAACAGATACGATGAGCTTTAAAAAAAAATTAAAACCAAAAATATACAGACATAAGGTCACTGAAACGACACATTTAGTAAATCAGCAGCAGGATAATAAAAAATTAAATGATAACCTGTGGGATTAATAGGGTTAATGAGCCATGCTGTGGCAAGGGGATCAGCGTCAATGTTAGGTCATCCCCATCCAGTTAATTGGTGATTTTACTGTTATGTGTACCTACAACGTTGCGTCATAGTGATTACTCGTCGGGAAGAGTGATGGCAGTTTTTACGGTGAGATAACAAATTATTGTCCCCAGGCACAAAAAATCAACTTCAAAAAATATTTTTGCACGAATTTAAAAGACCGCGAAGTAGTCAAAAATCGGTTTTGCGCGAAAATTCATACTCACGAAATTAAAGTATATTACAGTAAATCCTGGATAAAACCCGTAAGCACTTCTGTTTCGAATCTGAGACAAAGATTATCAGCATAGTAATATATACATGTATGTACGCAGATATATTTTGACGACCATGGGATTGGTATTTTTGTAGTAGTCTACCTGTTTCCTTCCATAAATTTCGGTATTAGATTATTTCACTTCTTTTGTTGGCTATTCATGCTAAGATCATAGCGGGATGAACTAACTAAGCGAAATCATTTTTTGTGACGAAATCACTCTCAATTTCTGACAGTGGCTCGAGCTGATTTTTGGCTATTGCCGTAAATTCGTTCCGCTTCACTGAAATTGGAAATTTCACCCTTTAAACCTCTTTTTAGTTGTTTTATAATCAAAATTAGATTTATATTTTGTTGTGTATTTTAATTGAATGTATCGGGTAGATTTTGGCATTGGTGCCATATCCTGATGGCTTCCAAATTCACCAGGATATGGCTAAATGCCAAGTGAGGGTCATCTTTTATTTTTACCAAGATTTGTTCAACTCCTCGGCTTATGTCTACAAATACTCTTTAGTTAGAGTTTATTTTTACTACTAAGATAATGGTCATGTATTATACTTTTGTGTTCATTGTATGCTATTATTTTGTTGCACCGTTTATGTCGCCAAGTTGCCTTTTAGAGGTGGTTTGACAGATCGTCGCGACATCCACATGTCAATCGTCATGTCAGGATCTCTCCCTCCCTTCGGGATCCGTATAAAGTTGAGCCCTGCTTTGTCTTTTTTTTTCAGTGGTCCGGCAGAGGTGTTTGAGGTATACTCACACCATGCCTACTCAGGCAGCTGAGGTGCTAGAGACTAGCTCTGCATCTCGCTCAACTGAGTATGTTTTTTACTGGCCTGTGCCTGTGACTGTGAGTGTGAGGCTGTGGTAACGTTAGTGGACTGGAGCTAAAACTCGCACTACCCTGGGTCTGGCCTGTAATAATTACAATAGATTGTAGCATGTGCTGCCAGCCTTAAGTTGACTGCATAGTACTACAATAGTCAATCCTGATAAGTTTTCTTTTAAGTGTCTGTGCACACAATATTTTTTCTTACAGGTTAACCCGGCTGAGGTATTGTTCGAGCTCCGGCTCACATCACGCCTAAATCATCATTATTGAGTGTTTACATTTTTAGGCATTTTACAGGTTTACCGGCTGAAGTATTGTTCGAGCTCCGGCTCACATCACGCCTAAATTATCATTATTGAGTGTTTACATTTTTAGGCATTTTACAGGTTGACCGGCTGAAGTATTGTTCGAGCTCCGGCTCACATCACGCCTATATTATCGTATTGAGTGTTTACATTTTAGGCATTTCACAGGTTGACCGGCTGAGGTATTGTTCGAGCTCCGGCTCACATCACGCCTGAATTATCGTTATTGAGTGTTTACATTTTAGCCATTTTACAGGTTGACCGGCTGAGGTATTGTTCGAGCTCCGGCTCACATCACGCCTAAATTATCGTTATTGAGTGTTTACATATTAGGCATTTTACAGGTTGACAGGCTGAAGTGTTGTTCGAGCTCCGGCTCACATCACGCCTGAATTCTTATTTTTTTTAATGTGTTCATACTATAAGTTGCACAGTTTAAACTGGCTGAGATGTTTTAGAGTACAGCTCACATCTCGCTTTACCGTCATACTGTGTGTAGTACCCGATAAGTGTTTCTTTATCATAAAACTGTTTTAAGCTGGGTCACTTTGGTGATTAGACTTTGGGGAAATAACTCGGTTAATATTTTGAAGGTCCAGATATTGCCAATGGGTTAGTGCCTCAGTTATATGTCTATATTCATGATCCTGTGAGTATGATTGCAGTCAGATAGTAATTTTGACTGTGGCAATCCTACTCAGTCAGGAGCACACAGTTATTTTCTTATTCAAGCTCTTTGATTTTGTTTTTACTTCATAACTAACTGTAAGTTAGTCCCATTATGTGGAGAGAGAGTATTCTTTTATGACAGACCTGTAGTCCTTGGAGGTTTGAGTGTCTAGGTGGTAGCTTCAGCAGCTTTACACATCAGGGACAAGCGCGCCATTGGCTGATAGGGAGATTAGAGCAATGGGCATTGTACTGGTGGGGTTAGAGTGCTAAGTACCAGGCTAGCATTAAATTGGTGCCAAGGGCACAGTACTCCAGGGAAGTTATTAAGTTTATTATTCAGTATTTTTGCTCAGGTTAGCACCTGAGCCCCTTTGTTTGACCAAGTCTCATAGGACTAGTGCAGCTAGTTTTGGGACTTTGTTAGGCCACACAAAGTGTGTCCAAAGATAGGAATGGTGGTATCACCCCTGTTGAATTTATCATAGTATGTTACACTATTCCATGTTGATGTAAAAATCCTCATAATTGTTATCTGCCATATTATACACATTTTTGATTATAGTTGTCACTTGTTTATAATTACATAGTCTATCTGGGAAGTCTAATGAGGAAATAAAATCATTCAGATATATTTCTGTATAAATATAAGTACAATTGTTTGTTGTTTTCCTGGAACATTATTTTTTCACCTACTCGACCGGATACTATTTTTTTCGCATTTGTCTGTTTGGTTTCCTAATTTAGATATCCATCTGATAATTTCTGTGTCGAATTCATAAGTTAAATTTGCAATTACGATTTAGACTCGTCTAGACTCGTAAACAAGAGTTTGCGGTTTTTCACTGTCCATTTTATACAGCTTTCCGCTCGGCTGTCACAATCTTGATTAAATAACTTGACTGGACAAGTGCTTGACCGTCATACTCTTTTCTGGTGTCAGCTAAGTGGGATTGGCAAATTTATATTTGCCGATCCAGTGATCGAACCCTCACTAGAATATATCTTCATGCACTATCTGATGGCATGAATTAATATTGCTATCAAATATAAATGCTATCAAATTTTATATTTGATATATTGTTTGGACCACATACATGGACCACGATACATAGTTTGGCCATAGTGTTTCATTTTATTTTTATCTTGTGATAACATTCATTTGTTAGAATTATTAAGTGATATATCCATTTTGGAAAAGGTGAGTTTTTACACGAACTCCGTGTAAATAGCTTGCTCACTTCATAGTTTAATGAAATAATCCCACCACGTGACACTCTTTTCTGGTGTCTACTAGGTGGCATCGGCAAATTTGTAATTTGCTGATCCTGTGATCAAGCCCATGCTAAGACATATGTTTTCTGGAAAAATGTAATCATCAAATAAATTATATTTTAATGAAAGATCCCATCACGTGACACTCTTGTCTGGTGTCGGAGATTAGCGATTAATAAATTCGCTGATCCAGTGATCGAAATTTGCATTTTGCACAACTAAAGGGAATTTATTTCTAGATTATTGACATTGCAAATTGAGATTTTAAAATCTTGAATCTCATTGAAAGTAAATAATTCACTATATAATTGTATATTTCTCAGAATACTCATACCAGGTCCTATGACACATTAAGGTGATGTCTATGGCCGCCGGTATTTGAGTAAATATACATTGAGATAAATTGTCAGTGCCTAAAAAAAATATAGATATATTTTTTTTATAATTTTTTTTTAAATAAAATTATTACAAGCCTCAATTAAGTCACTATACCACATATAGTTAGTCAGGAGTTATAGATAGTGATTTGATCCAAATATGTTTGTGATATTTGTCTTCATAAACAGCCTATGTCAAGCAATTATAATAGTTAGTAATTAATTGCTCTCATAGAGTCAGACATTTTTTTTTACAAATCAAATTTTAAGAGATTTTGCATTCCCAGATAATTTTTTTCTTATTGTAGTGAAGCATATATGAAAATGAAAATGCCGACCGGAGTAGTTGTATCACAACCCAGCAGGTTGGCCTATAACCAAGCACCATCTACCCCTCTTAATGAAATGTTCCCACAGGCATGTAGTAATGATCGCACCAAGTTGATGAAGATGACTTGGCAGACTTTTTGTCAAATGAGTTTAGCTCACAGACTGAGCAGTTGTCACAGGCAATTTTCACATTTTATGAAAGTTTGACAACTAATTTGACAGATGTTATGCAGGGCCTGCAAGATTTATTTGTGTGTGCATCAAGTAGCCAGGATCAGTCTAGTTGGCAGACAGAACCTGTGCCAGATCCTGTTTATACCAGAATACTGGCTACAATAGAGAGGTATGCTGCTGCTCATCCTGGTCCTGATCCGGCTCATTATAGATGTGGATCTAATCATCCACAATATATTGGTAGTGATGACCCACAGGTAATTAGCATGTTACAGCATGATGATTATAACTGGAAAAAGGGTTCTCCAGTGATAAATAACTTGCCATATTGGTATATTCCAAACCAAGGTGATACCTGCCGTAATGGTCAGTACACAAAGTGGAATCAGTCCCCAATGGTATTTGAGGAACCTTCCATTCAATATTCTGAAACAGCCAAATTTGAATACCAAAATCAACCATTAGTATGTAGTCCAAAATGTCAATTGGTAGCCCCTTTACAAATAACACACTATGAAATGTTGAAACAATTGATTGTGGATGAGGAGACTGTTGCCCTAGACATTCAGACCATCCATACAGAAAAATGTGTAATCACTGTTACTTCTAGCAATTTACATGTCATAGAAGTAGTAAAACCACCTGTATGTACTGCAACTAGCACCATAGAGTCTGTACCTACAGCTGGTATGGAAATTTTGCCATCAGCTGTGGGGACCAAACCTCCTGAAGTTGCTAAATTGGACACTTTAATAGCATGTGTGTCCAAATATGAGCATTTCCAGTCAGAGGAGCTCTATTATGTCTATACAGAGGGTACAGTGATGGGAATAGTTCAAATTTTGATCACATATCTAAGCTTGCTAAGGCTTAGTAGTAATTATTGTGCCACTTATTCTTCTGACAGTCCAGACGTAGGCTCTGGCCGAGTAGAGGGTCATCCAGACCCATACAATCTTACAGCCAGAGAAAAACTCAGCTTTCATGTGAAAAACAAATGGTGGGTTAGCACATATGGTTGGGATAGCCACTGCTCTGGAATTAAAACTCTGGTTTCTGCTCAAGGACTGCTATACTCCTTGCAAACCAATGTCTTACCCTAGCAGTCTCACATCAACTGTCCTAAACAGACAAATAATTTAATTAAAAAAAAATAATAACTAGCCTTAGAAATAAATTGCTGGACTGACCACTCATTTAGCATTAAAATGTGAGCAGAGTGGGAACCGAACATAGGCAAATTTATTTCTGCCATACCAATATTTTTGTTAATTATTTTCACATGGATCGACCACTAGTAGTAGTAATCACAGTGGGAACGACCAATTGATTTTTTTTTTTTACTGTAATTTTTTACTTATATAGTTGGCTCGACCACTAGTAGCAGTAATCACAGTGGGAACGACCAACTGATTTTTTTACTATTATTCTTACTTATATAGTTGGATCGACCACTAGTAGCAGTAATCACAGTGGGAACGACCAATTGATTTTTTTTTTACTGTAATTTTTTACTTATATAGTTGGCTCGACCACTAGTAGCAGTAGTCACAGTGGGAACGACCAATTGATTTTTTTACTATTATTCTTACTTATATAGTTGGCTCGACCACTAGTAGCAGTAATCACAGTGGGAACGACCAATTGATTTTTTTACTATTATTCTTACTTATATAGTTGGCTCGACCACTAGTAGCAGTAATCACAGTGGGAACGACCAATTGATTTTTTTACTATTATTCTTACTTATATAGTTGGATCGACCACTAGTAGCAGTAATCACAGTGGGAATGACCAATTGATTTTTTTTACTATTATTCTTACTTATATAGTTGGATCGACCACTAGTAGCAGTAATCACAGTGGGAACGACCAATTGATTTTTTTACTATTATTCTTACTTATATATTTGGATCGACCACTAGAAGCAGTAATCACAGTGGGAACGACCAATTGATTTTTACTAATATTCTTAGTTATATAGTTGGATCGACCACTAGTAGCAGTAACCCAGTGGGAACGACCTATTGATTATATATATACGCATTCATTTATTTTTTATTTCAGATTTGCTGGGATGCCCAAATTATTCTTGGTCAATCACCAATATGTATATATGAATATATGTTCTTATAATTTGATCGACCACTCACTTCCACTATATTTTTAAAGTGGGAAGTTCGAACGGTCAAATTTTTATATTTTAGATCACACAAAGTATTCCAATTTTGATGATCGACCCATTGGTGAACCACCTGGGAAGTGACGGGAAGGATGATCTGAGGCTGGTGCGACAACCGCCAAGTGGATCTGGAGGGAACTTACAGGCTCACATATGGACCAGTGTCTAGGATGATGTTCCCACTCACTATGTGCATCTGTGTGCCATGTCTACAGTATCCAGGAATTCAGCGCTGTTGCAGTTTTGCCATCTTTGCTACTGTGCCCCTGCCCTACCCAGTTGCATGGAATGTGATAACCACCTCTTTTGCAACGAAATCAATAGTGAAAGACAAAAAAAAAGAGTGAGCCCCGATGGCTACATTAGTGTTCCGCTAACATTTAGAACATTTTTAGGTTATTATTTTCTAAATTTATATCCGACTTGTGTGTAAGGAACTTGTGAAATAGCAGTGCTCAAGAAAAAGTGACATTATTTCTACAAGTGCAGAACAGACTACAAGTTTAGTGACATTATATCTACAAGTGCAGAACAGACTACAAGTTGAGTGACATTCTTTCCACAAGCGTATAGCAGACTTTTGCACAAATATACAACATGATTATTTGCATAGACACTAGGTCTTACACATACAATTGTACAAAGGACTGGTTGATAATAACATGTATTGATAAATAATGTGTTCTTGGTAGCTTAAATATGTATATTAGGTATGTAATCATAATGTGTGGTCATGAAATGTTCTTGTCAGGTTTATTATGATAACATATTCTTGCTATTCAGGCCTTGTTTATGTCATAATTGCTTTCAGGTGTTGGCCATATATTGATTCTATGTTCATGCTATGTAATTATTCTTCAGGTCACCCTGTTTTATACTATATATAGGGTATAATATTTTATTGTATTGTTGTCACTGATGCACTCTATATTTTTATGAATTAACGAGTACTTTCCGTGTCTTCCACCTGAACGAGGTTGTCAGAAATGTTGTCCGCGAGGACGCTGACGCTGAGTAGAGGGTGGTTTGACGACCATGGGATTGGTATTTTTGTAGTAGTCTACCTGTTTCCTTCCATAAATTTCGGTATTAGATTATTTCACTTCTTTTGTTGGCTATTCATGCTAAGATCATAGCGGGATGAACTAACTAAGCGAAATCATTTTTT